>WNGS01164437.1:30233968-30248726 GCA_020271785.1 Procambarus virginalis
CCGATAAGCTCCAGGGAGCCTCCGGGGCTCACCAGAAAATGGCGTTTCATTACATTCAACGCTGGTTTTTTCCGTCTGTGGGCAATTAGCTCTGGGGAGCCGACGGGGCTCCCCCCAGAAAACCAATGTTGTTTGTAATGAAACGCCATAATCTGGGTGAGTCCCGGAGGCTCCCCGGCATCCCTCCCTCCCTCCCTCCCTCCGGTTGGCTTTTTTTTTGCGTTTTTGACATCCAGCCTCAAGAACTGAGGTGTGGGTAGCCGGCGTGGAGGGTCTGCGGGTCCTCCTTCCCTCTCCCGGGAGGGGGGAAGCTGCGCAGACAGCGGCGCGGCGACATGTGACGTTACACTAGTTTGCTTGCTTTCTGTTGAGGAGTTCTATCTACTAGTTCAGCTTTTGGTGGCAATTTTAACAAGAATAGGGGTTTGTTTTGAGGCGCTTACCTTTCTGGGTGCCTGTTCCGGTCGATGGCAGACATAGAATTCTTCCAACCACACGGGGGTTTCTATAGGCCATTGCTCCCCTTGCCTCTCTGATGGGGCCTGGTTCTGGCCATTTTTCCCGGTAGGCCTAAGAACTCCATACACATGACTGATGCCAAAGTCTGACATTAGCATATCAGCCTGGGAAAGCTCCGGGGAGCCTCTGGGACTCGCCCAGAAAATGGCGTTTCATTACATTCAACGCTGGTTTTTTTTTTTTAAATTGTGTGAGAGTCGTCAGGGGTTCCAGGTAAATTTTTAAAAATCGTGTGTGAGTTGCAGGGGGTTCCAGGTAAACTCTACGGTCAATTTGTTTGTTTTTTTCAAAATCGTGCATTTTCGTAGTTAAAGAGTTATTACCGAGAATAAACGTCATAAACAGTTATTTTAGGCCATATACTTTTAATTAAAAATTCTTACTTAGAAATGAGTATGTCTATATAACTAAAACTGAAGCATTACCCGGCCAGCCCCTCCCACCCCCACCCCCCCTTACCTCGCACCCCCCCTTCGCCTTCCCTCCCAACTCCCCACGTCACCTGTTCCAACCTCACACCCCCGCGTCACCTGTTCCGACTCTACCAGACGCCGCCGCCAAGTCACCGCCGTGATCTTATCTTAGTGTCGCCATAATATCTTACCTGTCCCTCCCCCTCTCTACCTGTTACCTTACACCCCCCCTACCTGTTACCTTACCCCTCTCCTTCTTCATTATCTTGATACTGTTCGTTCATAATTCTGTACAACTATTTTAGGCATTGTAATGTTAGGTCCTTTACATTAAACATGTCAGTTTTGCACAAACCAACCAAGGCGTCTCAATTTAACCTTCAACACATAAGTTACCCCGAGCATCCATCTCACCTTGTACTCACCTCATGTGAGTTTGAAGGTTGCTGTGTGCCCTTGTCTCAGGATGAAAGTCACCGTTTTTGCCTTTGTAATGCTGCCTGTTGGGTCAACAACATCTTTGACCCGGAATCTTGCAAGACGTGTTATCTGCTCATGCTCCAATTTAACCATTCTGTAGACATTGAGGTTCGGGGACAGGTAGCATCTGTGTTGCATGCTAAGTTTAGGTTGCTGCAATGCACTAGGTTGGTTGCCCACCTGGATGCCTCGAGGCTGCCCCGTTTTGGTTATAGGGTCCCGGACTTGGGGACATTAGTCACTTCAACCTTGGTTCAGTCCACACTCCTCAGTCCTTTCCCGGTTGGTGTTGTTCGCCCTGCTCCTCCCCTTTTCCTGCTCTCGGCTTGCAAATGTCTGAGGATTTCGGAGTTGGGGCAGGGTTTAGTTGGTGATGAGACACGGGCGGCTTCAGGGCTGCCCCATTTGGGTTGGGGGACAGGCATTTGAGCCTGCTCCTCCTGCTAAGGCTTCTGGATCCCACCAGCAGACCACCCCCCTCTTTTCGGCCTTTTCTCTGGACTCTTCAGGGGTAGAGGGTGTGGAGGACGGCTCTGCCCTGGGTACTGGTTTGTAGGATACCGGGAGGGGAAGGAGTTGACCTGGGGGGGGGGGCTTTGGCCCCCTTTGATCCTGCTTGGGTGTTAATGCCCTCTTAGCGGAGTTTGTTGTTGCAGGGAGAAGGGTTTTCTTACCTCCCTTCCCTGTATGAGTATAATTTGGGGTCGGCTCCTCCCTGGGTTAGGTTCTGGGTTCCCTTGGGTTCCTCAGCTCCATTCTGAAGGTTTTCTGCTTCTCGAATCTCACCTAAGGAGGTTTGGGAGGCTCTTGCTGCATACCTCCTGCGAGACCTGGATTTTGCCTCTGTGATGGATCCATCCTTGTTTGAGTTCGGTTCGTCTTTCCCATATTGGGTGCATTTGGAGGTTCCGGAGTCTTCTTTGCTGGCAGACTGCCCATTCTTTTCATTGAGGGCATGGCATGGGTTTTATCCATGGGTCGTCTGCAGCATTATTAAGTCTAACCACATGTACATGTTGGTTGTATTGCCTTCCACTGTTCGTACATGTTGGTTGTATTGCCTTCCACTGTTCGTACATGTTGGTTGTATTGCCTTCCACTGTTCGTACATGTTGGTTGTATTGCCTTCCTGTGTTCGTACATGTGGGTTGTATTGCCTTCCTGTGTTTGTACATGTAGCTTGTACAGTGTGTCCACACTTGAAGAAGCCACATGGGGCGTGGCCGATTTGTTCCACTGCAGAATTCATTCTACTTGTCAGCACCAAGCTGTTCCTCCCCTCCATGTGAAAAGAACAGAGGTCCTACATCCACTATCAACTAAATAAAAATCTCAGAAAACCTATTTATGTATTTATCATTTTGAACATGGCACGTGATAGAACAATCATTGGTGAAGAATTCCATATCAAAATCATAACTATGGACTATTATTGGTGGCTGTAAATATGATGTAATGGCCAGGATTTCCATGAGCCAACTGTATCAGTCATGGTATAAAAATTCAGAACAAATTCATTTTATTATGAATTATTCATTTTCACTATGGCATTTGATAGAACAATCACTTACAAACAATTTGGTATAAAAATACTACATATATGAGCATTATTGAAACCAATCAAGCAATATCACGTCATATTCTCAACAAACTGACGGGAGTAGGGGGCAGATGGTGGGCCTCCGGTGGTCAGGGGAGGGGGGGTTGTGGCCGGTCTCTGGTAGTCAGGTGCAGGGAGGGGGGTGGTTATAGCCTGTCGGAAGTAGAGAAGGGGGGGGGGGTGGCCAGACTGGCAGGCCTCGGGCTAGACCAGGCCAGGCCAGACCAGGCCAGACCAGGCCTCAGGCCAGACCTCAGATCAGGCTTTGGGCCAGGGCCAGACCAAACCTCAGACCAGGGCAGACCTCAGACCAGGCTTTGGGCCAGACCAGGCCTGACTTCAGACCTGAAGTACACAGGCTACAATTCACACAAAAACTACCAGAAATATATGCAGAGTATATAAAGACAGCAACGAACTCTGAGCACAACCCAGGGATTGAGAATTTAGAGAGTCAAAGTAGCAATGTAGAAGGACATAGCGTCGAGGTACACAAAAATGAAGGCAATATTGTAGAGCAAACTGGTGATATGAATAAGGAGATAAAAAATGAGACGAATGAGAAAGACGAAAGCAACAAGGCGAAAGATAAGGGTAATACCGAGAATAAATGCAGAAACGAGAAAGTTGGAACAAAAATCACAGAGGTAGCCAAGTCGTACACGGATACAAACAAGAATAATGCAATCACAGATGAAAATATTTGCAGGTATTATGCAAAAGGACAGTGCAGATATGGGCCCAGAGGCACGGAATGCTCATTCATGCACCCACGGAAATGCCGGAACTGGTTAGGGAAAGGCAGATGTCGTTTTGATACTGAGTGTAGATATTTTCACCCTAAGCTATGCAAACTCTCAGTTAATGAGAGGAAATGCTACGATCTTCATTGCCCCGATTTCCACGTCAGAGGTACACAGCGCTATATAAGAGAGGAAGTCCAATATAATAGCCCTGAACATTTTTTAGAGGCAGGCAGAAACAGAGGGAGAAACAGACAGGCAGAAACGTGGCAGGAGTACGGATGGAGAGGGGGAAATGCCCGAGACTGGACTACATTTCGTCATCAAGCCCACACATACTACACCCCCCAACTACACAGAGACTACCACACTCCCCAATATCACTTCCAAAACTGGACAAACCATTGCCACAACAACACACCCTGGGTCAGGGTAGAGAGGAGGGAGAACCACCAAAACCTTCCAGAAGTGACACACAATATGGACAATCATTTTTGCGAACATTCAAGGTCTAAAGCCAAAGTCAAGGAATAAAGTCAAGTTCATAAATGGTCTCCTATTAGAGTCAAACTCCATATTTGGAGCATTCACGGAAACTCATACAAAAGATTACATGGATGGTGAAATCTGGATTCCAAATTATAATTTATACAGATGTGATAGAAAAACTAGGTCAAATGGAGGAGTAGGTCTGTATATTAAAGAGGACCTGGTATGCACAGAACTACTAAACTCAACTAATGAGGTGGTAGAGGTACTTGGAATTAAGGTAGAGAAACTAAACCTAATTATTATTTTAATATATAAACCGCCAGATACAACGGTTGAGGAATTCACAGAGCAGATGCACAAAATAGAGAACATACTTGATGACCTAGCAAACCCAGCTCCAGATATTATCTTCCTTGGAGATTTCAATTTACCGAGTCTAAGATGGAGAATGGCAAACACAAATATCATAGCAGGGAATGACCCGGAAATAACCAGCCACAGGTCAGAGAACTTTTGAGATTCTGTGACAAATTCTCGCTCAATCAACAGATTACAGAACCAACTAGGAACGAAAACACACTAGACTTGTTATTCACAAACAATGATGAACTAATCAGAGACATAACAATCTCAGATACTTCATACTCAGACCATAAGCTCATTGAAGTGCGAACTAGCATAAATAACGGTAGTAGATCTAAGAGACCCAACAAGCGAGAAGGAATATTCAATCAATTCAATTTCAACAATAAGAGGATTGACTGGGAAAAAATAAATGTAGACCTTTCAACCATTCAATGGGAGACGGTCTTAAGCGACAAAACTCCCACACAGGGAATAGCTCAACTGACAGCTGAAGCTTACAAGGTCTGCTTGAAGCACGTGCCGGTGAGGAGGGGCAGAAAGAGGAACACTCTAGAAAGAGAACGCAGACGACTGTACAGAGAAGGAAAAAAATAACGGAAATGCTTCGGCAGACACAACTATCACAAGCAAGGAAAATAAGCCTAAGCAGGGAGATCGAAGAAATCGAACAAACGTTGAAGCGATCATATGAGTCTGAGGAAATGGAATTGGAACAGAGAGCTATACAAGAGATAAGGAAAAATCCGAAATATTTTTTCACATACGCTAAATCAAAATCCAAAACCTCGACCAGTATTGGACCGTTAATTACAAATGAAGGTACGTACACAGAGGACAACAAAGAGATTAGTGAAATTCTAAGAAGCCAGTATGAGGCTATGTTTAGCACACCAATTAACAACATGAAAGTTGATGACCCAGACAGCTTCTTTATGAATGACATTCAAGCTGCAGATAATATAACGGATATTACCACAAACTCGGAAGACTTTGAAAGAGAAATTGACAATATGCCCATGCACTCAGCCCCTGGGCCTGACTCATGGAATTCAATATTCATAAAGAAATGTAAAGTACCAGTAGCGAGAGCACTCAGCGTAATATGGAGAAAGAGCCTGGATACAGGGGAGATACCAGCAGCACTTAAATCTGCAGATATAGCTCCGTTGCACAAGGGGGGGAGTAAAGCCTTGGCAAAAAATTATAGGCCAGTTGCACTAACATCACACATAATAAAAGTGTTTGAAAGAGTGATTAGGAATCAAATTTCTAGTTTTATGGAAAACAATGAATTGCACAATCCAGGACAACATGGATTTAGAGCGGGAAGATCCTGTCTGTCACAGTTACTCAACCACTATGACAAAATCACAGAAGCCCTAGAAGAAAAGCAAAATGCAGATGTTGTATACACAGACTTTGCAAAGGCTTTCGACAAATGTGACCATGGGGTGATAGCTCACAAAATGAGGTCAATGGGAATAACTGGAAAAGTAGGACGCTGGATACTCAATTTCCTGTCGAACAGAACACAAAGAGTAACAGTCAATCAGATAAAATCGAGTCCAAGCGATGTTAAAAGCTCTGTACCTCAAGGTACAGTCCTTGCACCGCTACTGTTCCTTATTCTCATATCTGATATAGACAAAAATACACGTCACAGCTTCGTGTCATCCTTCGCAGATGACACAAAAATCAGCATGAAAATTACCTCTGCTGAAGACATTGAAAACTACAAACAGATGTCAACAAAGTTTTCGATGGGCAGCAGAAAATAATATGATGTTTAACAGTGATAAATTTCAGGTACTCAGGTACGGCAAAATGAGGATCTGAAACATAATACAGGGTACAAAACACAATCAAATCTTCCCATAGTAGAAAAACAGCATGTCAAGGATTTGGGAATAATGATGTCCGACGATCTAACGTTTAGGGAGCATAACCAAGCAAATATCGCATCAGCCAGAAAAATGATCGGATGGATTACGAGAACTTTCAAATCCAGGGATCCCATCACAATGGTTGTACTCTTCAAGTCACTTGTGTTGTCCCGTCTCGAATACTGCTCAGTACTCACTTCCCCCTTCAGAGCAGGAGAGATTGCTGAAATAGAGGAATACAGAGAACATATACGGCACGCATAGACGAGATAAACACCTAAATTATTGGGATCGTCTCAAAGCTCTCCAAATGTACTCTCTAGAAAGGAGACGAGAGAGATACCAAATAATATACACGTGGAAAATACTGGAGGGCCAGGTCCCAAATCTACACAGTAAAATAACAACGTACTGGAGTGAACGATATGGAAGAAAATGCAAGATTGAACCAGTGAAGAGCAGAGGTGCCATAGGCACAATCAGAGAACACTGTATAAACATCAGAGGTCCGCGGTTGTTCAACGTCCTCCCAGCGACTATAAGAAATATTGCCGGAACAACCGTGGACATCTTCAAGAGAAAACTGGACTGTTTCCTAAGAAGTCCCGGATCAGCCGGGCTGTGGTGGGTATGTGGCTCTGCGGGCCGCTCCAAGCAACAGCCTGGTGGATCAAACTCTCACAAGTCGAGCCTGGCCTCGGGCCGGGCTTGGGGAGTAGAAGAACTCCCAGAACCCCTCATCACCNAAAAAAAAAAGTGGATGTGCGGAAAAATCATACCGGCTTGTAAAATTGACGTGACGTCCCGTTTTCTATTCATGGGTTCGGGCAATATTGTACATCATTTGACTGATGTTGTGAATGCTCGAGAGAATGTGCTATAGAGAGAGACTTCTTAATGCAACAAGCTTGGGTTCAAACCCCGGGTAGGGAGAGATGATTGGGCACACACATGCTTTCCTTTCAGTCTTCATCATGTACCCAACAGTAATTGGGATCATATTCTGGGGAAAATATGGCACTGAAAACTTAATCAGTTTTGGTACCCTTATCCCAGACCTAAATCCACATCTAATAGAATAGAAGTGTAATAATTTGCTTAAGGTAACTATCGTCACTCTGATCTCAAATCGTACAGGTGTCATGACGTTAATGGTTCCATGGGCGTCATCTTTGATAGTGGATACCTGGCGGCAGCATCGCCCAGACAGTACTACTTCACAGCTCACACACGCATGTATGATCTTATTTATGTATGAGGTTGAAAATAAATTCAGGTCTCAAACTTTAAATGCCATCAAGCAAAAAACCATCGCTGAATGTAATGAAACGCCATTTTCTAGGTGAAACCTGGAGGTTCCCCGGAGTTTATTCAGGCTGATATGCTAATGTAAGACTTTGGCATCAGTCATGTGTATGGAGTTCTATGGGGCCTACCAGGGACCATGAGCCAGAACCTGGCCCTCCCCTCAGAGAGGGATGGGAAGCAATGGCTTATAGAAACCCCTGTGTGGTTGGAAGCATTCTGTGTCTGCCATCGACCGGGTCAGGCACCCAGAAAGGTAAGCATCCCAAAACAAACCCCTATTCTGGTGAAAATTGCTACCAAAAGCCGACAAGTGGATAGAACTCCCCAAAAGGAACTCGCAAACGAGTATGACGACACACGTCGATGCACCGCTGTCTGCGCAGCTCCCCCCTCCCCAGGAGGGGGAAGAGGGAGCCCCAGACCCCTGCACTGGCTATCCACCATCAGTTGTGAGGCTGGATGTCAAAAACACTAAAAACCGCCAACCGGAGGGAGGGAGGGATGCCGGGGAGCCTCCAGGTCTCACCCAGAAAATGGAGTTTCATTACATTCAATGCTGGTTTTTGAGGTTTTAAAACTGAATTAAATGGCACTGTGTGCCAAAATACAGTTGCATTTCTTTGACCATTTTTCTTGTTATAAAATATGATTAACATCTTTTCAATTATTGCACTACAAAAATATTGAAGGAAAATATGGGAAAACAGATTAAACACCATTATGATAGGTGTTCCCTACATATAAACGCTGGTACATGTCACTGAGTTCATTGTAATCTTTGATTTACAGGGGGTCAGTAGCTGTTAATGTGACTCCCAGCACTATGGCAGCTGATACATTGGCCTGTACTGCAAACTGTAATGTAAGTTACGTACAGTAGTAGCACATCTCGATTAGTATATTTCTGACATTTTAAACCCCATATTGCAAATAATATTTGGGTGATGATAGGATGTTGTGCATAGTGAAAAACTTCTTTCTGAACCAAACCCACGGGTGGTTTCACAGCCATCTTCAATAATCCAGCCAGGACTAGCAATACTCTACAAGCTTTGGTGACTTCTATTCCCATCATAAAGGGTATTTTTATAACTGTTCCTATGGTGCATTAAGGAAGGGAGATAGTGGCATGTTAAACTGGAGCCGTCACCAGGAGAAACGGCTTACTATATTACAATGGAATGAACCGCACATCTCAGATACCCGTAGCAAGCGATAATTAGTAGTTCTGTTCCAAAACCACCAGTTATTGCTCCATCACCATCACAGCAGGGTCAGAGGAACTGGCTACTCCCACTTGAAGTCTAATTCATCCAAACACACACTCATGAAGCATGGGACAACAAGGGTGAAAAGGGAAACGTCCAAGGGGGCTGGCTCACAAAGGAACATTTCACTATGGTCAGCACCCTGTTTCTGAGCTAAAGTATCTCCATTGTTTCTGTAGTCAACTGTCCATGGTCAAGCAAAGATAAATAAGTACTAAGAAAAAATCAGCGTTGAATGTAATGAAACGCCATTTTCTGGGTGAGTCCCGGAGGCTCCCCTGAGCTATCCAGGCTGATATGGATATTCTTAACTTTAGCATCGGTCGATGTGGGTGGAGTTCTAGACTTACCCGGGACCACGAGCCAGAACCTGGCCTCCTCAGAGAGGCACGGGGAGCAATGGCCCATAGAATGCACATGTGATTTTGGAGCATTCCATATCTGCCATTGATTGGGACAGGCACCTAGAAAGGTAAGCGCCACAAAACAAACCCCTATTCTGGTTAAAAACAACAAAAATAGACAAACGATTGGACAGAACTCTCCAATTGAAAACAAGCAAACAAACATGATGTCACACGAGCCGTGCCGCATGTCTGCACAGCTCCCCCATCCCTGGGAGGGGGAAGGGGAAGCCCCAGACCCCCATGCCAGCAATCTACACCTTCAGTTCTAACGCTGGATATCAAAATTTTTGCGAAAAAAACACCGACTGGAGGGAGGGAGGGTTGTCGAGAGCCTCCAGGACTCGCTTAGAAAATGGTGTTTCATTACATTCAACGCTGGTTTTCTGGGGGGAAACCCTACGGCTTCCCGAAGCTACTTCACCAAAAACAAAATAAAGAAGGGGACGTACCCGGGAGGCGGTCAGTGCTCCACACATCAACTCGAAGTCGAGACAGGCTGCAGCCGCCGACCCAAGTGACACAGGCTTGATTAGGCCCAGGAATGGTAACGAAGTAGTGTGCAGCCAGGACCCTGTTCAACCGCCAAAAACCCTGTGCCTGAATGTCAGCCCAGGACATGCTGCCATCTTTAGTAAAGAGCAGCAAATTTACGAACGTCAAGGGCACAGGGAGAAACCGCAGGCCGGCTAGACTTAATAACCCTGCGGACGATCTAAGAGACCCGTACCCCCGAACAGGAAAGAAGAGAAACCGGATCAAGCCAAAGCGCGTCCCCGGACACAGAAGCCGTGGCACGCAAATAACGGCGGAGGGCCGCAACCAGATAACACAAGATGCACCCGTGGCCCGACCAACCAATCACCAACAACCCAAGGTTACCTCAGGAAAGCAGTAGACCCATTCCTAGCCAGAAATGAGCGAGATTGCTGCAAACGAACAAGAAAGAGCTTCGGAAAAGCAAACCTGACCTGAAGGGGCCTCAACAGAGGTGAAGACAGAATGAGAGCACACCGGTCAATTACCAGGACGGCGCAGGTGGCGCTTGAGCAGGCCGGAGGCAAACAGTGCCCAAGAAAGCCCGTGCAACAGAGCAGAAGAAATAACAAAACCGAAAGCAAACAGCAGCGGCTCCGCCAGTGCCGCACGAGACAAGGCGACAGTATGCGTCAAGCCGACAGCCCTAAACCCCCATAAGAGAAGGACAAGACCACGTCAACAAAAACCACAGGATACATACAAAAAGACAAAGAAAAGGAAGGACCTCCAGCAAAACCCCACACCGCCACCGAGACGAAGCACGCAGGCGGGGCACCATCAGCAAAGCCACCTGACCACCAAAGATGGTGAGAGACTTGTCAAAAGCGCCAGGCTGGAAGACTCGAGGAGAAGACCAAACCAGCCCGATACGGACCGGACCAATCATTAGAAGAGGTGGAGCTGGGAGAAAACCCCTGGGATCAGACGCCGAGCAAACAGTGACCGAAACCAGGGCTGGCAAGGAACCAGAAGGAACCTCTGCCAGGGAACCAGGAACCAGGAACCCAGACCCGGAGAGCTGGGAAAGAACCAACGCGGGCGAGCAGATACGCCCCGTCCTGGAGGAACTTTCCCGAGGACTCTGAAAGGACCAACAAGGCCAATAACGAATGACATCATGAAGCCGTCGCTTGCCGAAAGAGCCGAACCGTAGACTCTGCAAACAGCAAGGACAAATTTGGCGATGAAAACCAAAGAGCCAGGGCCCAGGCAGAGGCCAACCAGGAAGCGAGCACCACGAGCCGGCACGTGAAACGAAAAACAGCTACACCTCAACCTGCAGGAGCAGTGCAAACAGCACCAGCAGGGCACAACGATGCACGCGAAACAGAGTACTAGATGAGGAGAACCACCCATGAGGACCACACTAAGACAAAATGTACTGTTTGACAAAGGAACACAAGGAAAAGGCCATAGCCAGGGCCGTAAGCCTAGCTCACCCTGTCCCAACAAAAAGGAACAGGGGGGGGTGGGGGGCAGGAGTGGGTGAATGGAACATCCAGCAGCCAGCAGACATTACAACACAGAAGCTGGTGGGGGACATACACGAAGATGAAAGAACCCAAGTTCTACAACTGAACAGTGAGGCTGTCCAAGCGCAGGGAACTGAACATGTACACAGTTCAATAAGCACATACTAAGAGACATACAACAATATGTACTATAGAGGTAGGGAACACAATGAAAACAGAATGTACATGATGAAGTAAATATGCAGACACACTCCAATGTATACAGAGGGCAGCTGAATGACGGCCAAGGAAGGAGTGACCAGAAGCAAGGACTGAGTCAAGGAATGAGTATCCAGAGAGCCATGACTGAGGCAAGGAACGAGTGCCCAGCAAGGAAGGAGCATCGAGAAAGCAAAGACAGTCAAGGAATGAGTGTCCAACTGATATTCCATGGAACCTGTCCCCACAATCAGGCAGTAACCTGGGGCAGAGGAACATTGAGAGAAACACAAAGGAAGGCCATGTTAAGATGCACACAAAATGGCCAATCAACTCGCTACAAACAACACTCATCCAAAAACCGAGAACCAGCGCCTGGCTGACAGTGTCACCAGACTGTATACTCTCGCCTATAAAGCGTAGACACTATCGTGTCACAACACAGCTGAGCCATGTAACATTCTGGGAACATCACTAGAGGATCATGTCCAGAGATGCATGAACCTAAGAAGATGAGGTGTAGAATAAAGGTGGAGGCAGAGCCACTCCGAGCCACTCCAGACTCGTAATAGCAGAGAAAGAACTAAGTGTCCTCCCATATATAAAATCCAGAACATCCCCAGTATCCAGGGGGCTATGACCGGAAAGAAGACGAGCGAGAGCGGTGTAGATCCCACGAAAAAGAACGTGGAAAACCAACGCATGTTTACACCGCACAGAAACCAAAACAAGCACCCGCAGCGCATGGGCCTGTGGACCAAGCTGCAACACCCAACCCATGGGTAGGGTACCTACAAGGTGTACTAAATGAACATTAGTAATGTCGAGACAGGTATAATAAGATGTAATGAGAAAAGAATGAGATAATATCAAAAAACGATAAGTTTGACTGAAGATAACCAATGAGCCCGAGAAAGGACGGGAGGTAAGCCTCACCCAGCAGACGACAGGCGTTCCAACAATATTGGAAGAAATGAAGATCTTCCTGAACCTTCGAAACCCGTGAGAAGCAATCACAAAAGCACCGAGGCTCACAGGGGCCCAGTGACATTCGCGACCAATGGTCATGCAAAATCCCGAGACGAGGAGAACATGACGTAGAAAAATACCTGTCCTAGAAAAGAAGGGTGAGAAAGTGGTAAAATCACCCACAGGAAGAAAGAATTCCTCTCTTCTTCATTTCTATCCCCATTTAGACGTTTCGCTTCAATGAGGTTCATTTTCAGCTTTTCTCTGTCCTCTTTTGAGAGGTTTTGTCTTATTGACCAAAGTTTGCCATCCTCATCACATTGCAGTTTTCTGGTATTCCGAAGCACTTCTATCATATATTTCACTCCATTAAACATCACCCATAAGGGGCGGTTCTTGTCTTTCTCATATTTACCTATCCTCCTAAAATCACTGACATGCTCCTTTGAATTTAGGCCTTCTCCTATTCCTACTATTTTTTCTATGATTTTCATCTCTTCTGCTGCTCGGTCCACCCTAGATGGAATTTCCTTCTTTACACATTCCAAAAACTATTATGGACTTACTTCTATCTACAGTGTTTTGTATCAGTTTACTGTTGGTAACCAGTTCTTTCCTAATTGCTTGCCTAAGATCCGCTTCTTGTTTGTCATTTCTGGTTTTGACTTCCAAACACACTTCCTTGATTGTCTCTTTCTCTTTTACAACCTGGGCATATGTCTCTTTTATTTCTTTATACTTTTCTAGTTCTTTATTAACCTCCTCTATGTGAGTTGTCAGTGAAGTTTCCAGTTGGAGATCCTTGCCTAACTCTATGTTAGCGCTCAGGTTCCCTTGGAGTTGTTCACCATATGAGTCTATTTTCTTGTTTATTACTTCAAAGTCACCACACTTCACTTTCCACACCTCATTTTCTTTCACTAGTTCCTTGATTTGCTCCTCCTGATTTGTTACCTTGTCCGTTAATGCAGTAATAATCTTACCTTGCTGAAGAATACTCCCTTTTAGAGAGCAAAGCTCACTCCTAAGTGCTCCATTGTCCTCTTCTAATTTAAGCACTTTTTCTTCATACTTCTTTTGCATATCCTCAATTATCTCAAGCCTGCCAAGGACACCTCCTTTCCTTATATCTTGTGGTGAGAATCCTTTGAAACAATCTTCTGTTGGTGTGTCTACATTCCCAGTGGTAGTGGCAGCGGCGGCCATCTTTGTTTTTGTTCTAGAACCAAAACAAACTTTTCCAACTCAGCTATTTTCCCTCACCTTTACTTGTTTATTGTACAGTGACACCTCGTCTTACGATTGCCCCCCCCTACTTACGATAATTTCAAGTTACGGTGTAAATTTGATGGTGTAATACGGTGTAATATTTGTTGGTACACATTCGGGTCGACTGAGCACGTGGTTCCCGGTCACTCGGTCCCACCTGCCTCAGTTTACTACAGCTGCCCGCTTAGTGATAATCACGCCTATAAGAAATTCCGCATTTGTGGTGATTTTTTGCATTTTGAACAAAAGGTAAGATCAACTTAGGTACTGTATTGGAGTTAGAAAAAACATTGTATTCAGTATAAAATGTATTTGTATGTTAATATTTTGGAGAGTGGGGAACGGATTAATTCAATTCCCTTTATTTCTTACAGGAAAAATCGCTTCGACTTATGATATTTCGAATTACGATCCCTCTCTGGGAACGGATTAGCATCATAAGTTGAGGCCCAATTGTATTTTATTTGCTTTTACACTTCCCTGAACCTTTATGTAACCTGGGACGCCACTGTAGCCCTCATCCTGCTCCCAATACAATGGGGCCTCGACTTACGATGCTAATTCGTTCCAGAGACGGATCGTAACTCGAAATATTGTAAGTCGAAGTAATTTTTCCCATAAGAAATAAAAGGAATTGAATTAATCCGTTCCCCACCCTTCAAAATATGAACATACAAATATATTTTATACTGAATACAATGTTTTTTTCTAACTACAATACAGTACCTAAGTTGATCTTACCTTTATGGAGGGCTCTTGATGGCATATGGAAGATAGTGTTGAGGGGGGAGGAAGAGAGTTGTTCCTGTTTGGAAGGGAGTCCCCTTCCATTAT
>WNGS01164437.1:30248826-30277404 GCA_020271785.1 Procambarus virginalis
AACACTCCCTTTTAGAGAGCAAAGCTCACTCCTAAGTGCTCCATTGTCCTCTTCTAATTTAAGCACTTTTTCTTCATACTTCCTTTGCATATCCTCAATTATCTCAAGCCTGCCAAGGACACCTCCTTTCCTTATATCTTGTGGTGAGAATCCTTTGAAACAATCTTCTGTTGTGTGTCTACATTCCCAGTGGTAGTGGCAGCGGCGGCCATCTTGGTTTTTGTTCTAGAACCAAAACAAACTTTTCCAACTCAGCTCTTTTCCCTCACCTTTACTTGTTTATTGTACAGTGACACCTCGTCTTACGATTGCCCCCGCCCCTACTTACGATAATTTCAAGTTACGGTGTAAATTTGATAGAAAAATGCGACTCGACATCCGATGGGTCGTTGACTTCCGATATTTGTTGGTACACATTCCGGTCGACTGAGCACGTGGTTCCCGGTCCACTCGGTCCACCTGCCTCAGTTTACTACAGCTGCCCGCTTAGTGATGATCACGCCTATAAAAAATTCCGCATTTGGGTGATTTTTTGCATTTTGAACAAAAGGTAAGATCAACTTAGGTACTGTATTGGAGTTAGAAAAAACATTGTATTCAGTATAAAATTATTTGTATGTTAATATTTTGGAGAGTGGGGAACGGATTATTCATTCCCTTTATTTCTTACGGGAAAATCGCTTCGACTTATGATATTTCGAGTTACGATCCCTCTCTGGGAACGGATTAGCATCATAAGTTGAGGCCCCATTGTATTTTATTTGCTTTTACACTTCCCTGAACCTTTATGTAACCTGGGACGCCACTGTAGCCCTCATCCTGCTCCCAATACAATGGGGCCTCGACTTACGATGCTAATTCGTTCCCAGAGACGGATCGTAACTCGAAATATTGTAAGTCGAAGTAATTTTTCCCATAAGAAATAAAGGAATTGAATTAATCCGTTCCCCACCCTTCAAAATATGAACATACAAATATATTTTATACTGAATACAATGTTTTTTTCTAACTACAATACAGTACCTAAGTTGATCTTACCTTTATGGAGGTTCTTGATGGCATATGGAAGATAGTGTTGAGGGGGAGGAAGAGAGTTTTCCTGTTTTGGAAGGGGAGTCCCCTTCCATTATCACATCAGGCAGTGATGTTTTCTCTGGGGTACACTCTCTCTCTCCTACGTTTTGCCTGAATACCACTAGGACCTGGTTGTGGTTCAGTGCTTGTTTGTCTCACTACAATTTGTCAAGAGACATTTGTTTTCGCTTCGTTTTAACATTTGTCTGTAATGATGCATCACAGTGTCATTGAACAGGTTAAGGCAACGACCTACTGCAGCTTGATTTGGGTGAGTCGTTTCAGCAAAGGTTTGCAATTCTTCCCATGCTGCACACATTTTCTTAATTGTTGAGGAGAGACATTCTGTGCTCTTGTTTCTGCTCTATGGTCATCCTTACATGGGTTTTCATATGTTGAGCCTTACCACTGACTTTCCTGGGACTCATGGCATGATATATAACAATTACTTTAATATTCAAAATGCAAAAATCACCACAAACGCGGAATTTCTTATAGGCGCGATCGTCACTAAGCGGGCAGCTGTAGTAAACTGATGCAGGTCGGACTGCATGACTGGGAACCATGCGCTCAGTCAACCCGAACGTGTACCAACAAATATCGGAAGTCGACGACACCAGCGGATGTCGAGTCGCATTTTTTCAATGAAGTTTACATCGTAACTCGAAATTATCGTAAGTAGGGGCAATCGTAAGTCGAGGTGCCACTGTACTTGGGTAATACGATATTTCCAGGAGCTTGCTGCAGTGTGACTCCTGCCTCCTCCAGCCACACCCCTGTGTACTCACCTAGTTGTGCTCACCTAGTTGTGTTTGCGGGGGTTGAGCTCTGGCTATTTGGTCCCGTCTCTCAACCGTCAATCAACAGGTGTACAGATTCCGGAGCCTATTGGGCTCTATCATATCTACACTTGAAACTGTGTATGGAGTCAGCCTCCACCACATCACTTCCTAATGCATGCTGTGTATAATTACCTAAGTGTAATTACCTAAGTGTAGTTACAGGATGAGAGCTACTCTCGTGGTGTCCCGTCTTCCAGCACTTTTTGTCATATAACGCTTTGAAACTACTGACGGTCTTGCCTCCACCACCTTCTCCCCTAACTTGCTCCAACCGTCTACCACTCTGTCGTGAAAGTGAATTTTCTTATATTTCTTTGGCATCTGTGTTTAGCTAGTTTATATCTATGACCTCTTGTTCTTAAGTTCCAGGTCTCAGGAATCTTCCCTATCGATTTTATCATTCCTGTTACTATTTTGTATGTAGTGATCATATCACCTCTTTTCCTTCTGTCTTCTAGTTTTGGCATATTTAATGCCTCTAACCTCTCCTCGTAGCTCTTGCCCTTCAGTTCTGGGAGCCACTTAGTAGCATGTCTTTGCACCTTTTCCAGTTTGTTGATGTGCTTCTTAAGATATGGGCACCACACAACCGCTGCATATTCTAGCTTTGGCCTAACAAAAGTCGTGAACAATTTCTTTAGTATATCGCCATCCATGTATTTAAAAGCAATTCTTAAGTTAGAAGCGTGGCATAGGCTCCTCGCATAATATTCTTTATGTGGTCCTCAGGTGATAGTTTTCTATCTAGAACCACCCCTAGATCTCTTTCTTTATCAGAATTCTTTAAAGATTTCTCACATAATATATAGGTTGTGTGGGGTCTGTGTTCTCCTATCCACATTCCATAACATGGCATTTATTAACATTAAATTCCATTTGCCAAGTGGTGCTCCATATACTTATTGTGTACTCACCTAGTTGTGCTTGCGGGGTTGAGCTCTGGCTCTTTGGTCCCGCCTCTCAACCGTCAATCAACAGGTGTACAGTTTCCTGAGCCTAATGGGCTCTATCATATCTACACTTGAAACTGTGTATGGAGTCAGCCTCCACCACATCGCTTCCTAATGCATTCCATTTGTCAACCACTCTGACACTAAAAAAGTTCTTTCTAATATCTCTGTGGCTCATTTGGGCACTCAGTTTCCACCTGTGTCCCCTAGTGCGTGTGCCCCTTGTGTTAAACAGCCTGTCTCTTATCAACCCTGTCGATTCCCCTGAGAATCTTGAATGTGGTGATCATGTCCCCCCTAACTCTTCTGTCTTCCAACGAAGTGAGGTTTAATTCCTGCAGTCGCTCCTCGTAGCTCATACCTCTCAGCTCGGTACTAGTCTGGTGGCAAACCTTTGAACCTTTTCCAGTTTAGTCTTATGCTTGACTAGATAGGGACTCCATGCTGGAGCCGCATACTCCAGGATTGGTCTGACATATGTGGTATATAATGTTCTGAAAGATTCCTTACACAAGTTTCTAAAGGCCGTTCTTATGTTAGCCAACCTGGCATATGCTGCTGATGTTATCCTCTTGATATGAGCTTCAGGGGACAGGTCTGGCGTGATATCAACCCCCAGGTCTTTCTCTCTCTCTGACTCTTGAAGTATTTCATCTCCCAATGATACCTTGTATCTGGTCTCCTGCTTCCTACCCCTATCTTCATTACATTACATTTGCTTGGGTTAAACTCTAACAGCCATTTGTTCGACCATTCCTGCAGCTTGTCCAGGTCTTCTTGAAGTCTCATCCCATGTGTGTGTGTGTGTGTGTGTGTTGTGTGTGTACACACGTGTGTATGCGCATGTACATGTACACGTGTGTAATGCACCTTGTGTGGTATTTATATATATATATATACAGTACATTTTCTTTCGGAAGGGGGCTCCATTCTCTTTGCTGTTGACAGGGCGCTGGGGGAGCAGCTTGCTCTGTTGGCTCTCGCTTGGTCTAGCAGTTAGTGGGCATTTTGGTTGTCTTTTGGCCTCTGGTGGCGGCGGACGGCTTCTTCCCCTTTGGGGGTTCGGGGCTTGCGGATGGGCTTCTTCCCCTGCGCTTCGTCATGTCATCTTGGTGGGTGTGTTTGGACGTGGTCGATCTGTCCCATCGTTCCGGGGTTCCCATCTGCTCTATGTAGACATGGGACATGCGGATCTGCAGTTCTTCTGGACTTGTTCAGTCTGCGCCCTGGTTTCTTTGCCCTCTTTGGAGGACTGTTGTCTCTGGTCCGGCTTCTGTTGGGGCCGGGTGCCTGGATGGTGGCCCTTGACCTCCGGGTCACTTCTTGGCACGTTCCTCTTCAGGGTTCCGGGACTGGCACAGTTGGTGGTGGGACTTCAGACTTGCCACTTTTGTTGCCTTCCATAGTTTGTAATTGGCACTTGGTGTATTTACGCATCTTTACTGTATCTTGGTGCCCTGTCTGCGTCTGCTCAGGATGTGGTGTCTGGCTTACCTCGACGACTGGCTGGTGTGGGTTCCCAGTCGGTCCGCTTGTCGGCTCGCCTGGGGTGTGGTTCATTCCAGATCACCAGATTCAGTTTCCTGGTGATCTGGAGGCCGTTCCATCTGTTTCCATTCCGGGTTCGGACCCAGCTGGGCCTTGTTTAGGGCTCTGGGCCGCTCTTGTTTTTCCTTCCAGAAGCGTTGCTGCGGCTGTGGTCCCGCCTTCGGCTGTTTATGAGGGGGTCCCGGGTCGCTCGGCGGTTGCTCGAGCGGTTGTGCGGGAGTTTGAACTTCGACGTGCTGGTCTGCCGCAGGTTCGGGTTTGGCTTCGGCATCTGTTTGGTTTCTTTGGGGACTCTCCTTCCGCCTCTCTTTTAATCGTTGGGTTCGTCCTCCAGGGATCTTGTGTTGGTGCTGCGTCACCAGCTTCCTCTTAGGTTTTCGGGGTTCCGTGCCTTGGCACCTCCCCAAGCCTTCGCTCGATTTGTTCACGGATGGGTCATCTCTTGGCTGGGGCTTTGTGACCATTGCTCACCAGGTCGGCCAGGGATGGTGGGGTCTGTCTATCTGTTGGGCTCACAGCACGTTTCGGGAGTTCGTGGCTGTCTGGTTTGCGCTTCGGAGAATTCGGGTCACTCGGTGCTCTACTATCCAGCTCCATTCGGACTGTTCTCCAGTGGTTCATTGCTGGAACCACGGGGCTTCTTTTAGGTCTTTGACATTTTGGGTTGGTCCTTTGGGTATGAAGCTCCCTGGCAACCCTCCCTCCCTCCGGTCGGCATTTTTTTTGCATTGGTTGAAGCTTAGCTTCCGAATTGATGCTAGGCAGCCGGCGCGGTGAGATCCGGGGGACCCTCCTCCTTCCCCTCTCTGGGCGGGGAGGGCTGCGCGGACGATCGACGCGGCAGTAAAGTGTGATGTTTGCTTGTTTCCTTGGGATTGGAGGGAGTTTCTACCTCTCTTCAGTTTTCTGTTTTAGTTTTTTACCTTGTGGGGTTTGTTTTCTTATACCTACCTTTCTGGGTGCCTAACCCCAGTTGATGGTAGATAAGGAAAACCCCAACCACAAAGGGGTTTTCCAGGGCCATTGCTCCCTGAAACCTCTCAGAAGGGGCCGTTCTGGTGCTGGTCCCGGGTAGGTCTGAACTCCTTAGCTAATGTCCCAGTCTAATATAACATACATTAGCCCGATAAGCTCCAGGGAGCCTCCGGGGCTCACCCAGAAAATCGCGCTTCATTACATTCAACGCTGGTATTTTTTCTAAAGACTGTTGTTTATTTTGAGCTGTATTAATCTCTCTCTAAAATAGGACTACAGTTATCATTTCAGTCTCGTGACGGAGTTATCTGTATCCGCAGGCAACTACAGTCGAGCAGTGCCTTGTGGTGAGCAATGCATCACGCAAGTATGCCGCGTGCAATGACTCTACCATGCACTCCTTGTGTATGGTGCCAGGCAAGTATATTACCATCACTGGCTGAGTGTCAGATTATATCTTACGCCCCCCTCCCCCCCCACTGCTCATGTGTCAGATTAGGTATTACCCCCCCCCCCCACTACCTGTGTAAAGGTAGAGGAATATTGACGGTGGCAGGTAAGTATATTAACATCTAATCACCTGGGAGTGGAGTGAGTGTCACTACATCAGGAACACAATTATAAAATCACCCAGCTCTATTATACTTAAATAAAATTAAAAGCAAGAAATAATATATTTAATTTTCTGGAGCATTAGAAGTAAAATCAAAGATTAATTTTTATCATCAAATTATTTTATTTGAGGGTATTCTGAAGCTCCATTTTGTTTCCACATGTTGTAAACTTTAGGGAATGTTAATATTTTCATTATTTAGTCTGAGTACAATACGAGAAACCACAGAAACATTTATTATTTATTATTCACCCTCTTCATCTTGTGCCGTCCACCCTCTCCATCTTGTGCCGTCCACCCTCTGTCTTGTGCCGTCCACCCTCTGTCTTGTGCCGTCCACCCTCTGCATCTTGTGCCGTCCACCCTCTGCATCTTGTGCCATCCACCCTCTGTCTTTTGCCGTCCACCCTCTGTCTTGTGCCGTCCACCCTCTCTGTCTTGTGCCGTCCACCCTCTCTGTCTTGTGCCGTCCACTCTCTCCATCTTATGCCGTCCACCCTCTCCATCTTGTGTTGTCCACCTTCTCCATCTTGTGTCATTCACCTTCTCCATCTTGTGCCGTCCTCTTATTAGGGATAAGAAGTTTTTTCCCTCAAGATACAAGAGTGAAACCCCCTTTGATAAAAAAATCAGTGCTTGTAATCTTCTTCGGGGTTTGGGACACGATATTGCAGCGTGTGTGGTTGTTGAGGAAGTTAAAGCTATAGGTGACAGTGTACATTTATTTACTGAAGAAGTGGACAGTTGTTCTTTGTGACAGTTCAAGAAATCACAGAACTGATCGCTGACCCCTTCCCTTGGAGGCTAACAAAAAATGAGGACCTCGTCTATTCCTCATTGGGTCTTACAAAACTATAAGAGACCTAAATACATCTTGGAATTTCAGTAGTATTCCCCAATAGTGAAGGCACAACATATAACATGAATAATAGTAGGTAGTGCTGTCTCCTGTAAACTGGCATCTCAATGCAGTAAATGGTATGATAAACCACAATACTAAACTAGCACCAGTAACAGTAATAATTACAAGCATGTCTTAATGGTGAAAACATTATATGTATACTAAGAGTAGCATCTCTTGTAACTTGGGGTCACACAAATTTAAATCTCTGACCAGTAAAGTGTAGAGTAAACCCTCAGTGCTCATATAGCATCAATAACACAATTCCAAGATACCCTCCCTAATAATTAGGGATACTCCCTAATAGGGAGTATCACGTGTGCCATGAATAACAGTGCTGACTCCTGTAATAGTACTGAAGGTCCAACAAGTTTTTATCTTTGTCAATGGCACTTTCTAGCTAATTATGTAATACGGAGCACCACTACTACTACTACTACTTTGGGTATATCTTACACGAGTACCAAAAGGCATAGAGCCCAGTATAGAACCCTGCCTGATGCCCTAATTTGGCCTCCCTCTCCAACATGCAGCTGCTAAATGCCAGCTACCAATATTTCCTTATTGGTTTCCAATATTTGCACTTACTTCTTCTCAAATGTCTGCGGTACGTGGCTTGCAGCTGTAAATTATTTTTGCAATAGCCTACATCCTTTTTCAAGGCTGAATACTTGTTTTTAGCACTCTTAAAGCCATAGAGATCCATTACACAGAGTACATATACCTTGCATATTTTGCATCCACACAGACCTGGTCCCAGATTCACGAAGCAGTTACTCAAGTACTTACGAACTTGTACATCTTTCCTCAATCTCTCGTGGCTTTGGTTACATTTAGTTTAAAAGCATGAAAACTTACCAATCAACTGTTGTTATTGTTATAAACAGCCTCCTGGTGCTTCCGAGCTCATAAGCTGTTTAATAAATGTAAACAAAGCTGCCAAAGATTGTGAAAAGATGTACAGGTTTGTAAGTGCTTGCGTAACTGCTTTGTGAATCTGGTCCCTGCTGTGTACACAAACAGCCCAAGGCAGGAGATGCAAAAGGCAGGGGTACTTTTGGGTTAATGCTGCTTTTGTCTATCTTAGGTCAGTATTACTGCCCTTCCTTACACTCCTCCTCCAGGTTGTGTTGGCCTGCTCCTCCATGTTGTGTTGGCCTCCTCCTCCATGTTGTGTTGGCCTCCTCCTCCATGTTGTGTTGGCCTCTTCCTCCATGTTGTGTTGGCCTCCCCTTCCATGTTGTGTTGGCCTCCTCCTCCATGTTGTGTTGGCCTCCCCCTCCATGTTGTGTTGGCCTCTTCCTCCATGTTGTGTTGGCCTCTTCCTCCATGTTGTGTTGGCCTCCTCCTCCATGTTGTGTTGGCCTCTTCCTCCATGTTGTGTTGGCCTCCCCTTCCATGTTGTGTTGGCCTCCTCCTCCATGTTGTGTTGGCTTGCTCCTCCATGTTGTGTTGGCCTCTTCCTCCATGTTGTGTTGGCCTCCCCCTCCATGTTGTGTTGGCCTCCCCCTCCGTGTTGTGTTGGCTTGCTCCTCCATGTTGTGTTGGCCTCTTCCTCCATGTTGTGTTGGCCTCCCCCTCCATGTTGTGTTGGCCTCCTCCTCCATGTTGTGTTGGCCTGCTCCTCCATGTTGTGTTGGCCTCCTCCTCCATGTTGTGTTGGCCTCCCCTCCGTGTTGTGTTGGCCTCTTCCTCCATGTTGTGTTGGCCTCCCCCTCCATGTTGTGTTGGCCTCTTCCTCCATGTTGTGTTGGCCTCCTCCTCCATGTTGTGTTGGCCTCCTCCTCCATGTTGTGTTGGCCTCCTCCTCCATGTTGTGTTGGCCTCCTCCTCCATGTTGTGTTGGCCTCCTCCTCCATGTTGTGTTGGCCTCCTCCTCCATGTTGTGTTGGCCTCCTCCTCCATGTTGTGTTGGCCTCCTCCTCCATGTTGTGTTGGCCTCCTCCTCCATGTTGTGTTGGCCTCCTCCTCCATGTTGTGTTGGCCTCCTCCTCCATCTTGTGTTGTTCACCTCCTCCATCTTGTGTTGTTCACCTCCTCCATCTTGTGTTGTTCACCTCCCCCATCTCATGTCATTTAGCTCTTCCTAGAAGCACCCTGTGCTCTTTACATTTTAACGATGCTAACACAACTTTTACCTACAGCTTACTGCCCGGACGGCTACACCGCGTACCGAGGCTTGTGTTACCGAGTCTTCAACAACTCGATTGATAACTTCGGAGCAGCTCTTGGTGCTTGTAACAACGAAACGTCTGCACTTGCCTATCCACAGGACTTGGACACCGTGAACTTTCTCTCATGGCTTGTCCATGATGCTGCTGCTGCTGTAAGCATGTTAAAAATATTGTAACCAAACTCAAGTGACCAGGTATTTGTAAAATGGTACTTAGAATTAGTTTGACTGTACTGTACTAAACATTGCATGACAGCTTTTAATTTGGGACTGGTTACCTGCTAGGATTAGTTGAGTATACCAAATTATACTACAGTATTTGAATTTAATTTCTTAATTCTATAAAAACAAGAATTTATGAAAAATTCCTTTATGAGCAGATGTTTTGGCTGTTGCATAGGATTCCCTTTATGACAGCATAGGGAATGTTTCAAACTTTTCCTGTAAGGTCATTAATGTGCTAGGAAATCACGGGAATTAATTAATTATATCAGTCCAACCTAGAATAACCGATAGATGCTTATTCGTAATATTGAAACACTTTGAGAACCCTCCCTTAACATTGATCACCACAGCCAGTTGGCACTACCTCTGCCTTCTCAAGCAGGAGACATAAATGCTGCTAACTGAAACTCTTCTCATGGAATCCCCCTAAACAAAGATTTACATCACACATGAGATAAACAGCTAAAAGGCCAAATCCTTATCAGGAAGGCAGATGATTATTTGGCAATTCAACAATACATTGCCTCAAAATGTTAATTCACTTGGCACCCAGGCTTCCTTGTACCTCCGTCAGGGTAAAAAGACCTGGGGGACGTGTTGCATGTTAGATTTGTGCATGGAAATTGGGCAAAGCACTATAATGACCTTCATAGCTCTGATTAAAGCAGTGTAAAATGGTCATATTCAATATCACTTTGCATCCTGGTCTTTGATGTTTTAAGGCAATACACCCGTGAGACATGCAGAACTCTGCTTAACACGCTACAAGCATAGTACAGTACAAGCTTAGCACAGTACAAGTTTTGTAGTCTGGTGCTTGGCTAATTAGCATATTGCTTTAGTAACATTGAAAATTTCTGCTTGGCCAGCATGTTTAGAGAATCATTTTGGTCAGAGGCAAATCTTGCATACAGTAACCCGATATACCAGTAACCCTTTGCATATAATGAAGGCTGGAGATGAAGCCATAGTTAAAGTAGATGTATAATTATACAGTTTGAAAGACAGCAGTGGAAACCCCTAGGGGACCAACCTCTGAAAATTCTTCAGTAGAAACCTCTGAAGATGAATACTCAAGGTTAAAGGAGCCCACATGCAGTGTCTCCTGAACTGCCGTTGAGTATAAAAGCAGACACCTGTTCAACACACTCGTCTACATGATGTCCTGCTCTTTGCTGGCTAAAATGAGCCAGCAGAGGAAGCTCTTGAGATTGTGGTGAGAAAGGTGGTGCTTTTCTCTGATAAGCTGATGATGGGAAGTCAGCTGGGCCAACTTCATCCCTGGCACAGAAATGGAGGCAAGGTAATTATGAAGGGAAAGTGCTAAGTCAGTATAACTATATAGCATTTTGAAGGGATTTGAGGACAAGGAGCAGGAATATAACGGAGGATAGGAATGGTGCTCAACCACTTTGACCGTCCAGAATCGAATAGTGTCAGGAGAAAGAATGGAGTCTCCCTAAGCATTCCAGAAGAGCCCCAGCAAAGTTGGAGCTGGTATTTTGGTTTGCTAATCTGAAAGCTGAACTTGTCAAATACCACCAACACACAACCCTAACTCTGTCGTTGTCATAAACTTTGAGACCCAAGTCTGTTCATGATTCTGAAGTTGCCTAATTTTAAATAATGTTACATACAAAGCACTTTGATATTATAAAATTTGTTCATTTTGGCATAAAGAGAAATCTGAGTGAGACTTGATAATATTTAAAGCGTGCAACATGCCTGACATGAAGACCATCAGTTATGAATCACTTAAGAATTTATGGATCAGTGGTGAATAAATTATGAAGAATTATGAATAAATTATAGATCAATTGGCATCTATTATTAGTTCTGAATCACTTATTATGACCCATTTATAATTGAAGCATTGACAATTTATGAATCATTCATATAGCAATTATGGATTATGACACTGGGGCTTGATTACAAATCATATATTGATAAATTAGGGTATTTGGTTGATTAGACACACACACAGTTTAGTGGCTTTTTATATTTATTTACCTGATCTTGTATACAGCAGTCGGTTTATTGGCAGTGTAGTGAAGTGTCATAGACGTTAAGACAAAGCCTGGAGCAGGGCAGAAAGCATTCGAGCCTGGTATCAAGCCAGGTTCAGGGAGTAGAACTCCCAGAACTCCAGGTATGCTCCAGAGATCTGATGCGGGGTGAGGGTGTAGAGCACGATGCTCTGAATGCGGGCAGAGTCGAGAAGCTCGGTGAGGGACGAGAGCACGGAAGCTCGATGCAGCCAGAATGTGGCTGTCTTCTCTGTGCCGAGGCTGTAGCGTCTTGAGAAGGGAGGAACTGGACTCGTCGAGTGTTACATTGTTGCTACTGAATGTTCAAGATATGCAGTATCTTTCAATCATCTGTACTGAACCACTATACGAGTTAAGATTGACTGACTGACCGCCGATGATTGATTGATAAAAATTAAGCCACCCAAGAGGTAGCACGGGCATGAATAGCCTGCAAGACCGCCGATGTACTGACAAATCTTATATTACAAGCTTCCACCTCACCTAGGCCAAACTGTCAGCTGGCTTGATTGATCCTGTACCCTTGGGAAGAGGTATTAACTGTAATTAGTTGTGCACTTGGGAATTGTAATTATTAGACCATGAATTAGTGTAGGACTTCTAGAAATGTAGAACACTTAATTGATAGGTTATATAGATTTAACAGACCCATCTCATTATCTGTACACAAGGTGATTAGAATATGGAACAAGTATTTTATATAGTACTTGCCTCCTCTCCCTTTCAAACACTACCTTTCCTTTCTCTGTCCTCCACTCCCTTTAACCCCCCTTCTTTCCCCCCCCCCTTCCCCCCATGAATTACTGAAACTAATGTATGGGTCTCAGATGATTTGCTTTGTTTTCTCCTCTTACTCTTATCTTCCTTTTCATTATTTTCCTTTTCAGTAACAACACGTTAATCACACGCCATATTTCCCACTTGACTCCCACCCTTGACCACATTAATATGGAGTAGGACTCTCTATTATTACTAATATTTCTTAAAGTTTTTAACTTAGGCCTACCCTGACCAGCCTTTGTCCGTATTGTATCCCAGACCACTCCCCCTGCAAATTTGGGGGAGGCTGGTCAAAAGCATCTGGCTTCCAGCCTTGGACAGACATATTCTCTATTATGGTATACTGGGGATGGTTGGTACCCGGGATAGGCTCTCTCTCCTCCCACACTCACTCCACCCTTCTTCTCGCATTTACCCCTTGACCCCTCCCACTTTCCCATCTTCTTGGTCACCCCCCTCCCTCTTCCCCATCCTCCTTAGTTACCCCCCTCATGCTCCTCACTTTCCCCTTTTCTACTCCCCTCAACATCATAAGTGCAGAATACCCCCATTGGAGAGCAGAGGTGCAATAGGTACTCTGAGAGAACTATCAACATCAGAGCCCCGAGACTGTTCAACACGCTTCCACTACACATAAGGGACATAACTGGGCGACTCCTTGCAATGTTCGAGAGAACTCGATAAACAACTCCAAAGGCTCCAAAGGAATCCTGATCAACCAGGCTGTTATTTATATGTCAGGTTGCAAGCAGCAGCAGCATCAAACAGCCTGGTTGACCAATCCAGCAACCAGGAGGCTTGATCAAAGAATAGGCATGGGGACCTTGACCCCCCTAACCACCACAAGCTAACTGCAGGGTAAGGGGAAGGTACCCCCTCACCATTTCCCAAACAAATTTGAGTGATAATAGACCCAAATGCGAGTTACAGCCCCGCTCCTGTGCCAGGTAAGTCCACTACGGACTCACCATAGCCCGTGCTACTTTGGAACTTGTGTTCTAAGTAGCTGAATCTAAAACAACAACAACAGCAGCCCCAAACATCTGGCTGCCAACTAAGGACAAATGCAGATATTCTTCCTTATAGTATAGATATTTATGTTGGGTTAGAAATAAGCAGTGTCCATTATGTTGTGTATTTTATGTGGCTTTTTGAGAGTTACATTCTCCCATTTTGTAATGCGGAAGGGAGGGTTGTTCCCAAAGAAGCTTGCTTATGAGCAAGCTTATTCCTAGATACAGGTAATTAAAGATCATAAATCACATAGTTGCTTGTGCTAGGACTATTTTATTTGGTGTTTGGTTAGTTTTAAGATAGGTTCATTATATAATTTATTATTTGATTTATTATGTACCTTACATGTAGAGAGTTAGTGTTGGAGTGAATTGTGTGAGTGTAAATGAATGATTACTATTTTCCAGGCAACGATAACTTTTCCTGCTGATGTTATGGTTGGTCTCAACAACATGTGAGTACACTGCCACCTGTAACTCTTAATGTCTTGCACTCTTAATGCCTTGCACTCTGCCTTATTCACACTATTATGATTGTGAGTTATAATGTAACTGAGCCAGTCATCGTGGCGCAGTGGTAAAACTCACCGTGCACTTCGCAAGCGATTTGGCCTGGGTTTGTATGCTAGCCTCCCTACCAGAGCCTCAGATATTAACACCAAGTAAAGCATCCAGCACTTCCACAAACACGATAACATCATTTTTATTTGCCAACATCCAGGGAATAAAAATGTGCAAATCAAACAAAGTTTATTTTATAGTTGGCCTCCTACATGTGGTAAATGCAGTGTTTGCAATCCTAATGGAAACACACACACAAAGGACTACTATGATGGTGAAATATGGATTCTGGAATACAATCTTTTCAGATGTGACAGGAAACACAGGCTACATGGTGGGGTCAGCTTGTACATCAAAGATACACTCATCTGCATCGAGCTGCTAAACACCACAAATGATATGGTGGAAGTGCTGATACTCAAAATAGAAACCCTAATTGTAGTCATTGTCCTTGTATATGTCACCGGATTCAAATCCCCAGCAGTTTAAAGACCAACTGGTGAAAATCGAATACTCGGTTATCTTGAGTTCATCTTGAGATGATTTCGAGGCTTAGTGTCCCCATGGCCCGGTCCTTCACCAGGCCTCTTTTTTGTTACACATTCCCAGGAAGCAGCCCATAGCAGCTGTTTAATTACCAGGTACCTATTTACTGCTAGGTGAACAAGTACATCAGGGTGAACGAAACTCTGCCCATTTGTTTCTGCCTCTGCCGGGGATCGAACCCGGAACCTCAGGACTACGAATCCCGAGCGCTGTCCACTCATCTGCCAGGACCCCCCTGATGACTTACTGCTTAGAAATTTTCTCAAATCCAGCCCCAAACATCATCTTGGGGACTTCAACCTACAGCACCTGAAATGGAAGAACCTAGCTAATACAGTTATTGTATATCTGAGAGAATATTGGGAAGTAGCCTCAATGAACAGTCACATGCAAATGACCTGCAACGGATGTGGGACACTTTTGCCTTAAACCAGCAAAAATAGAACCAACTAGAAAAGAGAACACATTGGACCTAATTTTCATAAATGACGATGAAGTGATCAGGAACATAATGATTCTGAATACCTGTTATTCAGATTACAACTTAATTGAAGTGCTGACATGCATGGGCAGTAGACCTGCACAACCAGTCCCGAATCTCAGAGGAGGAGAATTCAGCAAATTATATTTTAATAATAAACAGATTATCTGGGAGCAAATAAACCAAGACCTTACAGAAATAAGCTGGGAAGAACAACTAGAATTAAGCTACAAGAATCATACAAAATTCAGGAGAGACAAAGAGAGCAAAAGGCCATCAGTGAAAGAGAGAGAAATCCGAAATATTTTTTCTCCTATGCAAAATCAAGAGCAAAAACTACATCTAGTATCGGGCCCCTGCAAAAGGAAGATGGAACTTTCACAGATGATAACAAAGAAATGAGCAAAATACTGAGGAATCAGTACGACTCTGTTTTCACTGAGCCACTAAACACACTGATGATTGTTAACCCAAATGAATTCTTCATGGATGTGATACCTACATCAAATCATATATCAGATGTCACCCTATCCCAACTGGATTTTGAAGAAGCCATAGACAGTATGGCAATGCACTCTGCACAAGGCCCTGATTCTCGGAATTCCATATTCATCAAGTACTGTAAAAAAAAAATGTTAAATGTAATGAAGCCCCATTTTCTGGGTGAGACCCGGAGGCTCCCCGGAGCTATACTGGGCTGATGTGTATATATATATATTAGACCGTGACAACAGTCAGTCGAAGGAGTTCTAGGCCTACCGGGGACCAGAGCCAAAACCTGGCCCCCACAAGGGAGGCATGAGGAGCAATGGTCTAAAGACACCCCCTGTGTAATTGGAAGCAGTCTTTGTCTGCCATCTACCAAGTCAGGCACCCAGAAAGGTAGGAATTCCTAAACAAACTACTGCTGATCAAATAATTTGCAAACCGAAATCCGAACTAGGAACAGAACTCCCCATCAAAACCAAAGAAACAAGTATGACATCACCACAAATACCGCACATCCGTCTGCACAGCAGACGGATGAGCTGCGTTCGCATCGTACCCCCCACCTCCCCCGGAGGGGGACAGGGGGGTGGGAGGAGGGGTCACCACAAACCAGGGAGAAGAGAGAAAACGAGAAAAGAAAGCACCCAGTCCAACGACCAGGACGGCTCAGGCAGCGCATGAGCAGGCCGGAGGTGAAACAATGCCCGAGAAAGCTTGCGGAACGGAGCAGAAGTGACATCCACCCCAAATGCAAGCTGCAGTGGCTTTGCCAGCGCTGCACAATACAAGGCAACAGTATTTGTCATAAGATGATGGTCCTGAAACAACCAAGAGAGAGAGGACAAAACAACCCGATCAGAAATCGAAGACAACCTACGAAGAGACAAAAAATGCTGAAAGGACCGCCAGGAATTTCATACTACCGTCTAGATGAAAATAGCAGGTGGGACACCATCAATGAAGCCACCTGATCACCATAAAAGTGGTGATACACCTGCATCAAAAAGACCAGACCCGAAGAGTGGAGGAGAAGATCGAACCAGCCACATACCGGACCGGATCGATCTGCTGAAAGAGGCCCATGAAGTTTCCAAGTTCGCTGCTCTTGTTGCCGTTTTAGCAACATGTCCTGGGCTGACATTCGGGCATGGGGATTTTGGCGGTCGTACAGAGTCCTGGCTTCTCGTCAGCTCGTGAACGTTCCTGGGCCTATTCGGGCCTGTGTCGCTTTGGGTCGGCGGTTGAGAAGTGGGCTTAAAGTTGAGGAGTTAACAGCGACTATTTCCCGGGTAAGTCCTTATACTTTTCCTCTGTGGGTAGTTAGCTCCGGGGAACCGAAGGGGCTCTCCCCAGAAAACCAGCGTTGAATGTAACGAAACACCATTTTCTGGGTGAGACCCGGAGGCTCCCCGGCATCCCTCCCTCCCGCCCCCCCCCCCGGTCGGCGTTTTTTTTCGCATGTTTTGACATCCAGCCTCAGAACTGAAGGATGGATAGCTGGGCGGGAGTCTGGGGTTTCTCCTTCCCCCTACCGGGTAGGGGGGAGCTGCACAGACAGCGGCGCGGCCATGTGTAACGTCATGCTCGTTTCCTCGTTTCTTTTTGGGAGTTCTATCCACTTGTTCGACTTTTGGTAGCAATTTTCACCAGAATAGGGGTTTATTTTGGGATGCTTACCTTTCTGGGTGCCTGACCCGGTCGATGGCAGACAGAGAATGCTTCCAACCACACGGTGGTTTCTATAGGCCGTTGCTCCCCATGCCTCTCTGAGGGGGCCAGGTTCTGGCTCGAGGCTCCCGGTAGGCCCACAAAACTCCATACACATAACTGATGCCAAGGTCTGACATTAGCATATAAGCCTGGATAAGCTAGTAGTAGGAAATAATAAGCTAGTTATAGGACGCTAGTTATAGGAAAATAGTAGAGGGGCTGATCCCAAACCTGCACACAGAAATAACAGCACATGAGACCAGAAGGCATGGCAGGATGTGCAGAATACCCCCGTTGAAGAGCAGAGGTGCAACAGATACTCAGAGAGAACTCTATCAACATCAGAGGCCCGAGACTGTTCAACACGCTTCTGCTACACATAAGGGGCATAACTGGCCGACCCCTCGCAGTGTTCAACAGAGAACTTGTCAAACATCTCCAAAGGATACCTGATCAACCAGGCTGTGACTCGTACATCAGGCTGCGAGCAGCTGCATCCAACAGCCTTGTTGACCAGTCCAGCAACGAGGAGGCCTGGTCAACGACCGGGCCGTGGGGTCGCTGAGCCCCAGAATCACCTCAAGGTAACCTCAAGGTAAGCTCCGGGGAGCTGAAGGGGCTCCCCCCAGAAAAAACTGTTATATGCCCAAGCACTTTTACCTTGTGGCAAGAAAGTACAAATAATTAATCAAGAATCTAGAGAGCATGGAAGAATTGTTAAACAAGAAAAATAATTCCATCTGAGCTGCCACTTGCTGCTCCACAAGTTGTCTTGGGGAGAGAAGGGGGCCAGCTGATTGCTCGAGGAGTAGCTGGTGGGGAGGGGGGAGAGGGCCTGGCAGGTAGCTCAGTGAGCAACTGGTGGGGAGAGTGTGCCTAGCTGGTAACTTGGCAAGCAACTAGATGGGAAGGGAAAGTGGGGGGCCTGTCTTGTGGCTTAGGAAGCCACTGATTGGGAGGGAGTGGGGAGCCTTGCTGGTAGCTCAGGGAGCAACTGGTTGGGAGGAGGAAGGGATGCCAGGCCTCTACTTTGCTAGGGCACCTTAATTATTTATAATGTTTATTTACAAAAAACTACATTCCAATACAAAATGAGTTATAAACAGAATGTTGGATCCATGTCTAAAGCCACAAATATGCATGGCATTTTGGGAAAGATGTGGAAAAAATAAACTTAAAAACTAAGGCTTAAAACTTATTGAGATCAAAAGCATGAATTAAACTGAAGTAAAAAAACAATAATTACATGTTGAATGGAACAGCAGAAATTGTGATAGAACAGCAGATAGTAATTTTAACTAAATAAACAGAAAGACTACAATTTTCTTTAAATTTATACATGGCAGATATCATCAGTTTTAAAAAGTTAGTCATTAATCATTAATGTTTGATAATAGCAAGACATTGGTTGACATATAGGAGTTAAGGTAGGTTACATGGAGTTGATTAGATAGTACTTGAAAGGTGGGCAGTCTTTGACGTGAATGAGAAGGTCGTTCCACATTTTGAGACCCTTGATTTGCAGAGCATTTCTAGTTAAGTTGCACTCTTGGAATACCAAATTAGCCTAACATGCTTTCTGCCCTTGACAATTTGAAACGATATAGAAGATTACATGGATGTTACATATGCACTAAATAATGCTTTAATGTACAGTACACTGAAATGAAAAGAAATTTGTTACTGTAATGCTGATGCATTAAATTTTACAGGTGGGGAAACTGGTCAACAGGAAGCATATATAATGTAAGCTCTGGGGTGGTGAGTGAGGCAGAGAAGCCGTCCACAGCACCTGGCTGGAGACTGTTGACAGTGCCTGACAATCTTACCGTGGCACCAAGCTTCAAGGCAGCACAGCTCTCTGGCAATGGTGCCAATATTGCCATATGCCAGTACTTGGGCCCCATAGGTAGGTGAAGAACGTTCGTGCTGTGTATTAATAGAACGTTTATGAATGGATCTGGAAACACAAACCGTAACTGTCTCTAGTTTCTGCTTGTTACAACTTGTAATAAAGTTCTTACATCTTGGCTTAACGTGTTTATGAAGTATTAGAACGTTGTTACAACTTGCTATATTGGTTGTTATAACTGGTTAGGAGGTGTAAAAACTTGTTCGAACGTTGTACCAACGTCGTAGTTTCGGTGTGTGTTTGGCGGGGGAGCTACTACTTGGTAACCATGAATCGGATGAAATTTCCTATACCACCTTACTGTCTGTGACCTTATACACTAAATAATTTAGCCTCATTATATCAATAATAGTCACACTGAATATTATTCTTGAAATATTGATACCTTTTCCTAATGTTGGCTCTGTTTCTTTGCAAATTGTTATGCAACCCACAAAACAGCCAAACTCCTGGGGTACCTATTTTACTGCTACTGTAGATGAATAGAGAGAGAGAGAGAGAGAGGTATCAGGTGAAAGGAAAACATGCACAACCGTTCTGGGGATTGAACCCGGGTCCCTCAGTTGTGAGTCAAAGATGTAGACCACTGTACAACAGAACCTAATATAATGTATACATGTACTCAGTACTGTATATTGTCTTTTAACAACAATCTTCATTGATTACTATAATTACGAAACCTTTTTGATTACCATATACAGTACAAGTAGGGTGTGGCTAACAAAGCTATTCAGACTTGCGTATACATTACCTCTATATTTTCAGAAAAGTGTTCCAGCCTTGTGTTTCTCTGCAAAATTAATCTGTCTGGAAGGTTTAGTTGTAAGAGCATGTTGTGAGTTCTGTATGTCCTTCAGGATGCTGGGACGCACCGCAGGAGCCATTAGGCAACATGACCCGTTCCTACTGGGACTGGGAGATGACTGACATCTTCAGCTATGTCACCTACATGTGAGTAGTACTGTATTACCCTCTAATGTTCTTACGTGTGAAAAGTATACCCACTTTTCTGTGGGGAGCCCCATCGGCTCCCTGGAGCTATCAGACTGATATGCGATATATTAGTCTGGGGCATTAGTCAATTGGAGTTCAGCCTACCAGAAACCACAAGCTAGAACCTGGCCCCCTCAGAGAGGCACAGGGAGCAATTTGCTCTGGAAACTCCCCAAGTTGTTGGGGTGTATTCCTTGTCTACCATCAACCGGGGTTAGGCACCCAGAAAGATAGGCATAACAAAACAAACCCCATTTGGTAAGAAAATTGCAACCAAAAACCGAACAGGGAGGCAGATCTCCCCCAATGAGCAAACAAGCAAACGTCACACCACCGCAGCCGCACTGCTTGTCCGCGCAGCCCTCCCCATCCGGGAGGGGGAAGCCCCAGACCCACTGCACCAGCTACTCAACCTCAGTTCGTTGGCTAATGCATTCTTGGGTGGTTGTCAACTCTGGTCTCGATTTCTTGGCAGTATTTTGCCTTAGTGGTGTTTCCTGCTGTGTTGTGGTAGTGGTGTCCAGATGTAAAATCAGTGTACTGGGGCTACATGCACTTAGGGTTGACTTCCCTAAATGCCCTGTAAGTACTTCCTAGTAGTAGAGTTGACGACTCACAGCCAAATTTTTTTTTCTGGGGGGAAAAAAGAAGTGGGTTCGTTTGGAATGGGTTCGTTTGGGCGTCGTCAAAACGACGTCGTCCCTCAGATGGGTTTCCCGTCTGTTTCCGGTTCCGATACGGGACTGCGCGGATCTGCGGTTCATTCTGGACTTGTCCCGTTTGAACCCCTGGGTTCATTGCCCCTCCTTTCGAATGTCTACGCTGTCTCAGGTTCGGCTCCTCTTGGAGCCGGGTGCTTGGATGGTGTCCCTGGACTTCCGGGATGCTTATTGGCATGTCCCGATTCATCCATGGTTCAGGGACTGGCTCAGATTTTGTTGTGGGGCGTCTGAGTTACCACTTTCGGTGTCTCCCGTTCGGGTTGAACCTGGCACCTCGCATGTTCACGCGCCTTACACGGGTTGTGGTGGTCCGTTTGCGTCTCCTAGGTGTCATGGGGGGTGGGCCGGGGCTCTGCTAGCACTCGGCTGCTAGGGGCTCAAAAGGCCGAATGCTCAGCCCCTCCAACTCCCGGGATTCACCGGAGTCTCCTTGGTCCCACAGGAGAGGACCAGCAATGTCCACCTCTGCAGGTCTTTGCTTCCACCACTGAAGGGGTGCCACTGACTCACCCTGGAAGCCCTTCAGTCAACCACGGGGAAACTGCTATCAGCAATTCCGGCCTAGACCCGTGGAGGAGTGAAGGAAGACTCGGGCTTACCTTATAACAATAACCTCCCTGAGTCTTGCCTGCCAGACAAAAAGGTTGCAGGAACTCCTTTCCCGCCTGTCTTCTATATCTTCTTCTTAACAAGGTCGCCAGCTGGGTTATTATATCTGCACCCCAGCAATGCAGTTCAGTGAGTGCATTGTATATGGTTTGTTGCCAGAGTGTTGCTACTCCCAAGATCTACTATTGGATTGTCGGCCCAGGGTACTCTCCCCTGAAGGTCCGTGTGGCTTTACCTCTCTCTAGCCACCACGTCGCTAGTTGCCACCATTCAGGCACAAGTACTGATCGGATGGCTAAGTTTACACTTTTATATAAGTCTGTGCTGTTTGCCACTCCCTAGGCAATAAGAAATTCTATAGGGAGCGTGATGTTCCCTAGATGGTACTATGGTAACCCTCATGTATGGTCAATAGAAAAATTTTGTAATGGAGGCACACTTAAACACAATAATAAAATGTGTGAATTTACTGACACAAATTACATGATCACCATATGATTACAAGTGATACAAGGAAATGAAAATAATAATAATAACTCTGGAGATTGTCAGCAACTCTTCTCTCACGTTCTCCAGGCTCCTTCAACTGGGCAGATAGACAGGAGTCACACACTCTCACAGAAGGGCCTCTTCACCACGTTGGCTCCTCTTCTTCACTGTCCTGCCATCCACACACACTATCCTCTCTGACAGTCCTGGACATAAGTTGCCCTGCAGCCTATTCTACTACTAGAATATTAATGTCCTATTGCCACATATATAAGCGAATATTATGACCTATCTAGCCTACTCTCACAAAGGGGTAATAGGAGGGAAAATGATCTACCTTAACATTCCTGGCTCACGACGCCTGTCCCTCGATGGTGTGAGGGGTCCCACGCTTCCTGAGTCGATCCTTGGCGATCCAGGAACGTTCCCACAGGTCCTCAGGTGTCGTGAAGCCTTCGCGTCGTCGCCGTACCAATCCCTGAGATTCAGCTATCCCAATCTTGGTTCACCAATGGGCGCTGAGCTAATCACCATATTCACACACACGTTCCTTTCAATAGGCGTTGCTCCTCGTCCTAGGAACGGTGTCGTCCCTCTAACACCCTCAGTGGATGTGACCCGGTCACAGCTAAGCCTGCCCGCCACACCTCCCAGGCCCTCAACGTCCAGCGTCGCCGCCGACAATTTTCCGAGTTTGGCACTTCTCTGCTCAATGAACTCTGTTCCTTTTCGCTTCCCAGAAGCGCGGGGTCTCCAATATATTAGGTGGGCTGTGATGGCTAGCTCTAATCCACTGAGAAAGGCCTGTAGAGCCTCCAATCATTGAGAGCTGACCGAGATGCGTCCTACCGCTTCCACTGTAAGGCCAACTCTGACGTTGGCGCCGCCCGGGGCACTCGGTGACGTCACGGCGGGCTCTGATTGGTCGCCCGTGACCCGAGCCACCCAATCCGCACACGGCTAGCGTTTTCTACAACACGGCGGATCTGCAGGTAGGGGTTACTATTTCATTTGTATCCGGGCGCCTCTTTCCCCTTACCTACAGACTTATAATGTAAGTTTCTCCCCTTAACTGGCGGCCGATCTGGTCGCCACACATACCAACAGACTTCCCTGTACCTCAGAGAAACAGTAGGGAGAGTCGATATTACTCTTACAGCAGGCAAACGAAAGAGATAGGAGAGGGCACCGTAACATAGGGAGCCGGTGGCTGAGCGGACAGAACACTGGACGCATGATCCTGTGGTCCCGGGTTCGATCCTGGGCATCGGCGAGAAACAATGGGCAGAGTTTCTTTCACCCTGATGCTCCTGTTACCTAGCAGTAAATAGGTACCTGGGAGTTAGTCAGCTGTTACAGGCTGCTTCCTGGGGGTGGAGGCCTGGTCGAGGACCGGGCCGCGGGGACACTAAGCCCCGAAATCATCTCAAGATATAACATCAAGATAACGTAGGTGTTCGGGTGTTGGCCTACCTCGACGACTGGCTGGTTTGGGCTCCCAGCCGGTCAGCTTGCTTGCTAGCCAGGGATTTGGTTCTTTCCCAGCTCGCTGGGTTCGGGCTCTTGGTGAACTGGAGGAAGTCCCATCTGGTCCCCTCTCAGGTTCGGACTTGGCTGGGTCTCGTTTGAGACTCTCGAACCGCCTCCTTGTCTCTACCTCCGGAGTCTCTCCTGCGGCTGCGGTCCCATCTTCGTCTGTTTCTGGTGGGCCCTCGGGTCACCCAGCGGTTGCTCGAGGGGCTGTGTGGGAGCCTGAACTTAACGATGGTGGTCTACCCGCCGGGTCGGGTTTGGCTTCGTCGGCTGTTCTGGTTCCTTCGGGGTCACCCCTTCCGCCTCTCTTGTGATCGCAGGGTTCGACCCCCCCGGGGGCCTTGAGTCGGTTGCTGCGTCACCGACTTCCTCTTCGGGTTTTTCGGGGTTCAGTGCCTTGGCCCCTACCTGAGCCCTCGCTCAATGTGTACATGGATGTGTCATCTCTCGGCTGGGGCTTTGTAATCAGTGCTCACCAGGCCGGCCAGGGATGTTGGGATCCGTCCTTCCGTCGAGCTCACAGCATGGTGCGGGAGTTCGCGGCAGTGTGGTATGCTCTTTGGAGGATTCGGGTGGCCCGTGGATCGACGATTCGGCTCCATTCGGACTGCTCTCCAGTGGTTCATTGCCTGAACCGCGGGGGATCGATGCGGTCCTTGTCTCTTTGGGGTTGGTCGCTCCGGGTGACTCGTCTGCTGAGTTCTCGGGGTTTGGCTCTCCTGGCGGTTCACGTACAGGGAGTGTCCAACGTCTTGGCCGACGCCCTGTCTCGCTTCGTTCCCCTCTCCACGGAGTGGATGGTCGACGACGAGTCCTTCCATTAGCTTTGCCAGACGTTCGGGCGCCCCGAGGTGGACCTCTTTGCGTCGGCGTGGTCGCGGCGTCTTCCCGTTTATGCGGCGCCCTTCACCGATCGCGAGGCCGTCGGGGTCGATGCCTTTCGGCTAGACTGGTCGAGGTGGGGGTTCCTATACCTCTTTCCCCCAGTTCGGTTGTTGCTCCAGGTCCTGACTCGCTTGGAGACTTACCAGGGGAGAGTTGTCCTTCTGGCCCCTTGGTGGCCGGCCCTGCCTTGGTGGCCGGCCCTGCCTTGGTTTCAGGCGCTGCTTGCTCGGTGTCCGAACCCGAGGGTTTTCCCGCGGCTCCGCCTCTTTCAGCAGATCGGGCTGGTACGTCACGTGGCTAGTTCGATCTTCTCCTCGAGTCTTTGTGTATGGGTTTTTTGACTAGAGTTTACCATCATCTCTATGGTGATCAGGTGGCCTCCTTGTTGGTGTCCCACCCGAGGGCTTCTTCTCGGCGGCAGTATGAAGTTTCCTGGCGGTCCTTCTGTTTCTTTTTGCGTCTTCGTCAGGTTAGTTCCTTGTCTGTTAGGGTGGTCTTGTCCTTTCTCTCTTGGTTGTTTCAGGACCGTCATCTTATGCCTAACACTGTTGCCTCGTATCATGCGGCACTGGCGGAGCCGCTTCAGCTTGCCTTCGGTATCGATGTTACATCTGCGCCGTTTCGCAAGCTGTCTCGTGCCTTGTTTCACCTCCGGCCTGCTCATGCGCCGCCTGAGCCGTCCTGGTCTTTGGACCGAGTGCTCGCTTACCTTTCGCCTCCTCGTTTCATTGTGGCCCCTTCGGTCCGGGATTGTTTCTCCAAGGCTCTTTTCTTGTTGGCATTGGCCTCTGGGGGTCGGGTAGGGGAGCTTCATGCTCTCCTCCGTCGCAGGGGTTTCTGCTCTTTTGGTCGTGGAGATTGTTTTGTTCGCTTACAGCCGTCTAATTCTTTTCTGGCAAAGAATGAGACTGCTGCGTTCCGGAGGGGTCCGTGGGTGGTTGATGCTTGGTTGGTCAGGACAGGGGTGCATCATGTTTTGTGTCCGGTTGCGGCGCTTCGCCGTTATTTGCGCTCCATGGCTTCTGTGTCCGGGACGCGCTTTGGGTTGATCCGGTTTCCCTTCTTTCCTGTTCGCGGGTTCGGGCCTCCCAGGTCGTCTTCAGGGTTATTAAGTCCAGCCAGCCTGCGGTCTATCCCCTTGCCCATGACGTCCGTAAGTTCGCTGCTCTTGCTGCCGTCTTTGGGAATATGTCTTGGTCTGATATTCGGGTGCGGGGATTTTGGCGGTCAAACGAGGGTCCTGGCTGCTCGTTACCTTGTGAATGTCCCTGGGCCCCGTCGGGCCTGTATTGCTTTGGGTCGGCGGTTGCAGCCAGTTGTCTCGGCTTCGAGTTGAGGAGTGAGCGATGACCGCCTCCCGGGTAAGTCCCTCTTTTCTGTGGGGAGCCCCTACGGCTCCCTGGAGCTTATCGGGCTAATGTATGTTATGTTAGACCGGGACACTAGCTATGGAGTTCAGACCTACCAGGGACCAGCGCCAGAACCTGGCCCCTTCAGAGAGGTTTCAGGGAGCAATGGCCCTGGAAAACCCCATATAGTTGGGGGTTTTCCTTATCTGCCATCGACCGGGGTTAGGCACCCAGAAAGGTAGGCGTAACAAAACAAACCCCACATGGTAGAAAACTACAACAAACCGAACAGAAAGGTAGAAAAACTCCCTACAATCACAAGGAAAACAATCAAACAATCACTTTACTGCCGCGCCGGTTGTCCGCGCAGCCCTCCCCTCCCCGGGAGGGGGAGGGGGGGGCCCCGGACCTCACCGCGCCGGCTGCCTTCAGTTCGCAAGCTAGTGTCAACCGGGATACACGCTTCTCTGGCCTCAATTTCCTTAGCGGTTTTTGCCTCGTGTGGCGTTCTCTGCTGTTTTTGTGGTTTGCGGTGGCCAGGAGTACTTCATCAGTGCCGGGGCTGCATGCGTCTAGGGGTTTCCTTCCCTAGGCGCCCTGTGAGTACTGCCCTTGCGTGTCAGGGTATCTTCTCTGGGGCGTTCGGGAACCGCTCCCGTAGAGGTTCTTGCTGCTCGGCATTTGCCTCGCCCTTGGGGCCAGCTGGGGCTTGGGGCTCTTGTTTGGCCTTGGGTAGGGAGTGGTGTTGTGCTGGTTAGGGCGCCAAGGTGTTGCGCTGCCTGCCACCTACGCGGCGACCGGTGCCTGTTGCCTCTGGGGACGGTGTACTTTTGCGGGGTTTTTCTTTTGTTTTGTTTTACTTTGCCTGGTGGAGGCTCTGCCTTGTGGGCCCATAGTTCCCCTGGTTTTGTTTTGGTGGCCCTCTGCTAGGCCCCCGTGCTTGTACACGTCCCAGGGGTTTTCAGTATTAATCTTTACCCTTGTTTTTGGGTTTCTTCACCGGTTTCGCAACACCTTGCCCGGGCTTCCCGTAGTTGCTAACCTACGGGCCCTGGAAACCCCTGTCGGGGCTCGGGGACCCATGGATGCGTCTCCCGAGTTCCAGCCTGCCTTGTGCGGGTTTGAAGGTTGCGATGTGCCCTTGTCTCAGGGTGACAGTCACCTGTTTTGCCTCCGTCATGCTGCCTGTTGGGTCAATGACACCTTTGACCCTGAGTCTTGCGAGTCGTGTTCTCTGCTTGTGCTCCAGTTTTACTCTGAGGATGTCCCCGTCAGGGTACAGGCAGCATCAGCGTTGCATGTTAGGTTTAGGTTATTGCAACGCGCTAGGTTAGTTTCCCACCTGGATGCCCCGAGGCTGCCCCGTTTTGGTTTTCGGGACCCTGACCTGGGGGCGTTGGTCGCTATGGCTCTGACTCCAGCCGCGCCCTCTGGTCCTTCCCCTGTGGTTCTTCCTGAGCCTCCCCCCTGTGTCCGGCTCCTAAGCGTCGGAAGGTTTCGGCATCGGCGCAGGGTTTCATTGGTGGTGAGACTCGGGCTGCTTCGGGGGCTGCCCCATCCGGGTGGGGGACGGAGGCATTTGAGCCGATACCTCCTACCGAGGCTTCTGGGTCCCACCAGCAGACCCCCTTCTTGTCAGCCTTTCCCTTGGACTCTGCCTTTTCTTCAGGGGTGGAGGGTTTGGAGGACGGCTCCGCCCCGGGTCCCGATGTGGGGGATCCTGGGGCTGGGGAGGAGTCGACCTGGGGGCCTTGGGCTCCTTGTGACCCTGCTTGGGTGCTTTTGCCTTCCCCGCGGGGCTTACTGTTGCAGGGGGAGGGGTTTTCTTACCCCCCTTCCCTGTATGAGTATGATTTGGGTTCGGCTCCTCCCCGGGTTCGGTTCCGGGTGCCTTTGGGTACTTCGGATCCGTCTTTTCAGGGGTTTGCTACTTCCCGGCTCTCCGCGAAGGTGGCTCGGGAAGCTCTTGCTGCATACCTCTGCCGAGACCCGGATTATGCCTCCCCAATGGATCCGTCCTCGTTTGAGTTCGGTTCTTCTTCCCGTTTTTGGGTGCGTTTGGAGGTTCCGGAGTCTTCCTGGCTAGCAGACTGCCCTCTCTTTTCGTTGGGGGCGTGGCACGGGTTCTGTCGGACCCGCACGCTTGATTGGCGAGAAACTGCTAGTTTTCTGCAGGTTTACTGGGGGGGCGAGTTTGAGCACCTTAATGCGTGTTTATTCGCTCCCGTGCTTTCTCGGGATGTTGGTCTTTTCCAGCTTCATGTGCAGGTTCCTCAGCTTTCGGCTTCGTTGGTTGCGGAGGATTTGCGCTCCCGTGGGCATTTGGCTTCGGTCTTGCGTTTCTTTTCCCTTCTCGAGCTGTCTTCGGCTTGGCTTGAGGAGGATGTGGGAGCGTTGAGTGAAGGGCCTTCGTCCGGGGCGCTGTCTTCGGCTGCTCGGGCTTCTGCTGCTCTGTTGAAGCTTTTTGCGCCCATCCTGAAGGAAGCGGTGTCTCTGTTCTATGCTTCTCGCCTCGCGTGCCGTCAGGCTGTGCTCGCCCTCTCTTTGGATTCCGCTTGGGCCCTGGCTCTTAGGTTTTCGTCTCCGTTTTGTCCGTTGCTGTTTGCAGAGTCTGCGGTCTCTCAGTTTCTGCACGCGGCTTCGTCTAGTTGTCGCCCTATGGCGGACTTGTTGCTTCTCCGGAGCGGTACTTCTCGTCGGTCTCGGAGAGGTCGTGCCAGGGTTCGGGGTCCGCTGGTCGGGGTAGGCCATTGGTGCCAGTTTCTGAGCCGTCGTTCCCTTCGGGGCCTGCGTCGTCTGGTCGGCGCGGTGATCGCTCTGTTCGACGGTTGGGTTCTCGTAAGGGGCGTCGGCCCTTTCGCGGGTTGCCCCGTTGACGGGGCGATGGGGGGGAGGCTCGCTCTGTTTGCCCACGCTTGGTCCCACGATTGTGGGCCTTTTCGGTCGTGTCATCCGGCCTGCGGTGGCGTTGGCGACTCGTCCTCCTTTGGGGGGCTCGGGGTTAACAGGGCAGGTTTCTTCCCCTGCGCTTCGTCACGTCATCTTGGAGTGGGTGCGCTTGGGCGTGATCGAAACGACTACGTCCCTCAGATGGGTTTCCCGTCTGTTTCCAGTGCCGAAACGGGGACTGTGCGGATCTGAGGGTTCATTCTGGACT
>WNGS01164437.1:30325018-30340572 GCA_020271785.1 Procambarus virginalis
GAGGAAAGCCAGAAGAGATCCAACGTAGAAAGAGAACGCAGAAGACACTATAACGCAGGAAAAGAATAACGGAACTGCTTATGCAGACACGAATTTCCCGTCAAAGAAGGAATAATTTAAATAGGAGATTGAAGAAATCGAGCGGAAATTGAAACACTCATATGAAACTGAAGAAAGGCAGTTAGAACAGAAAGCAATTCAGGAAATAAAGAAAATCCAAAATACTTCTTCACATATGCGAAATCAAAGCAAAAACTACTGCCAGTATTGGACCTATTCGTACAAGTGAAGGTTCATACACGGAGGATGACAAAGAAATTAGTGAAATCCTAAAAAAGCAGTATGAGGACATGTTTAGCACTCCAATAAACAACATGAAAGTAGAAGATCCAGACAATTTCTTTATGCGTGATATCCAAACCCCTGTAAATATAACTGATATCAACACGAGCGCACTAAATTTTGAAAGAGAAATTGAAAACATGCCCATGCACTCGGCCCCAGGTCCAGACTCATGGAATTCAATATTTATAAAGAAATGCAAAGTGCCGGTAGCACAGGCACTCAGTATAGTGTGGAGGAAGAGCTTGGACACGGGGAGATACCAGATGCACTTAAAGTAGCAGACATAGCCCCTCTACACAAGGAGGGAGCAAAGCATTGGCAAAGAATTATAGACCAGTTGCACTAACATCGCACATAATAAAAGTATTTGAGAGAGTGATTAGGAGTCAGGTCACCAATTTCATGGAGACCAATGACCTTCACAACCCAGGCCAACATGGATTTCGAGCGGGAAGATCGTGCCTCTCACAGCTACTTGAGCACTACGATAAAGTCACTGAGGCATTAGAAGAAAAACAGAATGCTGATGTGATATACACGGACTTCGCAAAGGCTTTCGATAAATGTGACCATGGCGTGATAGCACACAAAATGAAGTCAATGGAATAACCGGTAAAGTAGGACGCTGGATACTCAGTTTTCTGTCAAACAGGACTCAGCGAGTAACGGTCAACCATATAAATCTAGTCCAAGTGCAGTTAAAAGCTCTGTACCTCAGGGTACAGTCCTTGCACCGCTGCTTTTCCTTATTCTCATATCAGATATAGACAAAAAACAAGTCACAGCTTCGTATCATCCTTTGCAGATGACACAAAAATCAGTATGAAAATTACCTCGGCTGAAGACATTGAAAAACTTCAAGCTGATATTAATAAAGTTTTCGACTGGGCATCAGAAAATAACATGATGTTTAACAGTGATAAATTCCAGGTACTCAGGTACGGTAAAAATGAGGACCTTAAACATAATACAGGTACAAAACACAATCAAATGTGCCCATAGTAGGAAAACAGCATGTAAAGGATTTGGGAATAATGATGTCTGACGACCTAACGTTGGGAGCATAACCAAGCAAATATTGCGACAGCCAGAAAAATGATAGGATGGATTACGAGAACTTTCAAATCCAGGGATCCCATCACAATGGTTGTACTCTTCAAGTCACTTGTGTTGTCCCGTCTTGAGTACTGCTCAGTACTCACTTCCCCCTTCAGAGCAGGAGAGATTGCTGAAATAGAGGGAATACAGAGAACATATACGGCACGCATAGACGAGATAAAGCACCTAAATTATTGGGATCGTCTCAAAGCTCTCCAAATGTACTCACTAGAAAAGACGAGAGAGATATCAAATAATATACCATGGAAGATACTGGAGGGCAAGTACCAAATCTACACAGTAAAATAACAACGTACTGGAGTGAACGATATGGAAGAAAATGCAGAATAGAACCAGTGAAGAGCAGAGGTGCCATAGGCACAATCAGAGAACACTGTATAAACATCAGAGGTCCGCGGTTGTTCAACGTCCTCCCAGCAAGCATAAGAAATATTGCCGGAACAACCGTGGACATCTTCAAGAGGAAACTAGATTTATTCCTCCAAGGAGTGCCGGACCAACCGGGCTGTGGTGGGTATGTGGGCCTGCGGGCCGCTCCAAGCAACAGCCTAGTGGACCAAACTCTCACAAGTCAAGCCTGGCCTCGGGCCGGGCTTGGGGAGTAGAAGAACTCCCAGAACCCCATCAACCAGGTATCAACCAGGTATCACAAGCATTGAACCACACCAGGTCCGTGGTTTCAGGCAAAAAAGTGGAAGAAGAGTACCCCCAGTAAAACATCACGCCTGATGTGATATGGAAGGGGACTCCCCTTCCAAACAGTAACATCTCTCCTCCTCCCCCCTCATCACCATCTTCCATATGCCATCAAGAGCCCTTCATAAAGGTAAGAGAAACTTTGGTGCTGTATTGTAGTTAGAAAAAACATTGTATTCAGTATAAGATGTATTTGTATGTTAGTATTTTGGAGGGTGGGAATGGATTAATTCAATTCCCTTTATTTCTTATGGGAAAAATCGCTCGACTTACGATCCGTCTCTGGGAACGGATTAGCATCGTAAGTCGAGGCCCCATTGTATATACACTACATATGTGTGTGAAACTAATTGCATAGTTGTAGTTACAGGAAGAGAGCTGTGCTCGTAGTGCCTGACTTTAACATAAATTATTGATGGCTTTGATACACAGTACATAGTCATACTGGCTTATGTAAAGAGCATGAGCTTCTAAGCCATACCCCGGAATACAAGCTATCGAAACCCGTCCTTTACTTCATTACTTGCAGTACAGTATATGTACGTTACTTTAAACCAGAAATATAGAACAAGTGTTTATTATAAAGAAATGTCTCAAATACGAGAGTAAACACTCGGACCTGGCACCATATTTTGAATTGGCGGGACATTAACAACGAAGTTCGTGCATTACATTTATTAAGACACTGGGAATAGGATACTACACAAGAGGGAATAATTTCACCAACCAGATTGAATACAGTACTCGAGTCACACGTAGAAAACCAGGGTAAACACCCTCACACAGTGACGTTGGGTGCCTCACAGCGCACCCAACACACACACTCTGAGCCTGTCTCTGCAGGTCCTAGTGAAGACTAGGGACATTAGTCTCATGAAAATGCATGGGAAAACTTTACACATACAAGATTAAAGGATTTTCTAATTCAGTATTCAACATATTTAAGAACACTAAGAAATAAAACAAAATATTTTAACTAAGAGAAAACATTTAGATTAATTACAAAAGCTAGACTTTACACACCAGATATCAGTCATTATACTTAGTGCTTTCTACTGATAATTTCCTTTACCTTACACACTCTTTCTGAAGTTTGTTGCATCTTTCAACTACTGTGTATATGTTGGTGATCATCAGATGTAAAACAGACATGGACACATGACAATAAGCTTGTAGATTAACCCGAGTGATGTCACAAAGCAGGTCAGGCCATGCATTAATGTTTGCTGCCGAACAATCTGTAAATTAATAATTCTCATTCTCTTTCCTGTGTTATTGTCTCTCTCTTCTTCCTCTCTCTTAGTTTTGTTTAAATACTGTATTCTTATGCTCTATGTTCTCTCTTTCTTTGCCTCGTTCTTCTCTCTCCACAATTCTCCTACATTGGCCTTCCATTACCTCTCCCCTTGTTCATTCTCCTCTTCTCTCCATGGCTGCCTTGCAGGTACTTCTGGAGGAGAGTGGAGGGACCATCTATCATGCCACCTACTTCGGTGTGGTCGCGACCAACAACTCTGCAGGGAATGTCGTCCTCAACAGCACTGAAGATTTCCATGGCAATGCAGGTTAGCCCTTGCAAAAGTTTCTCCCCAGTAGTAAGTACAATGTGATGCTAGTAGGTGCCTTAGAACCAGGATTGAGGGGAAAAGCCTGACATTGTAGGGCCTTTCTGGAGGGAGCCTCCCAGTGGCTCCTTGAAGCTATCTTCCTGAGTGCTTCATGCTCAAAGGTCACATCTGTTGTGTACTCTTGTGAAAATTTTAGTGTCATCTGCAAAGGATGATACAGTACTGTAGTTTGTATCCTTGTCTATGTCCGATATGAAGATGAGGAAAAGTACCGGAGCAAGTACGGTACCTGGGGGACTTAGCTTTCCACGGTGGATGATTCGGGTTTTACTTTCTTGACCATTATACTCTGGGTTCTGTTTGTTAGGAAGTTCAAGATCCATGTTTCTACTTTGCCAGTAGTTCTTTTGTGCACATTTTGTGTGCAATAACACCATGGTCACATTTGTCCAAAGCTTTTTCAAAATATGTGTATTTCATAAGCATTTTGTCTGTCTTCCATTGCATCTAAGGCCATGCCATGGTGATTTAGCAGTTGAGAAGCAAGAGTATCCTTATGCAGGTGACGAGTCACAATAACGTGGCTGAAGTATGTTGACCAGACCACACACTAGAAAGTGAAGGGACGACGACGTTTCGGTCCATCCTGGACTATTCTCAAGTCAACAATCGACTTGAGAATGGTCCAGGACGGACCGAAACGTCGTCGTCCCTTCACTTTCTAGTGTGTGGTCTGGTCAACAAGAGTACCCTGTTATGAACCCATGTTGCCCAGGATTATGTAGACACTGTGATTCCATGTGTTTTGTGATCTTACTTCTTAGCACTCTTAGCACTGTGCTTAGCACTTAGCAAACACAGGGTACTGTGCTTAACCTGTACCCTGGTACTGTTCCCTGTACCGGTGGCTTGGCTTTCACTTCAGAAGGTACGGGTTGCTCAGGGGGCGCCTGACAGCTGGGTGGACAGCGCTTCAGATTTGTAGTCCTGAGGTTCCGGGTTCGATCCCCGGTGAAGGCGGAGACAAATGGGCAAAATTTCTTTCACCCTGATGCCCTTGTTACCTAGCAGTAAATAGGTACCTGGGAGTTAGACAGCTGCTACGCACTGCTTCCTAGGGGTGGAGGCCTGGTCAAGGACCGGGCTGCAGGGACACTAAGCCCCGAAATTATCTCAAGATAACCCTCCGGCTCTATTCGGACTGTTCTGCAGTGGTTCATTGCCTGAACCATGGGGGTGCTCTTCGATCCTTGCCTCTTTGGGGCTGGTTGCTTCGAGTGGTTTGTCTGCTGGCTTCTCAGGGTTTGGTGCTCCATACGGTTCATATCTGGGGAGTGTCCAACGTCCTGGCAGACGGCCTGTCTCGGTTCATTCCTCTGTCCACGGAATAGAGGGTTGACGCCGACTCCTTCCATTTGCTCTGCCTGACGTACAGACTACCGAATGTGGACCTCTTCACGTCGGCGTGGTCTCGGCGTCTCCCAATCTATGTGGCGCCCTTCCCTGACTGCGAGGCTGTCGCAGTGGATGCCTTTCAGCAGAACTGGTCGAGGTGGGGTTAAATGTACCTCTTCCCCCCGGTCCAGCTGGTGCTTCGGGTTCAGGCTCGCTTGGAGACTTAACAGGGGAGAGTAGTCCTTGTAGCCCTGTGGTGTCCGGCCCAATCGTGGTTTCAGGCACTGCTTGCAGGCGCTGGAAACATTCAAGCTGCAGATAATATAACGGATATTACCACAAACTCAGAATACTTTGAAAGAGAAATTGACAATATGCCTGTGCACTCAGCTCCTGGGCCTGACTCATGGAATTCAATATTCATAAAGAAATGTAAAGTACCAGTAGCGAGAGCACTCAGCGTAATATGGAGAAAGAGCCTGGATACAGGGGAGATGCCAGCAGCACTTAAATCTGCATATATAGCTCCGTTGCACAAAGGGGGGGAGTAAAGCCTTGGCAAAAAATTATAGGCCAGTTGCACTAACATCGCACATAATAGTGTTTGAAAGAGTGATTAGGAATCAAATTTCTAGTTTTATGGAAAACAATGAATTGCACAACCCAGGACAACATGGATTTAGAGCAGGAAGATCCTGTCTGTCACATTTACTCAACCAACTAAGTGGCTCCCAGAACTGAAGGGCAAGAGCTACAAGGAGAGGTTAGAGGCATTAAATATGCCAAAACTAGAAGACAGAAGAAAAAGAGGTGATATGATCACTATGTACAAAATAGTAACAGGAATTGATAAAATCGACAGGGAAGATTTCCTGAGACCTGGAACTTCAAGAACAAGAGGTCATAGATTTAAACTAGCTAAACACAGATGCCGAAGAAATATAAGAAAATTCACTTTCGCAAATAGAGTGGTAGACGGTTGGAACAAGTTAGGTGAGAGGGTGGTGGAGGCCAAGACCGTCAGTAGTTTCAAAGCGTTATATGACAAAGAGTGCTGGGAAGACGGGACACCACGAGCGTAGCTCTCATCCTATAACTACACTTAGGTAATTACACTTAGGTAATTACTATGACAAAATCACAGAAGCCCTAGAAGAAAAGCAAAATGCAGATGTTGTATACACAGACTTTGCAAAGGCGTTCGACAAATGTGACCATGGGGTGATAGCTCACAAAATGAGGTCAATGGGAATAACTGGAAAAGTAGGATGCTGGATACTCAATTTCCTGTCGAACAGAACACAAAGAGTAACAGGCAATCAGATAAAATTGAGTTCAAGCGATGTTAAAAGCTCTGTACCTCAAGGTACAGTCCTTGCACCGCTACTGTTCCTTATTCTCATATCTGATATAGACAAAAATACACGTCACAGCTTCATGTCGTCCTTTGCAGATGACACAAAAATCAGCATGAAAATGACCTCAGCTGAAGACATTGAAAAACTACAAGCAGATGTCAACAAAGTTTTCGATTGGGCAGCAGAAAATAACATGATGTTTAACAGTGATAAATTTCAGGTACTCAGGTACGGCAAAAATGAGGATCTGAAACATAATACAGGGTACAAAACACAATCGAATCTTCCCATAGTAGAAAAACAGCATGTCAAGGATTTGGAATAATGATGTCAGACGATCTAACGTTTAGGGAGCATAACCAAGCAATATTGCGCCAGCCAGAAAAATGATCGGATGGATTACGAGAACTTTCAAATCCAGGATCCCATCACAATGGTTGTACTCTTCAAGTCACTTGTGTTGTCCCGTCTCGATACTGCTCAGTACTCACTTCCCCCTTCAGAGCAGGAGATTGCTGAAATAGAGGGAATACAGAGAACATATACGGCACGCATAGACGAGATAAAACACCTAAATTATTGGGATCGTCTCAAAGCTCTCCAAATGTACTCTCTAGAAAGGAGACAAGAGAGATACCAAATAATATACACATGGAAAATACTGGGGGGCAGGTCCCAAATCTGCACAGTAAAATAACAACGTACTGGAGTGAACGATATGGAAGAAAATGCAAGATTGAACCAGTGAAGAGCAGAGGTGCCATAGGCAATCAGAGAGCACTGTATAAACATCAGAGGTCCGCGGTTGTTCAACGTCCTCCAGCGACTATAAGAATATTGCCGGAACAACCGTGGACATCTTCAAGAGAAAACTGGACTGTTTTCTAAGAGAAGTTCCGGACCAGCCAGGCTGTGGTGGGTATGTGGCCTGCGGGCCGCTCCAAGCAACAGCCTGGTGGACCAAGCTCTCACAAGTCGAGCCTGGCCTCGGGCCGGGCTTGGGGAGTAGAAGAACTCCCAGAACCCATCCNTTCACAGCACGGTTCGGGAGTTCGCAGCTGTCTGGTTCGCGCTTCGGAGATTCGGGTCGCTCGGGGATCGCCCTTTACCTCCGTTTGGACTGTACTCCAGTGGTTCCTTGCCTGAACCACGGGGGTTCTCTTCAGTCCTTAGCTCTTGGGATTGGTCCCTGCGAGTGGCTCGTCTGCTGGATTCCCGGGGTTTGGCTCTCCGTGTGGTTCACGTCCGGGGAGTGTCCCGTTCTGGCGGACGTCCGTCTCGCTCCCCTTTCCACGGGGTGGACGGTCGACGACGCCTCGTTCGTTGGATCTGCCAGACGTACGGTCTCCAGATGTGGACCTCTTCGCGTCGGTGTGGTCTCGGCGTCTCCCGATGTGGCGCTTCCCCGACTGCGCAGCGTTCGCGGTGGATGCCTTTCGGCGGGACTGGTCTAAAGGGGGTTCCCTGTACCTCTCCCTCCGGTCCAGCTGTTGCTTCGGGTTCTGGTTCGTTTGGAGACATTCCCAGGGAGAGTACTCCTTGTGGCCCATTGGTGGCCGGCCCGGCTTTGGTTTCCGGTGCTGTTGACTCGGTGCCCGAACCCGGGACGTTTACCGCGGCCCGCCTCTTTCAGCAGGTCGGTCCGCTCTGGTACGGGGCTGGTTCGACCTTCTCCTCTGCTCTTCGCGTCTGGGGTTTTTGACGCGGTGTATCACCAATTCTATGGTGATCAGGTGGCTTCGTTGATGGTGTCCCACCTGAGAGCTTCGTTTCGGCGACAGTATGGATTCCTGGCGTTCTTTTCGCCATTTTCTGGCTCTTTGTAGGTTGTCTTTCTTTCGGATCAGGTTTTGTCCTTTCTTTCTTGGCTTGTTCAGGACGGTCGATTGATGCCTGATACTGTCGCTCGTCTCGTGCGGCGCTGGCGGAGCTGCTCGAGCTAGCTTTCGGGGTCGACGTTACATCCGCCCCGTTTAGTAAGCTTTCCTGTGCTATGTTTCACCTCCGGCCTGCTCATGCGCCTCCTGAGCCGTCCTGGTCCTTGGACCGGGTGCTCTTCTATCTTTCCTCTCCTCGGTTTGTGGTGGCCCCTTCGGTTCCTGATTATTTTTCCCGGCTTTGTTTTGTTGGCGTTGGCCTCTGGGGGCGGGGTAGGGGGAGCTTCATGCCCTCCTCCGGCGCAGAGGTTCTGCTCTTTTGGTCCTGGGGGTAGTTTGTCAGTTTGCAGCCTTCGCCTTCTTTTCTGGCGAAGAACGAGACGGCTGCTTTCGGAGGGGTCCGTGGGTCATTGATGCTTGGTTGGTTCGGCCGGGGGTGCATCATGTGTTGTGTCCAGTTGCGGCACTTCGCCGTTGCTTGCGCGCTTCGGCCGGTATGGCTGGGGATGCGCTTTGGGTTGATCCAGTTTCCCTCGTTCCCTGTTCCAGGGTCGGGGTCTCCCAGGTTGTCTGCAAGGTTATTAAATCTAGCCAGCCTGCGGTCTATCCTCGTGCCCTTGCCGTTAGGCAGTTTGCGGCTTTGCTGCTGTGTTGGTAATATGTCTTGGGCACATATTCGGGCGCGTGGTTTTTGGAATCGGACAGGGTCCTGGCCGCCCGTTATTGGTGAACGTCCGTGCTCCTCGGCGTTCTTGTGTTGCTTTGGGTCGCAGGTTGCAGCCAGTTTGTCTCGACTTCGCGTTGAGGTGTATGTGGCCGCCGCCTCCCGGGTACGTCCCCTTTTTCCTTCTCTTTGGGTAATTAGCTCCAGGGAGCCGTAGGGGCTCCCCACAGAAAACCAGCGTTGAATGTAATGAAACGCCATTTTCTGGGTGAGCCCCGGAGGCTCCCTGGCTACCCTCCCTCCCGTCCGGTCGGCGGATTTTTCGCGTTGGTTGAAGCCTAGTTTCCGAACTGACGGCAGCCGGCGCGGTGAGGTCCGGGGCCCCCCCCCTCCCCCTCCCGGGGAGGGGAGGGCTGCGCGGACAACCGGCGCGGCAGTAAAGTGATTGTTTGATTGTTTTCCTTGTGATTGTAGGGAGTTTTTCTACCTCTGTTCGGTTTGTTGTAGTTTTCTACCATGTGGGGTTTGTTTTGTTACGCCTACCTTTCTGGGTGCCTAACCCCGGTCGATGGCAGATAAGGAAAACCCCCAAACCATATGGGGTTTTCCAGGGCCATTGCTCCCTGAAACCTCTCTGAAGGGGCCAGGTTCTGGCGCTGGTCCCTGGTAGGTCTGAACTCCATAGCTAGTGTCCCGGTCTAACATAACATACATTAGCCCGATAAGCTCCAGGGAGCCTCCGGGGCTCACCCAGAAAATGGCGTTTCATTACATTCAACGCTGGTTTTTTACCATTTTTCTATGCCGTTGTCTGTTTTGATTTGCCCAACTTTTTGGTAGACTTTTCTTGGTTAGGGTGATTTACAGTTCCTTGCTCCTTGCACCTCCCTAGAGGGAGGCCAGGTTTTCACCTTTGGTCCCAAGTAGGTTTGTTTAACTCACACGGGCCTGACATGGATTGAATTGCCCGAAACGCTGTGCGTATTAGTGGCTTTAGGCATTGTATGTACAACTTTATCTAGAAATCTAACATATTTGTAACTCATCTTGTATGAGTTACAAATTATGTACTTTAAAAATTATGTACAAATTATGTACTTTTACCTGAATAAACATTTGATTTGATTTGATTTGATTTGATTTGATTTGGTGGAGATTATGTAGTGACATGTTCCTCGTCTTAGTAACAGAGGGACTCTGTTACTAGTCCCAATTCAGGAGGAACCACTTACCACAGGTATGCCCCCCACCTCCTTCCCCCAAGCAGAGTGGATGCTCAGATAATGGACCCCTCACCCCCCCTTCCTCGATTAATCCCTCTATTCAGACATCGAACTTTTTGTACTCTTTGCTCATCGGAACAGGACCAGGTCGCCTGCAACTCATGTCGGCAGGGTACAGGAACTTCTACACCCAGTACCCACAGTATAACCTAATAACTGACAAATCAGGACTTCTAATTAAGCTGCTGATACCTGGAGGGAAGGGGGGAGGCTAAGTACAGCTAATCAATTTTTAGTACTCTTGTTGATACTTTAGCAATCACATTACATATAATGTACCTGTACCACATTTTCCCAGATTCTTTATTGTAACTACTTACAGGTTCCCATTAATTCTCATAATTGATAATGACACTTGCAGTCATATTCACTAATCATTAATGACACCTATAACAAATCCCCAAGGCTTCTACAAATCACATAGGACAGCTGAAAGTAATCAGTGACCGTCCCATCAGACCAAATAATCAGCCTATCAAGTGATGAGCAAATTGGGTCCGATACAAGGTCATGATGACACAGATATAAGATGGCTTTAGACACAGCATTTCCAGAACCACTTACGGGCTATTCAAGCCCATACCACCTCTTGAGTGGTTATCTTGAGGTTATCTTGAGATGATTTCGGGGCTTTTTAGTGTCCCCGCGGCCCGGTCCTTGACCAGGCCTCCACCCCCAGGAAGCAGCCCATGACAGCTGACTAACACCCAGGTACCTATTTTACTGCTAGGTAACAGGGGCATAGGGTGAAAGAAACTCTGCCCATTGTTTCTTGCCGGCGCCTGGGATCGAACCCAGGACCACAGGATCATAAGTCCAGCGTGCTGTCCGCTCGGCCGACCGCCGACCGGGTGGCTTAACCTTCATGAATCAATCAATCAGCATTTCCAGTCTATTTTCAACTCTCACACCAGACACTATGAGTCTAGCAGACAGCCACTCCTGCCCTCATTTGAGCTCTCTGCTCTTGCCCTTGTTTGAGCTATTTGCTCTTGCCCTCCTTTGAGCTCTCCACCCCAGTCTCGCTCAAGCTCTCTGCTCTTGGCTTCATCCAAGCTCTCCTCTTCCATCCACCTTCAATACTACGTCCCACCTGCAATCCGTCCTCCTAATAGCGTGTCACATTTTAACGTATACTTTAACTAAGGCCAAAAACAACCTTACTAGAAAATGGTAGTGACTCACGAAATTGAACTAATGTCCCATTTTCTGTTCATAGGTCCTCTGATAGTTTAGGATAAGGCACTTTAGTACATTAGTTTCTTGATGTTGGGAGTGCTTGCGAGAATGGACTGCTACCTGACTCCACCAGCACCACGTAACAAGCATCCTCATTTCAGCCTATCACAACACTGTTGTACCATTTCTGACATCCAACTGCTGTATCCAAACTGTGTTAAATATGCATCAAAACCAACCATACTCTTTTAATATATTCACCCAAAATCATGTTACAATACTCTTCTTCTGGTCTTACATCACCATCATCGCCCTGGGATCAGCACTCGCTCTGGTATTTGTCAGGTTTGTTTGTCCAGTACTTCACACACGTGCCAGAAAGTCTTGCAGCCTTCCGACAAGCCTCATAATTAATTTGTATCTTGAGCCGCACAGGTGAAACAAGGTATGAGACAGCCTGTGAAACAATACCAAGGTAGTATTGGCAGCAAACGCAAGATATAGCAGCTCCGTCAGCACTGCATGATATGAGGTGACAGTATTCAGTATGCGATACTTATCAAGAAAAGCTGTGAAAGGAGAGCACATCACTCTGAGACTGAAGAGCAGTGATGAAAGGGAAAAGAAGTATCAGAAAGAGCACACAAAACCTCATACTGCCACCGAGAAGAATGCAGGTGGGACACCATCAAGGAAGCCACCTGTTCTCTGTGAGGATGGCGATAAAGACAAATTAAACCGTCTAGATGTAAAGAAATGAGGAGTTAAAACAGAGAGGTATCATCAAAACACTGACCTGATAGAGGCCAAGCCATAGAAAAACTCCCTGGTTCATACAATGAGCATTTCAGTGCCTGAAGCCAAGGTTATGCATGCCACTAGGAAGCCAGATGGATCACTCTTCTTTAGTAGGGCTCCAACCTGGCCAGTACCCAGAGCAACACGGGGGAAAGAGGTATAGAAATCCCTACCTAGACCAGTCCAGCCAAAAGGCATCCACCGTGAGTGCCTTACAATCACAGAACGAAGTCTCATTCAAAGGAAGGTGCTGATTCCACACTGACACAAGGAAGTTCACATTTGGGCACCAGTACATCTCGCAGAGTCAAAGGAAAGAGGTGGCATTAATGGTCCATTCTGTGGAAATGGGACTGAACTGGGACAGACCATTTGCATGAATGTTGGACACTCCCTGGACTTGAGTAGTGCTGAGAATCCAGTCTCAGCACTACTAGTCTAGTCTAGCTCCAAGGAGACTGGGAACAAAGAGAACACCCCCTGTTGAATAAACAGAACTTCGGAGCCAGTACAGGAGAGAAGTGACACGGTACCCACTTCATCAGCACTAGAACTGAGTTTGGGGACACTTGATAGTGGCCAGCTGCCTTCCTCCAGACGTGTCAGGGTGGAGGAGGGTATCGAGTTAACTAGCACTTGTTCCGAGAGAATATGATCATTTGTTTACATAATTGGAGGATTTCTTTTGGCTGATTTTAAGGCTTTGGCCTCTTTGGAATTTATCAGTGGTTTATTTTGACTTGCTGTTTTTCTGGATGCCTTCCCCAGTATGGTGGCAAAAATAAAGGTCACTGGTCCCTGTGCCTCCTTGAGGGATCCAGGTTCTGCCTCAGGTCCCTGGCCTCTAGAACTCTATGGCTGACATGACCCAGTTGATACTAACTATCTCTGCATACTATCTCAGCATATAACTTCAGAGAGCCACAAGGGGGTTCTCTCCAGAAATTCCACTACATTCCTGGAGATGACCTTGACACATCCTCCCTGTACAATCTAGCAACAGTGGCATCCTACAAGGCAATGGGACACGACACAGGGCCTTCTTGCTCATCATGTGACCTTGTCACCTATTGAATGGCCAATTCATGCTAATTGCATACAGTCACCTGACCTCCCTACTTCTGGAGTTCTCATAGCCCTAGCCTGCATCTCTAAGCACTAAAATATTTCACGACGATGCCTGGCCCTACCATATTGGAAAATAGCCAACTAGACTATCTCGCTGAATTTGAATAATTCAACTTAATTCAAAATATATAAGCATTCTGCCTCCTGTCAATTGCAACCAAAATGATCCTTGAGCCATTTTACAGATTTAAAAGTAGGTCAATGTGACATGAGAGGTGGAAGAGATGTTTTGAAGAGAATGCAATGCACCACTTGCCAGCCAGCACATAGGAGCAGCCAATAGGAGCCCTCCCACAAATAAAGGCGTTATTAAATGAGACTTGCCTGTAGCGGTGTTTATTTGTAGTGATTGTGAATTCTGCATTCTTCCTGTTTATACACAATTTACAATTTCATCTATATGTACTGTATTTGCAGGTAGTAATCCTGTGCTGGACCTGAGCACGAGTATAGATGGGTGCATTGGCTGTCGTCCATTGGTGCTTAAGGTAAGGGAGATAGGACATGCATCATCTCTCTCTCTCTCTCTCTCACACTCACTCCCTGTAAATAGGTACCCAGGAGTTAGTCAACTGTTGTGGGCTGCTTCCTTGTGAGGATCAGTGGTTGACCTTCTTGTACTTAACTCACTGAGATTGCTCCATACTTGTAAGTCACATTAGTCATGGAAGTTATGCTTGCTTACTGGGGGCCAGAGCCAAAACTTGGTACCCTTCACAGAGGTGCTCAGAGCAAGTGCCAGTTTGCCATTTCACCAGGAAAGCATCCAAAAAGTCAGCGATGTTTTACAGACAACTGCTAAATTCACATGACTCGATGCCTCGAAACTTCCAAAACAACTCTCCAAATGATGAAACCAAAACCAAATATTGTAATTCACTCAAAACTAGTAAGAAGCTGTTAGTATCAACTGCCAACACCGAACGGCCTGGAGCTCGGTCCAATGCCAGTTTGCCACTTGGTTCTGTTGCCGATATAGCGTTTAGTACCTCACTGTAGTTCTCCATGGTTACTTATCTCATCAGGCAAGTCCCAGTGCTTCTAAGCCAAGTGCTGGCTATCATATGACTTGTCCTGTAGGGGGGCCCATTGACTTGTGTATCATTTCCTATCCAGTGTTGTGTGGACTTGGCATTTTGGGCATCAAAGTGCATGCGTCCAGCTATTACTTCCCAGGGTGTTTGCTTAGTGCTGTTCTTGCACTGACAGAGTAACTTCTCAGGTGTGTTTGCTAGTTTGCCCATTTTTGTAGCAAAGTCGCCAGGGGGGGAGCGTCTTACTTCGGGTATTTCAAGGATCACTTGACACCTTGGTTGGGGAAGGAGCGGGGGGGGGGGGGCATTCAAGTTGGTTGTGTTGGGGTGCACTTGAGGTTCTCTCACTTAGTTTACATAGCACACTGCAATCACCACCATTTCCAGTGACCTAGCCAGTTGGCTGTTTTTTATTTACATTCTTTTGGCAAGCATTCTCAGTGCCTGGGAGCATCTGTCTGGCTTATTACCAGCAGGCCCTAGTAATTCACCCTCAAGTCTCTGATGAGGTCAATTATGCATAAAGAATGGCCTGTTTAGCTTGCTCTCACCAATTGTAGATTGGAAGGGTGTCTGTTGCCTTTGCTATGTGGGAACAATAATTTTTTCTGCCTTTGCCATGCTGCCTGTTGGGTCTGTCATTTTTACAAACCTAAATCCTGTAGGGTTTGTTCCCCACAGGTTCTGATCCTATCTGGTTCTATTTCTGAGGTGGAGCCAAATCAGGTTGCTGCCACCTTATGGGCTTGGTTTACCCAGGTTCATTATTTGGGGCTTTGTGCTTGGCTGGATGCCCTGGAATTGCCCTGTATGGTGTTTAGGGACCTAGAAATGGAGGGTTAGTGATCTCCACCTTGGCTCTGCCTATGCCTCCTCTTCCATTCTGGAAGGTGGGGTATGCCCAGCTTCTGTTCCTCCCCTTCCCTGCTTCTGGCTCCGAAACATCTGAAGGTTTCAGAGTCGAGGCAGGGTTTAGCTCAGGGTGTAGCTCGGCTGGTTCTGTGGGTAGCCCCTTCCTTCTCGAGCCTGGAGGCAATCGAGCCCTTTATTCCTGTAAAGGTTACAGACTTTTCCTCTGCTTCCAACTGCATGCTTCCTCAGTGCCTTCTC
>WNGS01164437.1:30341097-30351476 GCA_020271785.1 Procambarus virginalis
CTTGGGGTAAATCTTCTTGCCCAGGCATTGGTCCCCTATAAGGTGCAGGGAGTGGTGATATTTTGCTACCTCACCAGGAAAGGCATCCAGAAAGTCATCAAACAAAACAAACTTCTGGGTTCAAAAGAGGACGACCAGCCTTGAAACCACCTAAAGAACTCTCTGACACTGTAAAAACAATCATGTACTTCGATACTCGACTAGCATGCGTTCATTCCCTGCACCTTCCCCACACATTTGAGGGGAGAGGGGATGGGGCTTGCAACCTCCAGGGGTCTGAGGTGTAGGTTTCTTCGCTGATGTAATGGTTCCTGGGTCATCTCTCTTTCGTGCAGGCTCCTCTGTTTCAGCTAAGTATTTTGGGTTTTTATCTTAGTGACTTTTATTGTACACTGCAGTCCAGCATGAACCTGGGTTGTAGAATGCTTGGAACTCAGGGTTACCTTCCCTGTGTGCTCTCCAGCCCTGCCCTTGCACTGCAAGAGTTATCTTCTCTGGGGTTGCAACACACAACTTGATAATGGTCCCGGGTGGACCGAAATGTCGTTGTTTCTTCATCTGATTTGTGGTTTGGTCACATTTTCTGGAGGTGTTCAGGAGTCGCTCCTTTAAGGTCCTCCATCATATGTGGGTGGCCCTCGCCTAGTGTGAGTTGGGGTTCTTGTGCTTTCTGTTTTAACCTGGGTCGAGTGCGACTAGCTGGCAGGTCACATTAGTAGTTTGCAGGCTTCCCTTCAGTGCACTAGGTTGGCCTTCAAAACTGTGTAGCCCAGTCTCTGTTGGCTTACCTTTTGTCGGGTTGCTCGATCCTCTGTGCCACTCAATGACGATTGAGTAGGTGATTAGGTGAGTACTCAATGACAATTATTCACTTGTGCTGCCTCCGTCATGCTGCCTTTGGGTAGTGTGACACCTCATACCTACGTCCTCTGTGGGTTTGCTCTCCCCATGTGACCCTCTTGATGAGGTTAAGGTGTATCAGGTGGCATCCACTTTCTGAATTCATTTTGACACATTTGCTTGCAATCTAGATGGGTTGTGTGGGTGGTGGTGGATGACACAGTTGCACGTAGGGGGGTCTGCTTCCGGAATGCTCATTCTCCGTCTGGTTTTTAGTGACCGATATGGCCGTGTTAGTGAACTCCACCTTTGGTGCTCTATCCACCCTGCTCTTCCTTCCTTTTTGGACATGGTTTACCCTTCTTCAGCCCCAAATGATCCTAAGGGTTTACTAGGTCCTAGTGGATAGGGCAACACGGGTCTTCATTCGTCTTAGAGGTATATCGATCTAGGAGTGTCCTCTCTGACAGTGAGCTCACAAGCCGAGAGCGCTAGCTTCCCCTCACGATGTCTGGTACTCAAGTGCGGTCAAAGCCCTCATGAAGCGAGCCTCACACCTCCAGCAAATTATCCACACTCATATCCAGTCATCTTATCTATCTTCTTATTCACTGCCCATTATCTTAAATTTGTCTTGCAAAGTTTACCCAGTTAATTCATGTACTGCTTCTCATGTCTGTGATATCTCCGACCTCCTAGTCAGGTCAGGCTTGTATAGAATAATTCTCAAAGGGGAGGAAGACGTCGTTTTTTTTGGCTGCCTGGGATCAGTGAACACTGCTAGTGACGATTGCGCCTATAAGAAATTCCAGCTTTTGTGGTAGATTTTTTGCAGCATTTCGAACATTAAGTAATATTATATATACGCCACATGAGCCCAGGAAAGTCAGTAGTAAGGTCTCAACATATGAAAACCACATGTAAGGGATGACCATAGAGCAGAAAACAAGAGGACAGACTGTCCTTCCTCAACAATTAGAAAATGTATGCAGCATGGGTAAGAATTGCAAACCTTGGCTGAACGGATCGCCCAAATCAAGCTGAGTAGGTCGTTGCCTTAACCATTCAATGACACTGTGATGCATCATCATCTAAGACAAATGTTAAATGAAGGGAAAAACAAATGTCTCCTGAACATTTGTAGTGAGGACAAACAGTCTCGGTGGCAAAAAGTAGCAAACAATAATATTATACCAGGAAATACTCATCAGGACCTAACCACACAAAAGATTAGAGAACTACTGAGAGTCTGTGACAAGTTTTCACTCAGTCAGCAGATATCTGGGATGCCAGACGAGAAATGAATTAATTATTAGAGATTTGGTCTTTAGCGAACTAATGAAGACATTATCAGAGAACTTACGATATCAGATACCACATATGTCAGATCCAGAGTCAAAGTGGCTGATTGAAGTGCAAACGACCAATACTCAGAATAGACCTAAATCGTGTGATAAAGCGAGAGGGGCTATCAGTAAATTCAATTTAATCAATGCAAAGGATAGACTGGGAGCATAATAAACAGGGAACTTACAACATTCCCATGGGAAAGCTGTTTTAAGTAGTACAAAGTTCTACAGAAGGAATAGAAAAACTGACTTTGGAAGCGTATCAATTCTGTCTAACATGTTCCTTTGAGGAAAGCCAGAAAGAGGATCCAACAAAGAGAATGCAGACGACACAGTATCAATGCAGGAACATAATTAACGAATCTGCTTATGCAGACACGATATTCCCCTCAAAGAAATGAAAGATAGTGTTGTGGTCGAGGACAGACGGGACCTGAGGTCAAAGTTGTAGTACAGACTCAGCAGATAATCTCACCAGAAGGATGCAACAGGACCACATGCAGCAAGAATTAATGGAAGGAAGCGACTGCTGTTTCCCTCGACATGTCACTAACGTTTCATCAGACGGAGTGGACTGTTCATTGGCCACAGAATTTGGTGAATATGAACCACTATTTAAGGAGGGTGTTCACCGGCCCTACATAACGGCTGGGACAGAAGAGGCCGTGGAACACCTAACGACATTTGGGTTCAAGAATATTAGGACAATATCCAAACTCTGGCCCCAGACATCACTCGGTACCCCTACTCAAATCTCTGAATATGTTAGATATTAAGCCACTGCACATCTCTCCTGTGTATCATACATATATAAAACCGCTGAACTGTATGCCAATCCTGAACTCAAAAGCTTCATTGAAGGTTGTAACAGAACCCATGAGCACCACACCAGAAATAAATACAGTTTTGATATTCCAAGAGTACGACTTAATCAAACTAGAAATGCTCTACAATCAAGGGTCTCAGAATGTGTTTAATGACCTTCCCAACCATGTTAAAGACTGTACCTCTCTCAACCAGTTTAAGAAAAAAACTAAACACTACCTTATAAATTCCCTGTAACCTACCTTACCCCTCTAGTTCAACCCATGTCTGTTATTTTTTAATCAACGCTGTTTGTCACTTTTGTATTTGTGCTGCTTTTTCAGTCATGTTCCCCCCTTTTTTTATCTTTATTTGTATTTGTTTCTCAAACACATTTTATTCTTTATGCTCTATTACTATTAAGTTCTAGATATTATGTTCTTTCCTGCCCGAACGCTTTGCGTAATATGCTTTAGGCATTGTATGTACTAGCTCTACCTATAATTCGATCCATTAATGTAACCTCACTTGTATGTATATACCTTACCTGAATAACAGTTTATTTATTAGTATTATTATTATAATATTAGTGTGTGTTCATTACTCCTGAGGCAGTATGATTTACACCAAGTAAATTTTTACACCATTTACTCCAACTTGTTTGGATCCTGGTTTCTTCTTCTCGTCAATGATAGTTGTTGTGTGGGCTAAGAGGACATTTTTCGTGGTGAAAAAAAAGGCAGATTGTTGCCTTGTTAAAGGGTGATCGAGGCTCCAGAAACAGTTTTTGTATTTAAGACTTGGATACAGGAAGTGACAAAATATATTGAGTAGCCTACATTATGCACAAGTGTTCTCGCTCAATAAACTTACTTGGGGTTGGAAATGTCAATTTGACCTCAGATGTCGGTATTGTGGTAAGAAGCATGAGAATAATCTTACGGATTATTCTCATGACTTCTTTTTGTACCTTCTCCAATTTGTTTAGTCTGCCTTTACCAATACAAGACAACCAGAGGCGCCATAATCAATAAGAGATCTCACAGTATGACATGTGATCACCACTGAATGCGAAGTGTAAAATATGATTAATAATTGTGTATGGATCAATAATTGTGAATTGTGTAAAGGGTTTGTGAGCCTTTGAGCGACCTGTATAGACGAGGGAGAAATAGCCTAAGTTACTCTAATCCTTTTGAGATGTACTTCATTTTCCAATAAACTTACTTGAACTTAAACCGGACGGAACATAAATAATTGGGCACATTTCCTTTCACCGATAATGCATCTGTTCACCTAGTAGTAAGTAAATTGAAATTGAAATAAGTTTATTGAGGTAAAAATACACACAAAGGATGAGGCAGCTCAAGCTATCTTCACCCGTTAGCGAGGAGCAGGTACCCAGGAGTTAGCTTGGGGGGGGGGACCTCGATATAAGCCTACGTGTATGAATACACGTTGACTTCCCGTCCCCGACACAATGAATTATTAATTATTTATTTTATAATTCAGACAGTATATTTAATAAAATCAGATATTGGTTCTTCACTCCGCTCTCCTTTCATTATATTGCGCACTATGTATGTTGACCAACCACAACACTAGAAGGTGAAGGGACGACGACGTTTCTGTCCGTTCTGGACCATTCTCAACACAATCGACTTGAGAATGGTCCAGGACGGACCGAAACGTTTGTCGTCCCTTCACCTGCTAGTTGTGTGGTCTGGTCAACATGCATACTTCAGCCACGTTATTATGACTCATCGCCTGCACGCACTAATTTATCTCTATTTTACATACGGGTGTCAAAAGGTGTCTGCTGGAGCTGGATGTACAAAGGCTGTTGGGCCTGACAGAATCTCACATGGATACTAAAGGAAGGTGCAGAAGCCTAAGTGTGCCACTCTCTATGGTGTATAACAGTCACTGGAATCAGGAGACTTACCAAAAAGTTGGAAGACAGCTAACGTGGTCCAATATACAAAAAGGGTGCCAGGCAAGAGGCACTGAACTACAGGCCAGTTTCCTTAACTTGTATACCATGCAAGTGATGGAGAGATCGTGAGGAAAGGCTCGTAGAGCATCTGGAGGGAAATAACTTTGTAACGCACCACCAACATGGGTTCAGGGATGGTAAATCGTGCCTCACAGGGTTAATAGAATTTTGACCAGCAACAAAAATTAGGCAGGAAAGAGAAGGGTGGGCCGACTGCATTTTCCTGGATTGCCAAAAAGCCTTTGACACAGTACCCGATAAAAGGCTGTTAAAAAGGTTGGAGCAACAGGCAGGAGTAAAAAGGGAAGGTGCTCCAGTGGATAAGGAGTACTTAAGCAACAGGAAACAGCGAGTAACGGTGAGAGGGGGGAGATCAGAGTGGCGAGATGTCACCAGCGGAGTCCCACAGGGCTCAGTACTTGGACCCATCCTGTTTCTAATATAGTGAACGATCTTCCGGAGGGTATAGACTCATTCCTCTCAATGTTTGCTGATGATGCAAAAATTATGAGAAGAATCAAGACGGATGAAGATAGACAGAGCCTACAGGATGACCTGGATAAACTGGAGAATGGTCTAGAAAATGGCTGCTAAAGTTCAACTCGGGAAAGTGTAAGTGTATGAAACTAGGCGAAGGGAGCAGGAGGCTGAACACAAGGTATCATCTGGGAGTGAAATCCTGCAAGAGTCAAATAGAGAGAAGATCTGGGGGTTGATATCACACCGAACCTGTCCCCAGAGGCCCACATCAAAGAATATCATCAGCGGCATATGCTAGACTGGCCAACATAAGAACTGCCTTTAAAACTTGTGTAAGGAATCTTCAGAACCCTGTATACCACTTATGTAAGACCAATCCTGGAGTATGCAGCTCCAGCCTGGAGTCCATACCTAGTTAAACACAAGACAAAGTTAGAGAAGATTCAGCGGTATGCCACCAGGCTCGTCCGGAACTGAGAGGATTGAGCTACGAGGAAAGGCTAAAGGAGCTGAACCTCACATCCCTGGAAAACAGAAGAGTAAGGGGAGACATGATACCCACCTACAAAATTCTCAGGGAATTGACAGGGCGGACAAAGACAAACTCTTCAGCAGGGTGGGACACGAACAAGGGGACACAGGTGGAAACTTAGTACCCAGATGAGCCACAGAGACGTTAGAAAGAATTTTTTCAGTGTCAGAGTAGTTAATAAATGGAATGCATTAGGAAGTGAGTGTGTTTAGGCTGACTCCATACACAGTTTCAAATGTAGAATGATAGAGCCCAGTAGGCTCAGGAATCTGTACACCAGTTGATTGACAGTTGAGAGGCGGGACCAAAGAGCCAAAGCTCAACCCCCGCAAGCACAATTAGGTGAGTACAATTAGGTGAGTACGGTGTCTGTGCATGGGGGTTCACTGCAGCCTCCGAATTGACAGTTAATAAAGTGTAATAAGTTCATTTCCTGATTGTTAGGAGTAGTATATAATTACATTTTAGTTTTGGGGACGCCTACTTGTATATTGTGGTACAGCAGTTGCTCTGTAAACATTAGTTAATAAATTAAGGTCCCCCCACTACTGGTTTGTTTTCTCCCCGATCAGAAGTAATTACATTTTAGTTTTGTTTTATTAGTTTTATAAAACTGTAATATCAATATAGTTATAGGTTAAGTAATAATTGTAATTAAGAAGCAGTAAAATGCTTCTCCTCGTACACTATGAAGGTTAGGTTAGGTCGTGGTTTTCTATTCAGTTTTTCAGGTAAACTCAAATATTCACAATATTTTTCTTGCGATTCTGGCGACTTACTTGTGTAAAGGAGTAAATGTATATGTTTATCTTTTAATATTTGGTAATATGTTTATTGTTTGTGATGTGTGTCTATATATGTATTAACACGATGTACTGAACGGGGTGAGAATAGCTTGAGCTACCTCATCCCTTTGTGTGTATTTTACCTCAATAAACTTATTTCAATTCAATTCTGGCGATTAAGTGTATTTATGTATTACACCTGTAGTCTGTATTGTGCTTATTACACTTAGTATTAAAACATACTGTCGATTCGGAGGATGGGCTGTTCAACCACTGCAAATTACCTCAATCCCATCATCACTCAGCAAAAATCTGCTATCAGAACTATAACAAACTCTGTCTTCACACAACACACAGCCCCCCTGTTTAAGTTCCTTAACATGCTAAACATACACTCACTCCACACATTCTCATGTGTTATCTACATGTACACAACCGTGTTCCTAAATGCTAACCTTGAACTGAAACTTTTTCTTCATAAGTGTAATAGAACCCATGAGCACCACACCACAAACTCTAGTACTCTTTCGGACCTGTCTGCCTTTAGAGGGGCCCTTATCCCCGTTCTTGACAGCTTGTTTTCTAAAAATCACCACCTTCCTCGTCGCTTCCAGCTTGCCCTTGCCTCCCTAAAATCTAACAACTCTATTCTTATCCTTCCTTCTGACAAAGGCAATTCGGTGGTTGTCCTTGACCGTGAGGACTACCTCCGGAAAGCAGATGTCTTGCTCTCTGACTCTCGCACTTATGCTCCTCTGACTTCTAACCCTTTGGATCGCCTCAAAACTTCATTTAACCGCAAACTAAGACAGCTCTCTAGTCTTTGCCCTCCTGACTTTGATCTCATTAAACGTTTCCGTGTCATCTGCCCTTCTCTTCCTTATTTCTATGGTCTTCCTAAGACTCATAAACCTGGTGTTCCTCTTCGTCCTATCATTTCTTCACGGGGCTCTGTCAGCTATTCTCTTGCCTCCTGGCTCGCTAAAACCCTGACGCCTTACCTTGGCACTTTTTCCCCTGCCCACCTTCGTCACTCTCAGGACTTCATAGAAAGACTGCGCCTGCAACCCTCTTGTAAGATGCTTAGTCTTGATGTTGACTCTCTGTTTACAAATGTTCCGCTCGATGACGTTCTCTCTTTCCTTAGACGGAAGGCGTCAGAGGGCCTTCTTCCTCTCCCACTTCCCACTGACGTTTTCCTTGATCTCATTAGACTCTGTGTTGAATCTAATTCTTTCTCTTTCAAGAGTAAATATTACACTCAAACTTTCGGTGTCGCTATGGGTTCCCCTCTCTCCCTTGTTCTTGCTAATTTCTACATGGAATACTTCGAAACTGTTCTTCTTCCTTCTATTGATACTCGTCCCTCTCTCTGGCTTCGCTATGTTGATGACATTTTTGCTTTATGGCCTCATGACCTTAATCTTTTCCAGCCTTTCCTCGCCTCTCTTAACAATCTGGCTCCTTCTATCCATTTCAAAGTTGAGTGGGAATCTAATTCCCTCCTTCCTTTTCTTGACGTTCATGTTCACAGCTCTGTGTCTGGGTTCTCTTTCTCTGTCTACCGTAAACCCATGCACAGTGGCATGTACATTCACTTCTTTTCCTACAATCCTCCTTCTGTTAAGAAAAATGTCCTCGTCTCTCTCTTCCTCCGCGCTCTACGCATCAGCGACCCTCAGTTTCTTGATTCTGAAATTTCCTTTATCTACAAATCATTCTCTCGCCTTGGTTATCCTTTGCATTTCATCAACTCTGCCTACTCTCAAGCTAAACGAAATTTCTTTCATCCTAAACCTGCTTCCAACACTAGTAGCATTGTACTATGCCTTCCCTTCATATCTGAACTCAAAACTTTTACCAATACCTTTCGTCCTCTTGACATTAAACTCGCCTTTCGACAAACTAACACACTTCGTAGCAATCTAGTTCACACTGCTCCACCTGCTTCTAATGCTGCTGGTGTCTACTCTATTTCCTGTTCATCTTGTCCTCTCCAATACTTTGGCGAAACTGGCCGTACACTGAATGACAGACTTAAAGAACACAAGAGAAGTGTTAAGTCTGCAGACACTAACAATGCTCTCTTCTGCCATGTGAGGGATTCTAATCATCCCATTGATTGGTCTTCCTCTAAAATAATCTTTCCTGCCTCTACTCTTCACAGACGCCGTCTTGTAGAATCGGCTCTTATACACAAAGTACCCAACATGAACTTGAGTCCTGGCTTTGTTGCTGTGGACTCTTCCCTTTCACAGTACATACTCAAATGCTCTAATCTTTCTAACAAACGTGACTTAACATAAGCTTACCCCTTCCATTTATCTTTCTTTCTCTTTCCTTTTCTTTCTCTCGTCTCCCCTTTTTCTGTTCATTGTCTTCTCCTACGCTCCCTTGCTATCCTCTTCTTTTTCCTATTACTTTTCCTTCGGTGGTTATAATGGGAGCTGCCTCGTATGGGCCAATAGGCCTTCTGCAGTTCTCATTATTACTACTATTCTCTACACCTTACTTTCCTCCTCACCTCTCTCTTGCCTATTTATTACCCGTTCTCTACCTCCTCATCTTTACGGGCTCACCATAGCTCGTGCTACATGGACACTTAGTCCTGAGTAGCTAAATCTTTAACAACAACAACAACCTCCTCATCACAAGCGACTTGAGAATGGTCCAGGACGGACCGAAACGTCGTCGTCCCTTCAACTTCTAGTGTGTGGTCTGGTCAACACACCACAAATAAATATCTCTTTGATATCCCCAGAGTCAGAGTAAATCTGTGCAAACACTCCAGGCAAATAAAAGGGCCCAGTCTTTGGAGCCCACTCCCTGATGAATTAAAAAATTCTCCAACCAATGCCCTCTTCAACAGTAAAACCAAAAAGTACCTAATTTCCTACTTTCAAGCTCACACTGTAGCCATTTCCCCAATATTAGTACCGAAGACATATATATCTGTAGCGAGTTAATCTTATACTCGCTCCATTATCTCATTATCTTCATAGCATAACTAATTACAGAAGCTACAATCCTTTCCCCAATACTCTCCTCACCTTGTTGGAGGGAGCTGAGGTGTAATCACCATATAACCCAGCGATGGGAGAACAGCAAGACAGTACAGTCTCCAGTCAAGAATGTAGTACTCGGCTTGGGTAGTTCTAGTCGACCCAAGACGCTACAGCTTCGACACACAGCAGACAGCAGACTACGACCGCATCGAGCCGCCACGCTCTCGCTCCCCGAGTTCAGACACTCACAATTCCCAATCGAGCCGCCACGCTCTCCTACATAGAGCTCCACGACTCCGGCCTCACTCAGCTCTCTGCTCTGCTCCAGGCTTCGTCTCAACGTCTATGACACTGCTGTATTCAGGACTACTAAATAAATATGAAAATCACTAAACACTGTGTATCTAATCAACCCAACAACGTAACATAATCGTACGTTACATATCCTTACCAGTGTAATCACCGCTGTCAACTTATATTGTAGTTATCTGTTGATATAAAAACCTTGTTATAATGTACCCTGTCATCTTACCTGATATGTTAGATTAAGGACCTGTCCAAAACGCTATGCGTGTTAGTGGCTTTGCA
>WNGS01164437.1:30380721-30398217 GCA_020271785.1 Procambarus virginalis
AATGAACAGCATGTTAAAATTTATGAATGCGTCTGGGGTTGACCGCTGAATGTAATGGACTTGAGTCGAGGACGGGTTGTACAAATAATCACAACAGAACCTAAACACCTAACCTAACCAATGCCTATATATATGCACAATATGCTAATATATTATATTATTAATTTATATTGAGAAAATTCCTGTTTTGAATGAACAGTATGTGAAAAATTATTGACTGGAAACTTCATGAAAGCACTTACGCAAGCACTTACGAACCTGTACATCTTTTCTCAAACTTTGGCAGCTTTGTTTACACTTATTAAACAGTTAATGAGCTCCGAAGCACCAGGAGGAGTTTTATAAACAATAACAACAGTTGAATGGGAAGTTTTCATGCTTGTAAACTGTTAAAATAAGTAATCAAATCCGTCAAAGATTGAGGAAAGATGTACACGTTCGTAAGTGCTTGCGTAAGTGCTTTCGTGAATCTGCCCCTGGAGTCGAGGTTGACTACACCACGGGGACTGCGCATTCAAAAGTATGTGTGTACAAAGTACTGTACATAGGAGTAATGTCCAATCGTAGGGACATATGAGTTACACATACTAATGAAGCCTAAACAACTTAGAGGACATTGATCTAGACAACTTCTTCAAAAGGTCACATGTAACACAAAAAAGGAGCAACGAATCAGGCTCAACAAGCCACAATGTGGGACTGAGAACTGGAGATGCTTTTTCACCCACAGGGTTATAAACCCATGGAACCGCCTACCCGTCGAAGCCGTAAATGCCAAAACACTGCTGAATTTTAAAATCCAGCTTGAAACTCATAAGGACAAATAATTAATTCAATAAATTAGAGTGAAATGAGGGGATCTTTGACAAGCCGCGGGCTTCCTGTTCCCACTAAAGAAATATTGGCCCTCAGGTAAATGTAGTTCGTGTTACTATGTCATCTACGTAACACTCTTCTCACTGTCAAGTGCCATACAATGACATTTTTAAACATGAGAGACGGCCCTAGGCATCTTTTCTTAATATTATATAAGCATATGATGTGTTAATTGTTATTTTTAAGCATTTTTCAAATTCAAGGGGGTAGCCTAGCCGGCCGAATTTCGAACATGGCGTCCGGTACTATCATTGTATTCGCTGGATTTGTTTGGCGTCCATAAAGGAGTGCCCGGTCTGAGAAGGTCGGGTGTGGGCGCTCGGGCAGGAGATTGCACTGACCTGCCAATCAACGTTTGACCTCTATACCTTACCTACCTTGAGTATACCTTGAGGTGCTTCCGGGGCTTAGCGTCCCCGCGGCCCGGTCATCGACCAGGCCTCCTGGTTGTTGGACTGATCAACCAGGCTGTTGGACGCGGCTGCTCGCAGCCTGACGTACGAGTCACAGCCTGGTTGATCAGGTATCCTTTGGAGGTGCATATCCAGTTCTCTCTTGAACACTGTGAGGGGTTTGTCAGTTATGCCCCTTATGTGTAGCGGGAGCGTGTTGAACAGTCTCGGGCCCCTGATGTTGATGGAGCTCTCTCTCAGAGTACCAGTTGCACCTCTGCTTTTCAACGGGGGTATTCTGCACATCCTGCCATGTCTTCTGGTCTCATGTGATGTTATTTCTGTGTGCAGGTTTGGGACCAGCCCCTCTAATATTTTCCATGTGTAAATTATTATGTATCTCTCCCGCCTGCGCTCAAGGGAATACAGATTTAGGCACTTTAGTCGGTCCCAATAGTTTAGATGTTTTACCGAGTGGATTCTAGCAGTAAAGGATCTCTGCACGCTCTCCAGGTCAGCAATTTCACCAGCAGTGAAAGGGGCTGTCATTGTGCAGCAGTACTCCACTCTAGAGAGCACAAGCGTTTTGAAAAGTGTCATCATCGGTATAGCATCTCTAGTGTGAAAAGTTCTTGTTATCCAACCCGTCATTTTTCGTGCAGTTGTTTAGTTTAGTTCATTTATTATGCACCCCATACCCATCTTGTGGGCGGTAGTGGAAAGGGTTACAGAGGCACATAATGGGCTCAGGGACTGAACCCCACAATTCATTTAGCTAAGCAAGTTACAATCTTGATGAGCTAGTTACAAAATTCAATATAAGTCGTCACATCAACAATGGTTCGAGATCGACCTCAAGTACAGGTTCTAAATTAAGCAACTGACATATGTGGAGAGCTAGTGTCAAAATTTATATGTTTGTCCTGCACACCGCCTCCCATCCAGTGGGCAGCGGTGGATAGGTTACAATCACTCAGTTACTACCTACAGTTAGCAAACTGGGGATATTTGGCTAAAATTTCGTGCAGTTGTCACGGCCACTTTATTGTGTTCTTTAAAGGTAAGGTCTTCCGACATGAGTACACCCAAATCCTTTACATTGCCTTTTCGTGCTATGTTATGATTTGCCTGAGTTCTCTAAGGAGAAGCTGCAAGGCGGCTCGTTGCCCCAACGAACGTCATAGATACCAAGAGGTCATACGAGAACATACCAGAGGGCGCTCTACGAACCATGAGGGGTTTTGTCGAGGCACTGTACCAGACTGAAGCACAGCATCTTGGACACCGAGAGACCCTGCACTTGTCAGAGCATGGTCAGTTTTTTTTTTGCAGGGATATTCCTGCGCGGGCCCTAAGCCTCTGGCTGGCCCACTAAGTGTTGCTTGTTTCTGTTTTACTTGGGCGGAGTATGAGTATTTTTGATTCGTAAGGTCGCTTCAGTAAGATTTTGCCATATGTGTTTAACAACTTCTGCTCTGTTGAATCTAAGTTCAAATCTTAATGGGTTTGTATCTGTGCACTGTGTTAGATAATGTTCCAGTGGTCTGTTGTGGCTGTAACTGTGCACTGTGTTAGATAATGTTCCAGTGGTCTGTTGTGGCTGTAACTGTGCACTGTGTTAGATAATGTTCCAGTGGTGTGTCGGACATTTCTCCACAGTGCTGACATTTCCTCTCATCTTCTGGAACCTGTAAGCCTATTCCCCATACACATGGGTATCCAAGCCTGATGCGATGTAAGTGTACTGCTGTTGCTCTACTGCTCCCGTTCATCAAACTAAGTGGTTCGTAGTTGGTTGAATTCTTGTATCAACCCGCAGATCCTGATGTTACAACTGCTGTGTTGTGGTCACTGTACATCTTTTGCATTACTCTGTTTCTAATTACTTTCTTAATCTGTGACAGACTCTGTGGTATGTAAATGTCTACATTTCTTCTGTTAGTTGCAAGTTTTGCAGCTTCGTCTGCAATGTCATTTCCTATTAATGGTCAGGTGTACTGGCCATGCCTGTTATTACTGTAGTGACTTCAGTAACGCGAAACGTGCACGTGAAGCGACCGAGGTTAACAACATCAAGTGACCACACTATAGCCGTAGGTAAGTACGACAGAACCGTCGGCAACAATCATGTCGTGGTGTGGAGTGCGAGGTGGCTTGTGCCCTAAAGAGGGGGGGGGGGGGGGCAGAAACTGAAGCACCCGTGTCAACCAGGTAACGGCGCCGGGAGGTACAATCGACCATATATATAAAAATGAATCATCCAAGACGGCGGGTTTCTGACCATTAACAGACCCCGCCGGAGCCGTTTCCCGAATAGGACCACGGTTGGCGGCAGTTCCGGGCTCTAGCCCCAAACCTGCGATGGTAGTAGCAGTAGTCAGGGTGGGAGTCGGGCGTCAAGGACGGGCTGCGGAACTTGCACTGGGAATGTTGGCAGCTCTGAACTAATACGAATGTTCGACGTTGGGCTCGCTACTGCCTCCAGTGTCAGCAGTCAAAGACACATCGACACACACAGACTTTTCGTTACCATCGGCTAGATTTGAAGTGGTGCATGTGGATATCGTCGATCCATTTTCTCGATTCGGGGGATACTCGTACCTTCTCACGTGTGTTGACCGCTTCTCCAGATGGCCTGAGGCAGTTCCTATGGTGGAAATGACAGCTGAGTCGGTAGTTCGGGCTGTCCTTCATGGGTGAGTCTCCCGTTCTGAAGCCCCTGCAACGAGTGTCACAGACCGGGGTCGACAACCCATCTACCCGCTCTACATACATAACCCTGGACGTTCTCTCTGCTTGCCTGTTTCTGAGGGTTGACGTGTCGGCCGCTACAGCAGATGGACGCGATAGGATACATGAGGGTACTTTCCGGGTGCTGTCGAAAACTCTGAAACCCATTACCATCGACCGTCGGGGTGCTGAAGTGGTTGTCTCGATCGACAGGATGAAAACAGCACATTTCAACGCCACGCCAGCAGAGGCGATCCCAGCTGCTGCTGCTGTGGAGGAGGTCTGGTACCCCCCACACCAACACACTGAATCCCCACCAGCAGCGGGCCCTCTTCCTGAAGTTGCACCTACTGATTTCTTTCATCTACCGGTACCATCTCTAGATCCGAGCCTTCCAGCGCCTGCCGATGACTCCATGGACGACAACGATGGTGACGTCAACATAGAGAGTCGAACTACTCCAACGGGACGCACAGTGCACTGACCGGCCCGATTCCTGGACTCGCTGATACCTCGTCGTCTGGAGAGGGAGGGAGTAGTACTGTAGTTACTTCAGAACCCCCTACAACACGACGGAGATAAGAGAAAACGGCAGAGGAGCAAGAGAGAGGCAACCGACCAACGAGGGAACAACAAGCAGACAGCCACGAGACCAGACGCTCTCTGGCACCCTGCAGTATTGGGTTTGTTCAGCCTTAGAACATATCCGGGAACTTGACCCGTCTTGGATATTAGGATATAAAGGGCCCCCTAGGGTACAACAGGTAAAGGGACCCCTAGGGTACAACAGGTAAAGGGGCCCTAGGGTACAACAGGTAAAGGGGGCCCTAGGGTACAACAGGTAAAGGGCCCCTAGGGTACAACAGGTAAAGGGGCCCCAGGGTACAACAGGTAAAGGGGCCCTAGGGTACAACAGGTAAAGGGCCCTAGGGTACAACAGGTTAAGGGACCCCTAGGGTACAACAGGTAAAGGGGCCCCAGGGTACAACAGGTAAAGGGGCCCTAGGGTACAACAGGTAAAGGGCCCCTAGGGTACAACAGGTAAAGGGGTCCTAGGGTACAACAGGTAAAGGGCCCCAGGGTACAACAGGTAAAGGGGTCCTAGGGTACAACAGGTAAAGGGGCCCCTAGGGTACAACAGGTAAAGGGGACCTAGGGTACAACAGGTAAAGGGGCCCCAGGGTACAACAGGTAAAGGGACCCTAGGGTACAACAGGTAAAGGGCCCCTAGGGTACAACAGGTAAAGGGGCCCCTAGGGTACAACAGGTAAAGGGTACCTAGGGTACAACAGGTAAAGGGGCCCCTAGGGTACAACAGGTAAAGGGGACCTAGGGTACAACAGGTAAAGGGGCCCTAGGGTACAACAGGTAAAGGGGCCCTAGGGTACAACAGGTAAAGGGGCCCCTAGGGTACAACAGGTAAAGGGGCCCTAGGGTACAACAGGTAAAGGGCCCTAGGGTACAACAGGTAAAGGGCCCTAGGGTACAACAGGTAAAGGGACCCTAGGGTACAACAGGTAAAGGGACCCCTAGGGTACAACAGGTAAAGGGGCCCTAGGGTACAACAGGTAAAGGGCCCCTAGGGTACAACAGGTAAAGGGCCCCTAGGGTACAACAGGTAAAGGGGCCCTAGGGTACAACAGGTAAAGGTGCCTCAGGGTACAACAGGTAAAGGGCCCTAGGGTACAACAGGTAAAGGGGCCCAGGGTACAACAGGTAAAGGGGCCCTAGGGTACAACAGGTAAAGGGGCCCTAGGGTACAACAGGTAAAGGGCCCTAGGGTACAACAGGTAAAGGGGCCCTAGGGTACAACAGGTAAAGGGGTCCTAGGGTACAACAGGTAAAGGGGCCCTAGGGTACAACAGGTAAGGGGCCCTAGGGTACAACAGGTAAAGGGGTCCTAGGGTACAACAGGTAAAGGGCCCCTAGGGTACAACAGGTAAAGGGGCCCTAGGGTACAACAGGTAAAGGGGCCCTAGGGTACAACAGGTAAAGGGGCCCTAGGGTACAACAGGTAAAGGGCCCCAGGGTACAACAGGTAAAGGGGCCCTAGGGTACAACAGGTAAAGGGGCCCTAGGGTACAACAGGTAAAGGGGCCCTAGGGTACAACAGGTAAAGGGGCCCTAGGGTACAACAGGTAAAGGGGCCCTAGGGTACAACAGGTAAAGGGCCCTAGGGTACAACAGGTAAAGGGGCCCTAGGGTACAACAGGTAAAGGGCCCCTAGGGTACAACAGGTAAAGGGGCCTAGGGTACAACAGGTAAAGGGGCCCTAGGGTACAACAGGTAAAGGGGCCCTAGGGTACAACAGGTAAAGGGGCCCTAGGGTACAACAGGTAAAGGGCCCCTAGGGTACAACAGGTAAAGGGGCCCTAGGGTACAACAGGTAAAGGGGCCCTAGGGTACAACAGGTAAAGGGCCCTAGGGTACAACAGGTAAAGGGACCCTAGGGTACAACAGGTAAAGGGGCCCTAGGGTACAACAGGTAAAGGGCCCTAGGGTACAACAGGTAAAGGGCCCCAGGGTACAACAGGTAAAGGGGTCCTAGGGTACAACAGGTAAAGGGCCCTAGGGTACAACAGGTAAAGGGCCCTAGGGTACAACAGGTAAAGGGCCCTAGGGTACAACAGGTAAAGGGCCCTAGGGTACAACAGGTAAAGGGGCCCTAGGGTACAACAGGTAAAGGGCCCTAGGGTACAACAGGTAAAGGGCCCTAGGGTACAACAGGTAAAGGGCCCTAGGGTACAACAGGTAAAGGGCCCTAGGGTACAACAGGTAAAGGGGCCCTAGGGTACAACAGGTAAAGGGGCCCTAGGGTACAACAGGTAAAGGGCCCCAGGGTACAACAGGTAAAGGGGCCCTAGGGTACAACAGGTAAAGGGGCCCTAGGGTACAACAGGTTAAGGGCCCCAGGGTACAACAGGTAAAGGGCCCTAGGGTACAACAGGTAAAGGGCCCTAGGGTACAACAGGTAAAGGGCCCTAGGGTACAACAGGTAAAGGGGCCCTAGGGTACAACAGGTAAAGGGGCCCTAGGGTACAACAGGTAAAGGGGCCCTAGGGTACAACAGGTAAAGGGGCCCTAGGGTACAACAGGTAAAGGGCCCCTAGGGTACAACAGGTAAAGGGCCCTAGGGTACAACAGGTAAAGGGCCCTAGGGTACAACAGGTAAAGGGGCCCTAGGGTACAACAGGTAAAGGGGCCCTAGGGTACAACAGGTAAAGGGGCCCTAGGGTACAACAGGTAAAGGGCCCTAGGGTACAACAGGTAAAGGGGCCCTAGGGTACAACAGGTAAAGGGCCCCTAGGGTACAACAGGTAAAGGGCCCTAGGGTACAACAGGTAAAGGGGCCCTAGGGTACAACAGGTAAAGGGCCCTAGGGTACAACAGGTAAAGGGCCCTAGGGTACAACAGGTAAAGGGGCCCTAGGGTACAACAGGTAAAGGGGCCCTAGGGTACAACAGGTAAAGGGACCCTAGGGTACAACAGGTAAAGGGGCCCTAGGGTACAACAGGTAAAGGGGCCCTAGGGTACAACAGGTAAAGGGGCCCTAGGGTACAACAGGTAAAGGGACCCTAGGGTACAACAGGTAAAGGGCCCCTAGGGTACAACAGGTAAAGGGACCCTAGGGTACAACAGGTAAAGGGGCCCTAGGGTACAACAGGTAAAGGGCCCTAGGGTACAACAGGTAAAGGGCCTAGGGTACAACAGGTAAAGGGCCCTAGGGTACAACAGGTAAAGGGGCCCAGGGTACAACAGGTAAAGGGCCTAGGGTACAACAGGTAAAGGGGCCCTAGGGTACAACAGGTAAAGGGCCCCAGGGTACAACAGGTAAAGGGGCCCCTAGGGTACAACAGGTAAAGGGCCCTAGGGTACAACAGGTAAAGGGCCCCAGGGTACAACAGGTAAAGGGCCCTAGGGTACAACAGGTAAAGGGGCCCTAGGGTACAACAGGTAAAGGGGCCCTAGGGTACAACAGGTAAAGGGGCCTAGGGTACAACAGGTAAAGGGGCCCTAGGGTACAACAGGTAAAGGGGCCCTAGGGTACAACAGGTAAAGGGGCCCTAGGGTACAACAGGTAAAGGGGCCCTAGGGTACAACAGGTAAAGGGGTCCTAGGGTACAACAGGTAAAGGGGCCCCAGGGTACAACAGGTAAGGGGCCCTAGGGTACAACAGGTAAAGGGGCCCTAGGGTACAACAGGTAAAGGGCCCTAGGGTACAACAGGTAAAGGGGCCCTAGGGTACAACAGGTAAAGGGACCCTAGGGTACAACAGGTAAAGGGGCCCTAGGGTACAACAGGTAAAGGGCCCTAGGGTACAACAGGTAAAGGGGCCCTAGGGTACAACAGGTAAAGGACCCCTAGGGTACAACAGGTAAAGGGGCCCTAGGGTACAACAGGTAAAGGGGTCCTAGGGTACAACAGGTAAAGGGCCCCAGGGTACAACAGGTAAAGGGGCCCTAGGGTACAACAGGTAAAGGGCCCTAGGGTACAACAGGTAAAGGGGCCTAGGGTACAACAGGTAAAGGGCCCTAGGGTACAACAGGTAAAGGGGCCCTAGGGTACAACAGGTAAAGGGCCCTAGGGTACAACAGGTAAAGGGCCCTAGGGTACAACAGGTAAAGGGGCCCTAGGGTACAACAGGTAAAGGGGCCCTAGGGTACAACAGGTAAAGGGGCCCTAGGGTACAACAGGTAAAGGGGCCCTAGGGTACAACAGGTAAAGGGGCCCCTAGGGTACAACAGGTAAAGGGGCCCCTAGGGTACAACAGGTAAAGGGCCCTAGGGTACAACAGGTAAAGGGGCCCTAGGGTACAACAGGTAAAGGGGCCTAGGGTACAACAGGTAAAGGGGCCCTAGGGTACAACAGGTAAAGGGCCCTAGGGTACAACAGGTAAAGGGCCCCTAGGGTACAACAGGTAAAGGGGCCCTAGGGTACAACAGGTAAAGGGCCTAGGGTACAACAGGTAAAGGGGCCCTAGGGTACAACAGGTAAAGGGCCTAGGGTACAACAGGTAAGGGGCCCTAGGGTACAACAGGTAAAGGGCCCTAGGGTACAACAGGTAAAGGGGCCTAGGGTACAACAGGTAAAGGGCCCTAGGGTACAACAGGTAAAGGGGCCCTAGGGTACACAGGTAAAGGGGCCCTAGGGTACAACAGGTAAAGGGGCCCTAGGGTACAACAGGTAAAGGGCCCTAGGGTACAACAGGTAAAGGGCCCTAGGGTACAACAGGTAAAGGGCCCAGGGTACAACAGGTAAAGGGGCCCTAGGGTACAACAGGTAAAGGGCCCCTAGGGTACAACAGGTAAAGGGGCCCTAGGGTACAACAGGTAAAGGGCCCTAGGGTAACAGGTAAAGGGCCCCTAGGGTACAACAGGTAAAGGGGCCCTAGGGTACAACAGGTAAAGGGACCCTAGGGTACAACAGGTAAAGGGGCTAGGGTACAACAGGTAAAGGGCCTAGGGTACAACAGGTAAAGGGGCCCTAGGGTACAACAGGTAAAGGGGCCCTAGGGTACAACAGGTAAAAGGGCCCTAGGGTACAAACAGGTAAAGGGACCCTAGGGTACAACAGGTAAAGGGCCCTAGGGTACAACAGGTAAAGGGGCCTAGGGTACAACAGGTAAAGGGCCCTAGGGTACAACAGGTAAAGGGCCCCTAGGGTACAACAGGTAAAGGGCCTAGGGTACAACAGGTAAAGGGCCCTAGGGTACAACAGGTAAAGGGCCCTAGGGTACAACAGGTAAAGGGCCCCTAGGGTACAACAGGTAAAGGGCCTAGGGTACAACAGGTAAAGGGGCCCTAGGGTACAACAGGTAAAGGGGCCCTAGGGTACAACAGGTAAGGGGCCCTAGGGTACAACAGGTAAAGGGGCCTAGGGTACAACAGGTAAAGGGCCCTAGGGTACAACAGGTAAAGGGGCCCTAGGGTACAACAGGTAAAGGGCCCCAGGGTACAACAGGTAAAGGGCCTAGGGTACAACAGGTAAAGGGGCCCCTAGGGTACAACAGGTAAAGGGCCCTAGGGTACAACAGGTAAAGGGGCCCTAGGGTACAACAGGTAAAGGGGCCTAGGGTACAACAGGTAAAGGGCCCTAGGGTACAACAGGTAAAGGGGCCCTAGGGTACAACAGGTAAAGGGCCCTAGGGTACAACAGGTAAAGGGGCCCTAGGGTACAACAGGTAAAGGGCCCTAGGGTACAACAGGTAAAGGGGCCCTAGGGTACAACAGGTAAAGGGCCCCGGGTACCAGGTAAAAGGGCCTAGGGTACAACAGGTAAAGGGGCCCTAGGGTACAACAGGTAAAGGGCCCTAGGGTACAACAGGTAAAGGGCCCTAGGGTACAACAGGTTAAGGGGCCCAGGGTACAACAGGTAAAGGGCCCTAGGGTACAACAGGTAAAGGGGCCCTAGGGTACAACAGGTAAAGGGCCCTAGGGTACAACAGGTAAAGGGCCCTAGGGTACAACAGGTAAAGGGGCCCTAGGGTACAACAGGTAAAGGGGCCCTAGGGTACAACAGGTAAAGGGCCCTAGGGTACAACAGGTAAAGGGGCCCTAGGGTACAACAGGTAAAGGGCCCTAGGGTACAACAGGTAAAGGGGCCCTAGGGTACAACAGGTAAAGGGCCCTAGGGTACAACAGGTAAAGGGGCCCAGGGTACAACAGGTAAAGGGCCCTAGGGTACAACAGGTAAAGGGGCCCAGGGTACAACAGGTAAAGGGGCCCCAGGGTACAACAGGTAAAGGGCCCTAGGGTACAACAGGTAAAGGGGCCCTAGGGTAAACAGGTAAAGGGCCCAGGGTACAACAGGTAAAGGGGCCCTAGGGTACAACAGGTAAGGGGCCCTAGGGTACAACAGGTAAAGGGGCCCCAGGGTACAACAGGTAAAGGGGCCCTAGGGTACAACAGGTAAAGGGCCCTAGGGTACAACAGGTAAAGGGGCCCTAGGGTACAACAGGTAAAGGGCCCTAGGGTACAACAGGTAAAGGGCCCTAGGGTACAACAGGTAAAGGGGCCCTAGGGTACAACAGGTAAAGGGGCCCTAGGGTACAACAGGTAAGGGGCCTAGGGTACAACAGGTAAAGGGGCCCTAGGGTACAACAGGTAAAGGGCCCTAGGGTACAACAGGTAAGGGGCCCTAGGGTACAACAGGTAAAGGGCCCTAGGGTACAACAGGTAAAGGGCCCTAGGGTACAACAGGTAAAGGGGCCCCAGGGTACAACAGGTAAAGGGGCCTAGGGTACAACAGGTAAAGGGGCCCTAGGGTACAACAGGTAAAGGGCCCTAGGGTACAACAGGTAAAGGGCCCTAGGGTACAACAGGTAAAGGGCCCTAGGGTACAACAGGTAAAGGGCCTAGGGTACAACAGGTAAAGGGACCCTAGGGTACAACAGGTAAAGGGGCCCTAGGGTACAACAGGTAAAGGGGCCCTAGGGTACAACAGGTAANGGGTGAGCCCGTAGTGGACTTACCTGGCACAGGAGCGGGGCAAGTAGCCGGGCTATTGTGAGCCCGTAGTGGACTTACCTGGCACAGGAGCGGGGCAAGTAGCACGGGCTATGGTGAGCCCGTAGTGGACTTACCTGGCACAGGAGCGGGCAAGTAGCACGGGCTATGGTGAGCCCGTAGTGTACTTACCTGGCACAGGAGCGGGGCAGTAGCACGGCTATGGCGAGTCCGTAGTGGACTTACCTGGCACAGGAGCGGGGCAAGTAGCACGGGCTATGGTGAGCCCGTAGTGGACTTACCTGGCACAGGAGCGGGGCAAGTAGCACGGGCTATGGTGAGCCCGTAGTGGACTTACCTGGCACAGGAGCGGGGCAAGTAGCACGGGCTATGGTGAGCCCAGTGGACTTACCTGGCACAGGAGCGGGGCAAGTAGCACGGGCTATGGCGAGCCCGTAGTGGACTTACCTGGCACAGGAGCGGGGCAAGTAGCACGGGCTATGGTGAGCCCGTAGTGGACTTACCTGGCACAGGCGGGGCAAGTAGCACGGCTATGGTGAGCCCGTAGTGGACTTACCTGGCACAGGAGCGGGGCAAGTAGCCGGGCCATGGTGAGCCCGTAGTGGACTTACCTGGCACAGGAGCGGGGGAAGTAGCACGGGATATGGTGATCCCGTAGTGGACTTACCTGGCACAGGAGCGGGGCAAGTAGCACGGGCTATGGTGAGCCCGTAGTGGACTTACCTGGCACAGGAGCGGGGCAAGTAGCATGGGCTATGGCGAGCCCGTAGTGGACTTACCTGGCACAGGAGCGGGGCAAGTAGCACGGGCTATGGTGAGCCCGTAGTGGACTTACCTGGCACAGGAGCGGGGCAAGTAGCACGGGCTATGGTGATCCCGTAGTGGACTTACCTGGCACAGGAGCGGGGCAAGTAGCACGGACTATGGTGAGCCCGTAGTGGACTTACCTGGCACAGGAGCTGGGAAAGTAGCACGGGCTATGGTGAGCCCGTAGTGGACTTACCTGGCACAGGAGCGGGGCAAGTAGCACGGGCTATGGCGAGCCCGTAGTGGACTTACCTGGCACAGGAGCGGGGCAAGTAGCACGGGCTATGGCGAGCCCGTAGTGGACTTACCTGGCACAGGAGCGGGGCAAGTAGCACGGGCTATGGTGAGCCCGTAGTGGACTTACCTGGCACAGGAGCGGGGCAAGTAGCACGGGCTATGGTGAGCCCGTAGTGGACTTACCTGGCACAGGAGCGGGGCAAGTAGCACGGGCTATGGTGAGCCCGTAGTGGACTTACCTGGCACAGGAGCGGGGCAAGTAGCACGGACTATGGTGAGCCCGTAGTGGACTTACCTGGCACAGGAGCGGGGCAAGTAGCACGGGCTATGGTGAGCCCGTAGTGGACTTACCTGGCACAGGAGCGGGGCTGTACCGTTACCTATAATTGCAGCGGGTGTACAAGTTTTGAGGAAGATGAAGTTAAAATGTTAGTCTGTGTCAAGAGAATGTTGCTTCTCAATGATTTATTAGACAGCGGTAAATTTAAATGACTGAAAACTCGTCATGGAAGAAAATAGAAGGAATAATTTACGCGTCTACAATACGTCCATGCCATGGAATGGTGGTGTTAATTGTTTATTTGGAGAAACAATAAACTCTTGAATGACATCATACTTTGTAACATTTACAGTCTCCGTGGTGTAGTGGTAAGACACTCGCCTGGCGTTCCGCGAGCGCTATGTCAAGGGTTCGTATCCTGGCCGGGGAGGATTTACTGGGCGCAAATCCTTAACTGTAGCCTCTGTTTAACTCAACAGTAAAATGTGTACTTGGTTGTAACAACGATTCTTCGCGGCAGGGGATCGTATTCCAGGGACCTGCCCGAAACGCTACGCGTACAAGAATGTAACAACTCTTGTATATATCTCAAAAAATTAGTACATAAGGATTTCTTATGTGCTCTTATTATGTACTTCAGCATGCAGAGTACATCTCTTTCCAACTTTTGAAGTGAGAAAATATATTCATTAGATTTATCTCATAAAACGTTAATCGCCTGAGCAACATGTATCTCTGAAAGTCTATCCCTAATACTCTCTAAGTTGCATTCCATTATCTCATTATTAATATAATCGATTGATTGATTGATGAAGATTAAGCCACCCAAAAGGTGGCACGGGCATGAATAGCCCGTAAGTGGTGGCCCATTTGAGCCATTATCAGTATCAATAGATGATACTGGAGATCTGTGGAGGTGCGACTGCACCCTGCGTGACGGGAGATGTCTCCCGGACCAAATGGTGACCAAATGGTGTGTCCTGCTGTTGATTGATTGATAATGATTAAGCCACCCAAGAGGTGGCACGGGCATGAATAGCCCGTAAGTGGTGGCCCTTATGAGCCATTACCAGTATCGAGAGATGATACTGGAGATCTGTGGAGGTGCGACTGCACCCTGCGTGACGGGAGATGTCTCCCGGACCAAATGGTGACCAAATGGTGTTAATATAATCGGTACTCGTCTATTTAAGGTCTAGATAACTTAAGCTCCTCACTTTTTTGTTCCCAGTAGCTGAATCTTAAACAACATAAACTACTCGCAGGTACAGCCCCGCTCTTGTGTCAGGTAAGTCCACCACGGGCTCACCATAGCCCGTGCTACTTGGAACATTTTTGTTCCAAGTATTTCCCGGTGTGGTGCCTTCTATTGATAGTTACTTGTTCCAAGTAGCTGAATCTTAAACAACAACAGTTGATTGTTTTTGAGTGTCTTGGGCGTCACGTCTGTCATATTTAATGTATCCTTTAGCTTTTATATGGAGACACGTAAAGACAACAAAACTTTACTGCCCCTTTGGGCAACCAAAAAGTTATTATTTGTGTATCTAAATATGCGAATGTATAGAGCTCCGGCTACTTGAAAATAAATATTTGATTTACTTTGTGAAAAACCTAAATATTTTATATAAAATATATATCATAATAATATTATTTTTTAAGCAATTAAAATTAAGCTTAATTTGACACTATATCATGATTATTAAATCAATTTTATACGTAGTTTATAATTAAAATACAGATTAAATATTTGTTTTCCCTAATACATATTTTGTAATGTTTAAAAACTAGCACTTTAAGGTAAACTAAAGTATATTAATATATTTCAAAGAATTTTTGTAATTTTAGAAAATGAGAATTTAAGGCATACTGAAATATGTTTGCAAGTTCAGCTACTGTCGTTTTGTTTACTTTTCAAAACATTTAGTGTGAGTATACTTTGTAAATATCAGATCTTTAATAGAATATGCCTAACTCTATTTGCTCTAATGTCTGACCGAATACTTGGAGAGCTTTACAAATCTAGTTATTTGGTCATTGGTTTGGTGTGGTGTTTATGGAGGGCCGGAGACAGGTCCACCCGGCAGACGCCTGGGACACAGACCTCTGAGTGGCTCAGTACTGACTTATTAAGACTTTAGAGGGTCCCAGTTTTGAGAAAGATAATTAAAGATACTTTAGCATGCGTTGTACATTTCTAAAGTATACAAATTATTACTTATTTTTGCATAAGTAAGACACTCGCCTGGCGTTCCGCGAGCGCTTTATCATAGGTTCGTATTCTGGCCGGGGAGGATTTACTGGGCACAAATCCTTAACTGTAGCCTCTGTTAAACTCAACAGTAAAATGTGTACTTGGTTGTAACAACGATTCTTCGCGGCGGGGATCGTATTCCAGGGACCTGCCCGAAACGCTACGCATACTAGTGGCTGTACAAGAATGTAGTGGCTGTACAAGAATGTAACAACTCTTGTATATATCTAAAAAAAAGTATTACTTATTTTTGCAATTTGAATTTAGCTGTTGCATGTTTTGTTTTGCAACAGAATCCTGCATGTCTACAGAATCGAGTTATTAGCTTTTGGACCCCGCTTTTTCTACAAATTTCCTCTATTGTATACTACATATATTCTCTATAGCACACATACACACACACACACAAGGGCCTGGAAGCCTAGTGGATAGCGCGCAGGATTCGTAATTCTGTGGCGCGGTTCGATTCCCGCACCAGGCAGAACAAATGGGCAAAGTTCTTTCACCCTGAATGCCCCTAGCTGTTACCTAGCAGTAAATAGGTACTGGGAGTTAGTCCTGTCCACGGGCTGCTTCGTGGTGTGTGTGTGTGTGTGGTGTGTGTGAAAAAAAAGTAGTTAGTAAACAGTTGAGAGGCGGGCCGAAAGAGCAAAACTCATCCACCGCAGTACAACAATAGGTGATACACAGGAAGCAGCCCGTCGGAGCTGTCTTACTCCTAGGTACCTATGTTACTGCTAGGTGAACAAGCCCAGCAGGTGAAAGAAACTGCGCATTTCTTTCTGCCTCGGCCGAGATTTTTTTCTTGCAGGGATATGCGCAGGACTTAGGGCCTGCGCGGGCCTAAACCTCTGGCTGGCCCACTAAGTGTTACTTGTTTCTTGTTTCTGTTTGACCTAGGTGGAGCATGAGTAGTGTGTCTCTTGTATTCACTTCAATAAGATTATGCCCCATGATAAAGAGCAGTACCACCACCTCTCTCAATTGGTCGACAGTTGTGAATTGCTGAGTAGTTTGATATGTTAAAGAGTTGTGTTGCATCCTCCTTTAACTGTTTCAGTAAGTATATCAAAGGAGAATTTTGTTGTCAACTGTTTTGAATTATGGCACTAACATTGTCAAAGTGCTTGTTTACAGATCTTACATTCAAGTCAATTCACGAAACATTGTGATTATGTGTTATCGCCTCTCAACTGTCAATCAACTGTTTACTAAACTACTTTTTTTCACACTCCACACACACACACACACACACACACCAGGAAGCAGCCCGTGGACAGCTGGCTAACTCCCAGGTGCTATTTACTGCTAGGTAACAGGGACATTCAGGGTGAAAGAAACTTTGTCAAACATTGTTTACATCATGTGCTGTATATACCGGCAATTTTGATCATAAAGTGATGATTGTCATAGATACTAGATAGAGGTTTAGTTGTGGGTCTATACTATTTGCATAAGAGGCTGTTTGATGGTAAAAAGGCCAATAAAGGCAATTATAAAAAGATCTAGATATATAAAAATACAAAACTATACAAACTGAGATAGATTGCTTTGAGGCACACTCAGGTACACTGAAAGTAATAATTTGCACTCGGAGACACAGGCAAAGCCAGGGGTACAATGGAGCAAGGGAGTATGGTGAGGCTAGGCAATCTAGGTAACAAAAAACTAGGTTACCTAGGTTACCTAGCCTGCACTAGGTGACAGGGGGTTAATTAAGATAAGGCAGTGATAGGTTTAATCAAGTGAGATAAACCACATTGGGTGAGGAATGTGTTGAGTTATCCTCATTTGCAACCTGTAAACATTTTACCTGTCTAGGAGTTTTCCTCACTGTTATCATGCCAGCTTCAGCAAGGCTCTGATGGATCACACCTTGGTTATGACACCAGATTTGTCGCAGGCGGTTGAGGATGTGCTTGTATTTTCTGGTCAAGCACTCGTGATGTAAATCCCCATTTTAGAGGAACAGCTGCCTGGACAAGATCAGATTTTAGGACTGGGTAGTTATTTGAGGCGAATTTTCTTTGGGTTAGTCCTCTGGATTCTTTTTGCCTACTCTATAAGCAGCAATTATGTCTGCTTTGTTGACCTCAACGTGCAATTGGTCTTTTATGATGTGTATTTTACCTCAATAAACTTATTCATTTCAATTTCAAGAATGTAAAATCACTTAATGTCTATCGCGTTCTCTGTTGACCTGGGCCCCAAGTGGTACCTTACTTGTAAACATCAAACTAAATAAATAAATAAAGTAAATAAAAATAAATAAAATAAATAAAAATAATCTGTGTAGGGAACACAAGCTCTCAACAAAATGAATGTATGTATCAGTACTTAACGCCCACATTCTGTCTCCCGGATAATAAGACCACAAAAGTTGCTGGACTCTGTATTGTGTCATCTTCAGACATCCGTGGAAATGAGTGAGAGTGTATTGACATTGTACATGCT
>WNGS01164437.1:30421488-30448310 GCA_020271785.1 Procambarus virginalis
ACAGGAAATTGAGTATCCAGCGTCCTACTTTTCCAGTTATTCCCATTGACCTCATTTTTGAGCTATCACCCATGGTCACATTTGCGAACGCCTTGCAAAGTCTGTGTATACAACATCTGCATTTTGCTTTTCTTCTAGGGCTTCTGTGATTTTTGTCATAGTGGTTGAGTAACTGTGACAGACGGATCTTCCCGCTCTAAATCCATGTTGTCTGGATTGTGCAATTCATTGTTTTCCATAAAACTAGAAATTTGATTCCTAATCACTCTTTCAAACACTTTTATTATGTGTGATGTTAGTGCAACTGGCCTATAATTTTTTGCCAAGCTTTACTCCCCCCTTGTGCAACGGAGCTATATCTGCAGATTTAAGTGCTGCTGGTACCCTCCCCTGTATCCAGGCTCTTTCTCCATATTACGCTGAGTGCCTCGCTACTGGTACTTTACATTTCTTTATGAATATTGAATTCCATGAGTCAGGCCCAGGGGCTGAGTGCATGGCATATTGTCAATTTCTCTTTTCAAAGTCTTCCGAGTTTGTGGTAATATCCGTTATATTATCTGCAGCTTGAATGTCATTCATAAAGAAGCTGTCTGGGTCATCAACTTTCATGGTTGTTAATTGGTGTGCTAAACATAGCCTCATACTGGCTTCTTAGAATTTCACTAATCTCTTTGTTGTCCTCTGTGTAATGTACCGTGGTATTCATTGTGTTGTACCTTCATTTGTAATTAACGTCCAATACTGGTCGAGTTTTGATTTTGATTTAGCGTATGTGAAAAAATATTTCGGATTTTCCTTATCTCTTGTATAGCTCTCTCTGTTCCAATTCCATTTCCTCAGACTCATATGATCGCTTCAACGTTTGTTCGATTTCTTCGATCTCCCTGCTAGGCTTATTTTCCTTGCTTGTGATAGTTGTCTGCCGAAGCATTTCCGTTATTTTTTTCCTTCTCCTGTACAGTCGTCTGCGTTCTCTTTCTAGAGTGTTCCTCTTTCTGCCCCTCCTCACCGGCACGTGCTTCAAGCAGACCTTGTAAGCTTCAGCTGTCAGTTGAGCTATTCCCTGTGTGGGAGTTTTGTCGCTTAAGACCGTCTCCCATTGAATGGTTGAAAGGTCTACATTTATTTTTTCCCCAGTCAATCCTCTTATTGTTGAAATTGATTGATTGAATATTCCTTCTCGCTTGTTGGGTCTCTTAGATCTACTACCGTTATTATGCTAGTTCGCACTTCAATGAGCTTATGGTCTGAGTATGAAGTATCTGAGATTGTTATGTCTCTGATTAGTTCATCATTGTTTGTGAATAACAAGTCTAGTGTGTTTTCGTTCCTAGTTGGTTCTGTAATCTGTTTGATTGAGCGAGAATTTGTCACAGAATCTCAAAAGTTCTCTGACCTGTGGCTGGTTTTTCCCGGGTCATTCCCTGCTATGATATTTGTGTTTGCCATTCTCCATCTTAGACTCGGTAAATTGAAATCTCCAAGGAAGATAATATCTGGAGCTGGGTTTGCTAGGTCATCAAGTATGTTCTCTATTTTGTGCATCTGCTCTGTGAATTCCTCAACCGTTGTATCTGGCGGTTTATATATTAAAATAATAATTAGGTTTAGTTTCTCTACCTTAATTCCAAGTACCTCTACCACCTCATTAGTTGAGTTTAGTAGTTCTGTGCATACCAGGTCCTCTTTAATATACAGACCTACTCCTCCATTTGACCTAGTTTTTATCATCACATCTGTATAAATTATAATTTGGAATCCAGATTTCACCATCCATGTAATCTTTTGTATGTTTCCGTGAATGCCCCAAATATGGAGTTTGACTCTAATAGGAGACCATTTATGAACTTGACTTTATTTCTTGACTTTGGCTTTAGACCTTGAATGTTTGCAAAAATGAATGATTGTCCATATTGTGTGTCACTTCTGGAAGGTTTTGGTGGTCTCCCCCCTCTCTCTACCCTGACCCAGGGTGTGTTGTTGTGGCAATGGTTTGTCCAGTTTGGAAGTGATATTGGGGAGTGTGGTAGTCTCTGTGTAGTTGGGGGGTGTAGTATGTGTGGGCTTGATGACGAAATGTAGTCCAGTCTCGGCATTTCCCCCTCTCCATCCGTACTCCTGCCACGTTTCTGCCTGTCTGTTTCTCCCTCTTTTCTGCCTGCCTCTAAAAAATGTCAGGGCTATTATATTGGACTTCCTCTCTTATATAGCGCTGTGTACCTCTGACGTGAAATCGGGGCAATGAAGATCGTAGCATTTCCTCTCATTAACTGAGAGTTTGCATAGCTTAGGGTGAAAATATCTACACTCAGTATCAAAACGACATCTGCCTTTCCTAACCAGTTCCGGCATTTCCGTGGGTGCATGAATGAGCATTCCGTGCCTCTGGCCCATATCTGCACTGTCCTTTGCATAATACCTGCAAATATTTCATCTGTGATTGCATTTTCTTGTTTGTATCCGTGTACGACTTGGCTACCTCTGTGATTTTTGTTCCAACTTTCTCGTTTCTGCATTTATTCTCGGTATTACCCTTATCTTTCGCCTTGTTGCTTTCGTCTTTCTCATTCGTCTCATTTTTTATCTCCTTATTCATATCACCAGTTTGCTCTACAATATTGCCTTCATTTGTGTACCTCGACGCTATGTCCTTCTACATTGCTACTTTGACTCTCTAATTTCTCAATCCCTGGGTTGTGCTCAGAGTTCGTTGCTGTCTTTATATACTCTGCATATATTTCTGGTAGTTTTTGTGTGAATTGTAGCCTGTGTACTTCAGGAATGTCATTCATTAGTTTGGCAATGTTTTCCCACACCTGTCTGTCACTTTCACAGATCCAGTAGGTACCTTCCCGGTTTGCATATTGTGTAGGTAATCCTGTACAACTCAGGTGAAATCTTATGTTACAAATGTTACATACAATGCCTACAACAGTCTTCCGAAGTGCTTATGGCAGCCTCCACACACCTCCATGTTGGGTTTGTGATGTTATAATATTATATGCATATATTTATTATTTATATATATGTATATATAATATGTATACAGTATATTTATAATATTACATATGTTTATTTGTTAAAGTTTATGTGGGTACTTATCGCCTTGTGGAGAAATATGGTCCTCTTGGGACCGTCTAGTTGACCGTTGTTGTCCCAGGTCGGGGGGCAGGATGTCACCGGTTGCCAGTTACTTGATTTATACACTGATTATTTGCCTGTATTTTCCTAAGGGAATTTCTGCTTTCTTCCGGCTTACAATGTTATTAACTTACTCTATTACTAGTTCCTAAACCTACTTGCCCGTATTACAGTATATATTGCTGGTATATTATCACTGAGGGAGTATACTGTTACTGAGGACTCCTTACACTGTGTAGGCCTCGTGGCTGTGGTGTAAACACAAGTGTGATGCCTCCTCCACAACTTTACATTTATACTTTTTCATGTACAGTTCTCTAACACTATTCACCAATTTATATGTATGTTACACGTTCCACTTCACTGTTCACCGTATCACTATCACTCGCTATATTTGATATATATCGCTTTTGCCTGTACACATGAGCCTGGTGGCACTGGCTCACCACGTGGGACCACGTTATTCTGTATTTAACTCAAAGTTCCATTGTTAATTTCTGTATTCAACTTTCCTACGGGTCACTATGCACTTGGTGATCACTGTGGCCGTAATCCATGGTTGTAATCCTAAAAAGCCCGTTTATTCCAGTGTTTTCACGGAGCGCGACGACGACAGCGTCTGTCCCCTAACCCGCGAACCCCAAGGTACCTGATTAACACCCAGGTACCTATTTTACTGCTAGGTAACAGGGGCATAGACATTTGTATTAGACATACAGACATTTGTCTGTAATGATGCATCACTTTAGCACTCATAATGTCTTTTTTCTTAGCTAGTATGGTGGATATCGTTGACTGAGATTTGTTGTACTGCTAGCAAGTTCACCTACCTGCACACCATCTTCATATTTACGAATGATCTCTTGTTTCTGCTCTATGGTCATTCTTACATGGGATCTCATATGTTGAGCCTTACCCTTGACTTTCCTGGGACTCATGGCGTATTATATATAATTACTTTATGTTCAAAATGCAAAAAAAAATCACCACAAAAGCGGAATTTCTTATAGGCGCGATCGTCACTAAGCAGGTAGCTGTAGTAAACTGAGGCAGTCGGACCGCGTGACCGGGAACCACGCGCTCGGCCGACCTAACGTGTACCAACAAATATCGGATGTCGACGACACCATCGATGTCGATCGCATTTTTTGATGAAATTTATATCGTAACTGCGTGAGGCTTTATCATAAGTGGGGCAACGATGTCGAGGTGCACTGTATATATATGAATTGCGCGGTTTAACCCTTAAATGCGCATAGCTATATACCATTTGACACCCACAGGCGCATACAAAAAAAAAAAAAAAAATTATTTTTTCTTCCTAACCTGTTAATTTGTTCACTGATCACGGGAAAAATAGTAAAAAAATCGTAAGTTGAATATATTGGCCGCTATAGGGCAGGGAAGTCTGGCACAAAACAGGCGCTCACTCAGCATGCGTCCCAGGCGGTCTGTTGATCGCCAGCTGTCAGGCCGGAGTTGCCACAAAGAGATAATTGCCTAATTATTTCAATGTCTCTGATTGATTTTTCGTAGTTTTTTTGCTGTAATATTATTCAATAGTGTGTAGTGATATATTTATATATGAAATGGGTGAATCATCGCTGTACTCAAAAATATGGTGTGCATATTGTTGATTCAATTATGTTCATCAAACAGTGAACAAATACTTTGTCGGTTGTTACACTATATACACAGGTTATATATAAGTATCTGCATGTTTTGTTCACCATAACGAACCACTAAGTTGCTATTATGAGTCAAAAAGTAACGAGGAGTGACCGCCGTGTACCAGCCAGCCACTCACGCCCTCCCTCAAGTCATCTGACTCGCCCACATTCTCCTCCCACAATACTGTTTTTGCTTTTATTCACTATATACAGACGCTATATATAAGTATCTACATTCGTGTTCACCATAACGAACCACTAAGTTGGTATGCTGAGTGGCAGTGCAGCCCCGCCACTGGCTGCCACTGCCACTGATGGACCTCACAGTCAGCTGATGGCTGCCGCCCTCAAGGCCACACGCACTATTTCTCCTCCAACAATACTGCTTGTGGTGTTATTACGCTATATACACACATTATATATAATATCTACCGGTTTTATTCACCAAACTTGTACAAGTAAACTGGTATGGTGCCCAAAGACGTGATCACCAGTAAACAACACGATAATTCCTGCAGACGACGCTCCTCTCACCAAAATGGCGGCTCCCAACCTCCTACTCTTGCTGTTTATACTCTCTATACACACGTATATATAAGTAGCTACATTTGTGTTCACCATAACGAACCGCTAAGCTGGTATGGTGAGTGCAGTCCAAGGTCCACACACAGTCAGATAACAACGCCACCACCCTCCCTCCCACAGCATTACTCCTCCTCCCCATGGAGCACAGCGCTAAATATCATCACAATCCTCTTATTATCAGACCCATGGTCAGTTTTATCACAGTCAGGGGTCTTCTGTAATAATATTATCGCTACATAATAGCATGAACAAGTATATTATGGCATTTTGGCGATGCTGTGGTCACAAGCTGAACAGCAGTGCTGTGAGCTCATGCTGCGTGCGTCAGGCTTGGTAGCTTACTCGATACTGAGGCCCCTAACACCCGGGAGTTTGGCCCACGATTTTTTTTAAAAATGGCGTCTGTTTACAAGAGCCCTGATGAAGGTGTGGTGAACCCCGTGTATCCGCGGGCCGTTTTAAATCTTGCGTAGTACTCCAACGCATCATATGATGCGACGCGCAATTTTCTGCAAGTCGGTCAACGCATCATATGATGCGATGCGCAATTGAAGGGTTAAGGGCTAAGGTAAAATATTCAACAAATGAAGCAATTATAAATTCAGCATTGAATGTAATAACATACCTCTGCCACCTGAACCTGGCCCCTCACAGGGTGCAAGAGCGAGTAACATTCTGCGCCATCCCATTGGGAAAGCATCTAGAAAGTCAATGAAGCTTTACAGATAACTGCATGGTTCACAGAAAATGAAGCATCAAAACAGCCCATCCTCATGCACCCGCCAAACCCCTTGTTTGTGAATGAAAAACTGTATACAAACAACTCGCAACTGATGACGTCCAAACACTTTCGGAACAAGTGCTTCGCTGACGACTTTCGTTCAAACTACAACATTGTAAATGCTTCACTCACATACTACAAATACAAATAATCGCCAACAGAACCTACACACCAACCTTACCTAACTAATGCTTAGATATGCACAGTATGCTAATATATAATATTATTAATGTAATGTATATTTGAGAAAATTCCCATTTTGAATAAGCAGCATGTTAAAATTTATGAATGCATCTTTGGGATCGACCACTGGATGGAATCGACTTCGTCTGAGGATGGGTTGCCGTAAAAACTTCAGAGAAAAGTATTGGTTCACTCAAAACTAGCTCAAACCCTCTGAAGTTAGTGCAAATAGCCACCACCAGGCAGTCCAGGCCCCTGTTCACAGCCGACTTCCTGAATCAGTTCTGGACCTGATGAACAATCCATTGATGAACTGACGAACTTGGAAGGGAAGGGAAAATCAAGAAGCCATCGAAGCTCCACCAGAAAGATGCACGTCATTAAATTGAACACTGGGATTCTTGGGAAACCCTTGGGGGCTCCCTGAAACTAAATGACCATTACTTACCGGGAAGGAGGAGAGATGTTACCAAGATGAGAAAGAGCGATGTTTCCAGCCAGGAAACATGGTTCAGAGCAACACAAGACCAACTGGGTTATTAATCAAATAATGGGCTGCCAAAACCCTATTTAACATCCAAAACCCCCTAGCCTGAAAATCAGCAAAAGACACGTTGGAGAAGACTGCCACCAATACTTGCGAACATCGTGGGCCTCAGGGTAGACCACAGGCTGGCTAGACTTAATAACGCTGTAGATGACCTCAGAAATACAAGCCTTGCAACAGCCAAGGAAATGAGGTCAAGAACAATGCGTCACCCAAGACAGAATTAGTGGCCTGCAGGTAGCTGTGCAGAGCTATCACTGGACATAACAAATAATGCACCAACCATGTATCAATCACCAAATAAGCCCTCCAGAAGGCAGCAGACTCGTTCTTCACTAGAAAAGAAGTCTGTAGATGAATAAAATGCCCACCAGGGTCAAAGAAGCAGCAACCATGCCCCTGGAGAACATAAAGCTCACCCACACGGGATCTGGAGGCAAGAGGAAAAAAAAAATTGCGAAAAAATATCTGGTCAAAGGGGAAACCGTGAATCATAGAGGTGAGGAGAGAAATACCAAAACCCTGTCAAGAGACCAGAATGGTTGAGGAGCTAGAGCGGGCCGTTGGTGAGAAATACACGAGATAATCTGTAGAATGGCACTGAAGACAAATCTACACCAAATGCAAGCAATAAAGATTCCGCCAATGCTGTATGTTAAGAAGCAACAGTAATGGGCTCGATGCCTGTCATGGAACAACCACAACAAAAAGAACAACATTTGGACAAACTGAAGAAGGCCAATGCAGAGACAGGAAAATATGAAACAAGTGCCAAGAAACTTCCTATTATCACTGCAATGATTGCAGGCGAGATAACAATAATCCAGCTACCTGCTCGCCATACAAATGTATCAAAACCTGTGTCAAAACCTTGTCAAAAAACTCCACACGAGTAGAACAGATCAGGCAGAAACCGGCAAGGAATGCCGCCAGGCTGATCTACTGATAGAGGTAGAGCCGAATTAAAATGCTCGAGTTTGGACACCAAACTAAAGGAGCTGGAAACCAAGGCTGAGCTGGCCACCAAGGAGTCAGAAAGATCACTTTCACCCAGTACAACTCCAGACTGGACAGGACCCTGAGCAAAAACTGAACCAGGGAAAAGATCTAATGCACCTTCTCCTCAAAAAGTCCAACTGAAAGTCATCCACCAAGCGAGCCTAATGATCAGGGATTGAAGCCACACAATAGGGAAGATGACCGAGAAACCAACCAAAAAAAATTCTGATTTTTTCGTCCCCATTCAAAATGTGTGCGCAGTTGGTTGTGTACGAAATGAACTCTTAGGACCTCCAGTGAGAGGCAGCCATCTTTGAAAAATTTCCCAGAATGCCCTAGGGCTGCTGGCTGGGTTAGTACTGAATGAGCAACAATGGGTGGCGCAAGCACCTCTGGCTCCCAAACACCTGCCCAATGCGGTATTGAAAGATCCCACCCTGTCGGTGAATTTTAAACCTTATTGTTTGAAGAACATAAGGGTTCTGATATTCGTGAAGCTAGGCACAATAAGGATCTAACACAAAGGTCAAATGCAAGTGATGCAGCACCTATGCGGATGATACAATTTATATAGATACATTGATGAATCGTTTTCTGTGTTCAGTGATGATGCATCTGATACAAGTAGCATAGAAGAACAGTGTTAGTGGCTTCCATGGTGGTGTTTTCCATAGATATTTTCAAGAATAGCTGAATCTCTTCCAGACTGACTGTCACTCTTTGAGGCTGGCTGAATCTCTTCCAGAATGCCAGAATCTCTTCCAGACTGACGGACACATTCGAAGGTGGCTGAATCTCTTCCTGTGTGGAACCTTACAAAGTGATCTTTTCAAGACTACCTTACAAATTGATCTCTTCCTATAATCTTTTCAATACTACCTTATGCTTTACAAGCTTGGCTACATATCACCTACAAGTACTAAAGCCAAGGGTGTACGTGAGTGTGTTATTTGCAAGCACACAGAACGAAGAAACAGTAAACGAAAATCTATCTGTACCTGGTGCAACGAGAGTGAAGGCGGGCTGTGAACCAAGGACTATTTCGTTGATTATTACTCACTTCCGAAGTACTGAGTGTGTAATACAGTGTGTTACTGTGTAAATAGTGTGTGAAACTGTACATATTGTAATTTTAGTGAATTTTTAACAAGTAATATTGCGACAAAGATTTATTGTGGCCATATTACTGACACATGTATCACAGTGCCATGGAACATTATGAACGTTCTACTGTATACATATTGTAAAGGACACAAATATGCATCATATACAATAAAAAACAAATAAAACCGCATTGGAAATACATAGAACAAATAATTGAAAATATATTTGTGGTAACTCGTGGTGCGTGAATGGCCCGCGCGACCATGTCTGGGAGCTTCACGCACGGGTGACCAGCCACCTGATGAGGTCAGAGCGCACCTTGTTCATGTCCCCACAGCCTAAGGAAGTGGAATTTGATATATATTTTTGCATAGTCATGTTCAAGGAAGGGAATTTATCATTTTACAAAGAAAAATAATTTTTTGGGAACACTTGATTTCATGCGCACAGGGGAAATTTCACAAACTCGGCACATCAATGGTTAAAAGAACCTCACCGTCAAGATTACTTAGAGTGCGAGAAAGTCTCACCAATGTACTGTAGAGTATGAGGACCTTGCCTCCTATATAAGTCAGGGTATCAAAATAACTTGGCTTATGAGACACTTATGAGGAAATGGAATATAGTTCATGAGAACTATATTCCATTTCCATAGTTTATGCAACAAGTACCAGTTTATTCAGAGATGGTTGTTGTTAAACACAAATTACTCTCTCATAAGAGTGTCACGTCAAATTCCATACTTGTACTTAAGCTGACATTCTTACTCTCTCATACCATCTGATAATTCCATGAAAAGCTTGTACTATATAACTGTTGCAGATTAATGATACTTAAAACAATACAACATTTACCTCATGAACTTTTCCACCGATTCTCCCATGTTTTCTTCCTTCTTTCTTGCTTCTTCGTACCGCAGAACATTCTGTTTCCTTTCCTCGTCTCGTTTCTTTGCCGCCTCCATCATCTCTTGCCTCTTTATCTCCATTTCCTCCTCTGTTAATCTTTGTTTACTTGTTCTTGCTTTACTTGCATTACTTCTGCTTCTTTCCCTACTCCTGCTTCTACTTACACGTTCATTTCCAGGGTGTCTGGGCGATCTATGCCTTTTCTTTCTCTCTCTATCATTACTTTTATCTCTTTCCTTTCTTTTTTCCATTTTCTTTTCCCTTGATCTTTCTCTCTCTGCACTCCCTTCCCTTCTATAATCCCTGCTTTTCTCTCTTCTGTGATCCTGCCCTCTCCTTCCTTCATTGTCCCTGCTACTCTCTCTCGCCCTGTGTCTCTGTGACTCTTTATTTTGAGAGTGATTCATGTCTCTATCTTTTGTTTTCTCTTCATCTCCGTCACGTCTGGATATGCTCCTCTCTCCCCACCTTCTCTCTTCCATGTGTCGGTGCTTCTTATCTCTGTTGGGGCTTAACTTATCATCACTGTCATCATCACTGTCTTCTTTCTTCTTCTTTTTCCTCTTGGTCTTCTTGGAGCTTTTCTTCTTCTTTTCTTTGACATCGTGTTTTTTCTGGGAATGTAATAAATATAGTGAGCTATGCAATTTAATATATATTACAATAAATATTCAAGCAGCTCTGCTTAACAATAAAATAATAAAGTGATTCAGAATGGGTACATTTTGGCCTGTATTAGAGAGATGAATTGGTAACTCACTCTCTTGGTATTTAGATGGTAGTCTTCCAACAAGAATTATTAATAAGATCATCTAACATTTCTTATAAGTCTGTATGTGCAGCTTTGTTGGTATCCAATTAGTGGCTTATTAACAAGTATCATTAATGAGATTCTTTAAGATTTCTTCTAAGTCTGTATTTACACTTCTGTTTGTGTTACATAAGAATAAAGGTAACTGCATAGGACCTATTGGCCCATACGAGGCAGCTCCTATTTATGACCACCCAATCCCACTCGTATACATGTCCAACCCACATTTGAAACAATCGAGGGATCCCACCTCCACCACGTTACGCTGTAATTGGTTCCTGTGGAAGTTTATCCTAATGAAAGGTAAAGTCAAAGTTTAAGGTATATATAAGAAAGGTAAAGTCAAACTCTCATTGTAATAGGGAGTTCTTCCTATTTATTATACAGGGAGTAATTGGTTACTCCAATATTACAGTAGTTGCAAAATATGTAGACATTATCGTATTATCATGTGATAATGATTTCTCTTAAGTAACAACAAATATCAGGCTTTCAGTTAATATGAAAAAGCCACTTTCATGAAAAAGACATTGATGCACCCTAAGGCATGATCACTAAATGTTGTATTGGAAATAACCATGACACTGTAGTGAGGGCATAGTGATGATGACCAAACCACAACTCTGAAGATGGAGAAGTGACGGCGTTTCACACAACTTGATAATGGACCAGGACGGACAGAAACGTCGTCGCTTCTCCGTCTTCCGAGTTGCGGTTTGGTAATCACTTCTTCAGTCACGTTATTGTGACACACTGTCTGCAAAGGGCAGTAATATTCTGCATTTACACAGCACATATTTTGAACAGGTGAAAAGATGCTTGTGCTTCCCATAGCACCCACTGCTGCTGCCCCTATGGGAAGAGCAGAGATGGTCATCAAGAATAATACCAACAATCAAATTTCAGTCATGAAACCGATCTAATACAGCATACCAACAAGTGTGTGCAACACTCCTGTAGCCTGGCCATACTGCTACCAGCAAGATACAAGAGAAGCATGCAATCTACCCGAGCCTACAAAGAGTCCGTTCTTAAACATTCAAAGCCTTTCCAAGTCACTGTTGCCATTACAAGGACCACCAAGTAGTGTTCTCACTAACTTGCTTGATGTACAATATTACTATTATTTTGCAATGTTAATGTGCAATGTAACATTAATTAGCATATCTACAGGATGTACAATCTGCATCAATGCTTATGACAGACAGCTCACAGTGGCTGTCTGCCATAACTTGTATACACACCAACTGGAGGGGTTCTGGAGATCAACTGGGAGGTTCTGGAGGGGCCCCAAACTGGAATGTTGGGCTCCAGTTTAAGGCCTCCGGAACGTCTCGGTAAATTCAGTAGAATTCCGGGTTGGTTGACTTTTAGTCCATCATGGTTGAATCTGTTAAGGCAGGCATCTGGGAATCGCCAGAGCGCCTGGTGATTCAAGTCACTCCATTGCCCCAAAATTATCTTCAATAAGGAGAGCTATTTGATACCCAATTTGAGCATGATCCATGGATTATGGTTAAGTAATTTGAATATTGCAAGCACCTTGCAAGCATAAATCCACTTCTCAGGCATAAAATTGGGCTTGAAAATCTGTTGTTGAAAAACAGAGGTGCAATAGGTACTCTGAGAGAGAACTATCAACATTACAGGCCAAAGACTGTTCAACATGCTTCCATTACACATAAGGGGACTAACTGGCCGACCTCTCGCAGTGTTCAAGAGAACTTGACAAACACCTCCAAACGATACCTGATCAAACAGGCTGTTATTCATACGTCAGGCTGTGAGCAACTGCGTCCAACAGCCTGTAGTCACAAGGAAGAGTTCGAGTTTGAGAGATTCCAGTCCAGTCCCAGAATCAACACAAAGTAAGGTAACAACAAAGCCTAACTTATTCAGCAATGCCAACTCACAAGCCAGAGCCAGCAGGTAAAGTCAAAGGAGGCCCAAAAGAGGCTGTCATCGAAGCAGGCAGACACTGATCTCTCGAGATAGGAGCACCTGAAGAGCCACAGTAGTGAATCTAGTTTAATTTCTGGGTATGAGATTTATCCTTTAGGGGAGTGCATGACAGTAGCAGGTGTGAATGATCCAAAACACCTGCAAGTCTCAAACCAAAATGGATAGGAACATGCCAATAGCCATCCTGGAGGTCCTGCTATGGTGGTCAAATATGTATATTATTATTTATGCTAATAAAAAACCAGCGTTGAATGTAATGAAACGCCATTTTCTGGGTGAGTCCTGGAGGCTCCCCGGAGCTATCCCAGGCTGATATGCTAATGTCAGACTTTGGCATCAGTCATGTGTATGGAGTTCTTAGGCCTACCGGGGACCACGGCCAGAACCGGGCCCCCTCAGAGAGGCAAGGGAAGCAATGGCCTATAGAAGCCCCCGTGTGATTGGAAGCATTCTATGTCTGCCATCGACCGGGACAGGCACCCAGAAAGGTAAGCGCCCCAAAACAAACCCCTATTCTGGTTAAAATTGCTACCAAGAGTCGAACTAGTGGATAGAACTCCCCAACAGAAAACAAGCAAACTAGTATGACGTCACACGTCACCGCGCCGCTGTCTGCGCAGCTCCCCCCTCCCCGGGAGGGGGAAGGGGGAGCCCCAGACCTCACACGCCGGCTATCCACCCATCAGTTCTGAGGCTGGATGTCAAGACATGCGAAAAACCGCCGACCGGAGGGAGGGAGGGTTGCCGGGGAGCCTCCAGGACTCACCCAGAAAATGGCGTTTCATTACATTCAACGCTGGTTTTCTGGGGGGAGCCCCGTCGGCTCCCCGGAGCTAACTACCCACAGAGGAAGATCAAAAGGGATGGAACCGGGAGGCGGACACCACGCACCCCTCCCCTGGAAGCGAGACAACCGGCAGCAACGCCAACCCAAGGCGCCACAGCCCCGGACAGTCCCGGGAACAACACAACAACGAGCAGCAAGGCCCTCAAACAAACACCAAAGATCCATGCCCGAAAGACTGCGAGAACACGTCATCCATACGGCAGCGAGAGCAGCAAAGCCACGAACGCCACGGACAGGAGGGAAGAACACAGGCAGCCGAGCCGCAAGAACACGGCTGACAACCCGGGACACCAGCACAGGCGAACCGGGAAGAACAGAACCGGATCAACGCAAAATGCGCTCCGGACACAGACGCCGTGGCACACAACCGCGGAGACCAGGATGGTGCAAGCGGCGCACGAACAGGCCGGAGGTGAAACGACGCACAAGACAGCTTACTAACGGTGTAGAAGCAACACCAAGACCGAAAGCAAGCCAAAGCGGCCCCGCCAGCGCCGCACAAAAAGAGAGAGGCGACAGTATGCGGCACGACGACGGCCCCAACCCCCCACCAAAAACCAAGCCGACGGCAACAAGAGTAACCACCTAAGAAGGGACAGGAAAAGGAAGGACCGCCAAAACACCCCATACTGCCGCCAAGAGAAACACGCAGGTGGGACACCGACCACCAGCTGGAGGCGAGACCATGAGGCAGACGGAAGCAGCCCCGACAAGGCCCCTCCGAGCCCAGGAAAAGGCGGAGCCGCAAGAAGATCTCGGGCGCGACCACCGAACTCAGGTGGCACAAGGAGATGGAACGTCTGCCGAACAGAAAAACTCCAAGCAAGCAAACCCGCCAGGAGTTCAGAAATGACAGGTCCGACGCGGGACATCGCCAGACCCCGAAAAAAACCAATTAGCAGGGCAAGCAAGGAAACCCAAAAAGGTGGACGGGTTGCCGCCAGAACTGGACCCAAACCAAGAGGTACGAGCAACTGCAACAGACCGATACAAAGAAGCACACCACAGGGCACAGGCCAAAAAAAAGCCCTAGAAGCCAAGGAACACACGCAGAACACCCCTGTGGCAGAGGAGGAAAACAAGGGAACGCACAAGCAAGGAAGTGGTGGAAACCGACCACGCCCCCCCCCCCCAACATAGCAGTAAGTGCAGGCAAAACAGACAAAAAGAGATGCCAGGAAAAACAACTGGGGTGAGGCAGGACGAAAGAGCAGAAACATAAACCCCAGGAATAAGGACACGCCACCGCGAAACACGGTACTAAAGCACACGCGCAGTAGTAGTAGCAACAGGCACCACCGCAACATGCCACGGGTAAAGAGCAACGCGCTCCCGCAAAGGCAGAACGGAGCAGACAGACCCCAGACAGGGCCCACGGAGACACGATAAAGGGGGGTTGATAAAGACAGGCTGTTTAACACAAGGGGCACACGCACTAGGGGACACAGGTGGAAACTGAGTGCCCAAATGAGCCACAGATATTAGAAAGAACTTTTTTAGTGTCAGAGTGGTTGACAAATGGAATGCATTAGGAAGCGATGTGGTGGAGGCTGACTCCAAACACAGTTTCAAGTGTAGATATGATAGAGCCCAATAGGCTCAGGAAACTGTACACCTGTTGATTGACGGTTGAGAGGCGGGACCAAAGAGCCAGAGCTCAACCCCCGCAAGCACAACTAGGTGAGTACAACTAGGTGAGTACACGACAGAACCCAGCAGGCCCAGGAACCCGCATACCAGGCGACCGACGGCGGAGAAACCCCGCTCAAAATCGGCTGGATGGGGAACTAGGAGCTCATGTACACCCCAAGCCTGGCCCGAGGCCAGGCTAGACGGGCCAGGAGAAGGCCCACCAGGCAGCCGCATGGAGCGGCCTGCAGGCCCACAGACTCCTCACAACCAGGATGGCCATAACTAATTCGAAAGCAAGCAAGCGTGCCCCGGAAGTCCACGGACGGACCATAAGGGGCATAACTGGCAATCCCCCACAGTGTTCAGCGTTGTTATACCTATAATAGGTTAAGTAACAACTGTAATTACGAAACCATAAGATGCTTATGTTAACATGCTAAGTAGGTTAAGTAAGGTCGGTGTTTTCCATGAAGTTTTGAAAGGGAAACTATGATGCTTGTCACCCATGCACGTAACTAATAAGTCAATAATGACTTATTAAACTTGCGAGGACGGGGTGGTACAAGAGAGAACTGGAGAAGCACCTCCAAAGGATACCCGATCAAACCAGGCTGAGACTCGTACGTCAGGCAGCGAGCAGCCACGTCCAACAGCCAGGATGATCAGTCCAGGAGGCCTGGTCAACGACCGGGCCGCGGGGACGCTAAGCCCGGAAGCACCTCAAGGAAAACCCCAAGGGAACGTACCAGCAAGAAGGCGTATGCTCGCAAGTAGGTCGTGTAACAACTGCAGACCTCTGATGGATATACAGTGTTCCCCGATGGTGCCTATAGCACCACTGCACTCCACTGGTACTATCCCGCAAGTACTACTACATAGGCGGGACCCAAACACCAGAGCGCAAAAACCTTGCAAGCACAGCCAGGAGCCCTACCAGGCGAGTACAGAACCAACACCACAACCCCCACCTCATAACACTAACAAAGGTGGAACCCCTTAATGACCCTGGCATGGGTTGGACATGCACAAGAGTGGGACAGGAAGGGGTGAAAAAGGGGACAGACACTGGTGTGCGAACGGTCTCAGTCGTACAAAAGATACCCAAATAAAGACAGGTATATAACACCGCATCCAGCGCCCTGCCAAAAGATGCCAGACCGCAGAAAACTCACCTGGCGAACGGTGGCCCGAAGTGACACGACTCAACCGAGCCCAGAAGAACCTGGGAGTACCGCCAGGTGAAGACGCCAGACCTGCAGGAGAGCAGGTGAGAGGCGAAGGCGGCGGCCCCCACCCATGACACAGGGAAAACCTCGGCGGCCTCCCCACAACTGGAACCCAGGACACCCCCGGAGCGAAGGGGCACATACCGCGGCAAGGGAGAAGAGCGAGAGGCGAAGCACTGGAGCAAAAAGGCGTCTAACACCAGCACCACACACCGCCCAGACCAAAACAAACTCCGCGGCGCACGACACGCTGGCCGAAAACGCGCAACCGGCCCTGCGGGAAGGCGGCAACCAGGACTACTGCACTAGAAAAAGAGCCAAAAGAGAGCAGGAATCAAAACCGGCCAAAGAAGCGAAGACAGTGCCCAAAAAAAAAGGAACACAGCCGGGCCACAAGCAAGCCAACAAGGCCACAAGTTGCCCAACAGGGCCACAAGTAGCCCAACAGGGCCACAAGTAGCCCAACAGGGCCACAAGTAGCCCAACAGGGCCACAAGTAGCCCAACAGGGCCACAAGTAGCCCAACAGGGCCACAAGTAGCCCAACAGGGGGCCACAAGTAGCCCAACAGGGCCACAAGTAGCCCAACAGGGCCACAAGTAGCCCAACAGGGCCACAAGTAGCCCAACAGGGCCACAAGTAGCCCAACAGGGCCACAAGTAGCCCAACAGGGCCACAAGTAGCCCAACAGGGCCACAAGTAGCCCAACAGGGCCACAAGTAGCCCAACAGGGCCACAAGTAGCCCAACAGGCCACAAGGCCCAAAAGCCACAACCCAAAGGAGCCCAAACAGCCCAACAGGGCTACAAGGAGCCCAACCGGACTACAAGAGCCCAAAACGGCGACAAGAACGAGGAGCCGACAGACGTTCCAATAACGCGGGAAGTAGCGAAAAACCTTCCCGTACCCTCGAGAACACGGAAGCCAAACCCAGTCCCGAAGGCACACAAAGGCGCAGGCGCACCCGAGACCAGTAGTCACGTAGAACCCCAAAAACGGGGAAACATGACGAAAACACCATCCCAACAAGGGGTGGGGGGAAACACCCACCCACAGGATGGAACCAACCGATTCAAAGGCCAAGGAACCGAGCCCGGGGAGGGGCTGACGCCCAAACAGCACGTACGGCGAGTGGGGAGGAAAACCCTACTCTGCGTAACCACAAGCCCCGCCTAGAGGGGGATAAAAACCCCCACGGGGACTAACGGGGCCAAGGCCCCCCAAGTCAGCCCCTCCCCAGCCCCGGGAACCAACACGACAGGCCCCGGGGCCGAGCTGTCCCCCCAAAGCCCCGGCCGTACCAGAAAACCGGGGCAGCCGTGAAAACACGAAGGAAGGGAGCCCACTGGCAGACTCTTACAACACGGCTGGAGGAACAGGCTCAAATGCCCCCGTCACTACCCCGGAAGGGGATTTCCCCGAGACTGCCCGAGTCTCAACACCAACAAACCCCGCCCTGAACCTACAGACGGTAAGGAACCGGATGCAGGCAGGAAGGGGAATCCAGGGGAAAAACCAAGAACCAAAACGGGGCAGCCCCGGGTTCCCGGGGAGTTACCACGAGAGCGTTGCCACCACCAAGGCTCAAGTGCAACGCCTCTGCTGCCCGCACCAGCTTAGCACAACTGGGTAACCGAGCCACAACGAGCAACAAACTCGCAGGACTCCGGGTCGAAGGTGTCACTGACCCCACAGGCAGCAGACGGAGGCAAAACAGAGTCACCCAGAGACAAGGGGTGAGCAACCCTCAAACTCGCTGGAAGCGAGGGGGGGGGCTCTGGGGTCACATAAATCGGACCCACGCGCCCCCAGGGGTTTCCCAGGGTCCCGAGCGTTTACTATAAGAGGACTCGCGCTCAGGTAATCCCAGGCAGGGTACTGCTAACCGGCACCCAAAACTACCAAACAACTTTCTAAGAGCTGAACCCCCGGATGTGTACACTCACGGGGACCTAGCAGGGGGTGCCACCAGAAATACTCAGAACACAAGGGACCCAAGGGGCAAGAACGAAGGCAGACCCCCCCACCAGGTAGATAAACAAAAAGAAAACCCCGCAAGAGGACAGCATACCCAAGCGGAACAGAGCCGGCCGCTATGATTGGGAAAAGACAAGCTGCACAGTACCCTGCGCCCCACCAGTGCAAAACTGCCCCTTACCCTAAGGCGACCAAGGGAGACAGAACACCCGAGCACACAAAGAGCGGCCGAAAACCAAGCAGTAAACGGCCTAGCAGGGGCAGACCCCAAGGAACTTGTGGAAGGTGGCCCCAAGTCCCCAGGGCAGTACTTACAGGGCACCTAGGGAAGGGAACCCTAGGCGCATGCAGCCCGAGTACTGGAGAATCACTCCCGGCTCACGCACCACCTAGAAAAACAGACACCACACTCTAGGTACAGTGCTGAAACAACCACTGGAGCCGGAGCACATAACCGGTGCCTATAGCATCAGCCGAAGAACTGATGGGTGGATAGCCGGCGTGTGAGGTCTGGGGCTCCCCCTTCCCCCTCCCGGGGAGGTGGGAGCTGCGCAGACAGCGGTGCGGTGACGTGTGACGTCATACTAGTTTGCTTGTTTTCTGTTGGGGAGTTCTATCCACTAGTTCGACTTTTGGTAGCAATTTTAACCAGAATAGGGGTTTGTTTTGGGGCGCTTACCTTTCTGGGTGCCTGTCCCGGTCGATGGCAGACATAGAATGCTTCCAATCACACGGGGGCTTCTATAGGCCATTGCTCCCCTTGCCTCTCTGAGGGGGCCCGGTTCTGGCCGTGGTCCCCGGTAGGCCTAAGAACTCCATACACATGACTGATGCCAAAGTCTGACATTAGCATATCAGCCTGGGATAGCTCCGGGGAGCCGACGGGGCTCCCCCCAGAAATACAATAATTTTTTGAGAAAATATAAAACTAATGAAAATAAGATGCACCAGGAGGGTTCAAAATAAAAAAATTCTGTTACAGAGAAAATTCACTGTAAATACAGAAGTCACATTACTCCAAGTCACAATTTTCCTGTTTCCCACTTTCATGGGTAGAGGTGGCATCACCCCCCCAAACATAAAAGTGAATAATAGCAAAAGAATGTTAGAGATATTACAAAAATAACATCACTCATTTATGCGTTATATCATTCACACTATATAACACCAAGGATAAACACAGCATTGATCGTAATGACACGCCTCTGTCATTACATTCTGTCATTACAGGTAGGGCCTCAGTGGCTCAAAGGAGCTATCCCGCTGAGGTGGCGGGATAACTACCAAGTCACATCAGCCATAGGAGTCATGTTTGGCTTACCAGGGGACCAGAGCCACAACCTGGCCCCCTCACTGAGGCAGTAAAGAGCTGGGCATTGTTACTCACCCAATGCCTAAGTGTAAGCAAAACAATACACACAACTAAGATTCACAGAAAATGAAGCACCAAAACAGCCAAACAACTCTGCAAATAATTCTTTTAAAACCAATTGGTTTACTCAAAACTAGCATTATTCCCTAGTGGAAATGGCTGCCAACATATAGTGCCCCAGGAGCTTTATGTTCTCACCCCATCCATTAGCCATTAGGGGCCTGACAGCTGGGTGGACAGCGCTTTGGATTCGTAGTCCTGAGGTTCCAGGTTCAATCTCTGGTGGAGACGGAAACAAATGGGCGAAGTTTCTTTCACCCTGATGCCCCCTGTTCACCTAGCAGAAAATAGATACTTGGGAGTTAGACAGCGGCTACGGGCTGCTTCCTCGGGGTGTGTAACAAAAAAGAGAGGCCTGGTCGAGGATCTGGCCGCGAGGATGCTAAGCCCCGAAATCATCTCAAGATGACCTCAAGAGAGAGGAGCCAATCTGGAGCCGATTAACCAAGAACTGGTGCACCTGGTAGGGAAGAGGAGAAACTTGGAAAGCTATCAAGGCTCTACCAGAAAGAGACATTTCATTACATTCAATGCTGGGTTTCTGGAAGTCTCTCTTGAAGCTATGAAACAGAACAGATGGAAAATGGGACTCACGAAGGAGGAGAGTGGCAACTACACTAGTCACCAGGAATCTGACAGACCACCCAGTGCCAAAGAACAGCCCATGGCATGGTAGAAATCACTGCAACCAAAGGCATGAACCACATGGACCAGAGAGTAGTCCAATAGCAAATGAGAATTTATTGACACAAAGGACAACTAGGGATAAACATTCCTTGAAACAAGAAACCAAATCACCAGATCAACAAACAGGGTGTCTGCCGAAGCAGAGCAGGTAGCTACACACCGCTGCGCGGGAAAAAATCAATTATGCACCTCCAGTCACACAAACCAAGCATCAATCACCAAGTGACTACTCCAGAAACCAACCGATTCATTCTTTGCCAGAAAAGAAAGAGAAAGCAGCAATCAAAGAAACTGGCCTCCAGGGCCAAAAGAACAGATCTACACATTCAGAGGAGATAATGAAGCTTCATGACCTAAAACAGGGGTGGAATGGGCTAACAAAATCAGAACCTTAAAAAGGACATCCCATACTGAAGTGACAATTGTCAACAAAACGAAGGAAAGAACACAAGCACCTTAATTGGAGACCAAGATGCCTCAGATGGAGGAAGAGCCAGCTGGAGGTGAAAGAAAGCACGAGATAGTCTGTGAAACAGAGCCGAGGAAGGGTCAATGCTGAACGCCAACAGGAGTGACTCTGACAAAGTCGAACAACAGGCAACAGTATTAGGCATGTTATGCTGATCAACAAACAAGAGAGAAAAAGAAAAAAAAAAAGACCACCGAAACACACACGCAGAAGAAACAGGACGAAGAGAGAGGTGAAAGAAGCACTAAGAATTCTCACACTGATGTTACAATAGATGTAGCTGCTAGAAACTTCAGACATGTATATCAGGAAAGACTTCATAAAGAAATATGAAGATCCAATTTGACCACCTCAGGGGTCAAAAGTGAAACCGAGTATGCAGGCAGCATGTTGGAGACAAAGAACGATCATTGGCTTGCATAAATAACCTTCCAGCTTGCATATAGTGAATGCAGGCTCAATGGGTATCCATTATGAGCCACACTGCAGACCCACAGGGAAGTTGCCAGGACCTGAAGATGACTAACCAATCAGGACATCCAGGCATTCCTCTCCAAAAGAAGTCACTAAATGCAGTCTATAGAATGAATTTTGTTACAAAGGGCATCAACATAGTTCTGTATGAATAAGCATGCTACTTCTAGTGCACCCGACAAGAGGACAAACTGAATGCCCCCAACCATAGTTCCCTGCAGAGAAGTCAACAGCTCATGCACTACCCAGGGCGAGGCTTCCACCCTGCTGGCCAGGCATCTCAGGGTTGAGCTCCCAAACACACCAGACAAGTCACAATGCTAAACAAGCACCTAGGGAAGGGCAGCCCTGACATTTAGGGCCTAAATACATCCAGTTCTCAGGAAATATGCAGATCAAGTCAATGCAAATACTAAAGGTTAGGAACATTACACAAGCAAATAGCACCCACAGGACAATTCACAGGATGGATGTCACTAATATTTGGAAAGAAGTGGGATTTGCTCATGGCCAGCAACTCAGGAAGGTCTAAACTATTAGAGAGAAAAAAAAAAAAAAAAAGAGTACTGACTGGGGTAGAAGCCTGGAGCTCTTACTGCACCACCTGCAGGGGGTTTGAGTTAGAGTGAATCAAACTGTTTTGAATGAATCGTTTGTCAAGTCATCTGGCTGTTGCAGTGCTTTGTTTTCTATGTATCTTACAGTTGCCGGTATTACTCCGCATACTTTTTGGAGGCTTTCTCAGTTTGGGTGATCGTGACAGTCATTGGCTCTCTGCACCTATACGAGGGGGGGGGGCCAAGTTCTGGCTCTGGGCCCTCCCTGGTAGGCCACACAGAACAGCTGTTCCTGTCAGCTCCTATGGCTGACATGACTCTGAAGTGAGAAGCCGCCTAAGCAAGACAGCTTCTGGGAGCAACCGAGAAGCTCCTACCAAAAACAAGCACTACCACACTCCAACAGTCATCCACTGCAGCACCCTATCTTTTCATAAGACTAGTTATATATTGCACCTCATGAATTATCATATACAGTGCTTTCTATGTTTGATATTATACGGGGCCCACCCCATTCAAGTTTGCCGACTTTCTTACCAGGAATGTCCAAAAATTTAGAAAATCTTAATTTTCTTTTTAACCACAATTCAATTGCTCCCTCCATTGATCCAACTACTTCCATTGTTTACCCCAGCTGTACCCTCCATTGTCCTGACTACTTCCATTGTTTACCCCAGCTGTACCCTCCATTGTCCTGACTACTTCCATTGTTTACCCCAGCTGTACCCTCCATTGTCCTGACTACTTCCATTGTTTACCCCAGCTGTACCCTCCATTGACCTGACTACTTCCATTGTTTACCCCAGCTGTACCCTGCATTGACCTGACTACTTCCATTGTTTACCCCAGCTGTACCCTGCATTGACCTGACTACTTCCATTGTTTACCCCAGCTGTACCCTCCATTGTCCTGACTACTTCCATTGTTTACCCCAGCTGTACCCTGCATTGACCTGACTACTTCCATTGTTTACCCCAGCTGTACCCTCCATTGTCCTGACTACTTCCATTGTTTACCCCAGCTGTACCCTGCATTGACCTGACTACTTCCATTGTTTACCCCAGCTGTACCCTCCATTGTCCTGACTACTTCCATTGTTTACCCCAGCTGTACCCTCCATTGACCCAACTACTTCCATTGTTTACCCTAGCTGTACCCTCCATTGTCCTGACTACTTCCATTGTTTACCCCAGCTGTACCCTGCATTGATCTGACTACTTCCATTGTTTACCCCAGCTGTACCCTCCATTGACCTGACTACTTCCATTGTTTACCCCAGCTGTACCCTCCATTGACCCAACTACTTCCATTGTTTACCCTAGCTGTACCCTCCATTGTCCTGACTACTTCCATTGTTTACCCCAGCTGTACCCTGCATTGACCTGACTACTTCCATTGTTTACCCCAGCTGTACCCTCCATTGTCCTGACTACTTCCATTGTTTACCCCAGCTGTACCCTCCATTGACCCAACTACTTCCATTGTTTACCCTAGCTGTACCCTCCATTGTCCTGACTACTTCCATTGTTTACCCCAGCTGTACCCTGCATTGATCTGACTACTTCCATTGTTTACCCCAGCTGTACCCTCCATTGACCTGACTACTTCCATTGTTTACCCCAGCTGTACCCTCCATTGACCCAACTACTTCCATTGTTTACCCTAGCTGTACCCTCCATTGTCCTGACTACTTCCATTGTTTACCCCAGCTGTACCCTCCATTGACTTGAAAACACAAATTCATTCTGGTTACTGGAATTCAGATTACTGAGTTCTTACAGTATACAGTGTTGTATTACAGTATACAGTATTACCGAGCTCTTACAGTACAAACAAATGCATTCATTTCCTCTTTGTAAAGCTCTGTTACTTAGATTTGTCTCTTACCATATCTCATGCACTGTTTACACTTGCCATGCTCACCCACCTTCTGCCCAACCATCCTTACTCTATTCTCACAACAATACACACACACAAAAATTTACTAACAGCTTACATGTTTCTTTGCCTTCTTTTCCTTCTTAGCTTTAACCTTCCTTTTTTTCTTGTCTTCCTCAGAACTAGAGGTGGAGTCGACGTCCGAGGAATCACTGCTTGTTACCGAGTGCCTTCTTTTGTGTCCTTTCTTCTTCTTCTTTTTCGTCTTCTTTTTAGTTCCCCTTTTATCCTTTTCTGATTTATAATCAGAACTGACATCAGATGAATCTGACGAGTCAGAAGAGCTGCTGCTGCTGCTGCTGCGGCTGCGGCTTCTTGATCTTTTCTTTTTCTTTTTCTTCGACCTAATTGTTGATATCTGATAATGAAAAATTACATCTTGGTTTTATAGAAATATAAATTAAATATAAATATTGTAAATACAAATCAGCAGATCATTCATTAGGGACCAGAACTATGGGAATCTTTCTAAGCTATTCCTATAGGGCCTTTAACCCCTGGGCTGTGCCACTGTTTATACTACAACAACAACCAGGTGAACATAAAATAAACAAATTCTAAACAAAAAATTCCCTTTTAATATTGTTAAAATGCATACCATGATCTTAGGGGAAAGAGGGGAAATATATATGCCTTAGTTTGGCCGCAGTGAAGTCTTGAAACCTTGCGATGACATCACAGTTCATTGGCATTGATCAAGCAATCAGCCCAGGGTGGTTGACTGGAACCAGTCAACCAGCAAAAAATACATTCGCGGCAATTATTCAGGCAGGAGTTGCCGCGAATATACTTTTTACTTATATATTTCAATGTTTTTTATTAGGTTTTTCTCGATTTTTGCATTATTGCTATTCAATAGTGTGTTTTAGAGAAGTTTATATAATAAAATGTGTGGCACATTGGAATGCTCAAATATATTTGTGTCAATAAGATATGTCTATTATTTGGTTAAAAAAATACAACATTGCAATTCTTGTGTCATTATACTGTATTCACACTTTATATATATAACTACTGTATGAGCTCACTTATCCGAATTACAGTGTGTACTCGCTTGAACGAACTATATGGAGCGAGGCTATTTGCTCCATCGCGGAGTTGTACCCATCAGCCCCAGCCTGTCTCTTCCCTCCATGTAATTACCTAAGTGTAGTTACAGGATGAGAGCTACACTTGTGGTGTCCCACCTTCCCAATACTCTTTGTCGTATAACACTTTGAAACTACTGACAATTTTGGCCTCCACCACCTTCTCACTTAGCTTATTCCAACCATCTACCACTCTGCAAAAGAAAATTTTATAATAATTTTTCAGCACCTCTGTTTTCTTACAGAAATGACAGAAAAGAGAGCGCCCGGTCCAAAGACCAGGATGGCTCAGGTGGTGCATGAGCAGGCTGGAGAATGAAAAAGCACGAGAAAGCTTGCGAAATGGAGCCAAAGTGACATCCACCCTGAATGCAAGCTGAAGCGGCTCCACCAGCGCCACACAATATGAGGCAACAGTATTCGGCATAAGATGCCTGTCCTGAAAGAACCAAGAAAGAACACAACACGATCCGAGACTGAAGACAACCTACGCAGGGAAAGGAAGTGGCGAAAAGACTGTCAAGAGACTTCATACTCTCACAAGAAGACTGCAGGTAGGACACCAGGAGAGAAGCCACCTGGTCACCATACAGATGGTGATACCCCCTGCATCAGAAACTCCAGACGTGAAGTGCGGAAGAGTAGAGCAAACCAGCAAGGTACCTCACCGGCCCGAATTGGCGAGTTGCTAGCTCATCCCCCCCTCCCCCAACCCCTATCTGAGTATGTAATTGTTGATATGAAACAATCTATGGCATGATAATAAAATCCTGCAGGGAGGCTAGGATGGGTGGGCACTACACACTCAAACTTGCAGTGTACGCCTGGGCTGGTCTGGTCCAAGGCCTACCAGTCTGGCTGCCACTCACCCTTTCCCCTACTGCCAACCTACTACAATGACCCCTCCCCCTCCCTAACCACCTATAGCCAGCTAACTGCCCACTCCTCTTATCAGTTTGTGGAGAAAATTCTGTGATTTTGCTTGACTGGATTTAATAATGCTTAAATATGTTGCATTTTCATACTAAACTGTCTGTAGGTGGTTGCTCTATCAAATGCCATAGTGAAATTGAAGGATTCATAATAGATGGATTTTTTCTGAATATTTATATCGAGACTGATACAGTTGGTACAGTATATGGAAATCCTGGCCATTATGTCATATTTGCAGCCACCAATAATGGTCACAGTGATGATTTTGATATGGAAATTTTCATCAATGATTGTTCTATCATGTGCCATGTGCAAAATTATAAATACATAACAAATAGATTTTCCGTGATTGTTTTGTTGTTTATAGTGGATGTAGGACCTCTGTTCTTTTCACATTGTGACTACAATGTACTATTTCTTTTCACATTTTCACATTGTGACTACACCTGGCTAATTACACACATACACTATGCGGATGATGCTAAGAAACTGGGAAAGATAGGAAACGCAGACGATTGCAATGCCCTTCAAATTTATCCAAGAGAAAATAAGTGCTTGGAGCATCAAGTGGAAAATGAAATTCAATGTGAATAAATGCCATGTTATGGAATGTGGAGTTGGAGAAAATAGACCACACATAACTGACAAATTATGTGGAAAGGAATTCCAGCACTAATACAGAACGAGACCTAGGGGTGGTTTTGAAGCTGTTGCCAGAGGAACACGAAGAAAATTGTGAGAGGAGGGTACGCATCGCTTTCCAACTTAAGACTTGCTTTTAATTACTGTACGTATATGAATGATTAAGTACTAAAACTGTTCATGACTTTTGCGAGACCAAAATTGGAAAATGCAGCAGTTGTATGGTT
>WNGS01164437.1:30448320-30462609 GCA_020271785.1 Procambarus virginalis
AAAAAAAAAAAAAAAAAAAAATTTTTCTCCTAACCTGTTAATTTGTGTCACTGATCACGGGAAAAATAATAAAAAAATCGTAAGTTGAATATATGGCCGCTATAGGGCAGGGAAGTCTGGCACAAAACAGGCGCTGACTCAGCATGCGTCCCAGGCGGTCTGTTGATCGCCAGCTGTCAGGCCGGAGTTGCCACAAAGAGATAATTGCCTAATTATTTCAATGTCTCTGATTGATTTTTCGTAGTTTTTTTGCTGTAATATTATTCAATATGTGTAGTGTGATATATTTATATAATGAAATGAGTGAATCATCGCTGTACTCAAAAATATGGTGTGCTTATTGTTGATTCAATTATGTTCATCAAACAGTGAACAAATACTTTGTCGGTTATTACACTATAGACACAGGTTATATATAAGTATCTGCAAGTTTTGTTCACCATAACGAACCACTAAGTTGCTATTATGAGTCAAAAAGTAACGAGGAGTGACCGCCGTGTACCAGCCAGCCACTCACGCCCTCCCTCAAGTCATCTGACTCACCCACATTCTCCTCCCACAATACTGTTTTTGCTTTTATTCACTATATACAGGCGCTACATATAAGTATCTACATTCGTGTTCACCATAACAAACCACTAAGTTGGTATGCTGAGTGGCAGTGGCAGCCCGCCACTGGCTGCCACTCCCTCATTCCCTCACCTCACCTGACTTGCCACCATTTTCCACTCACCATACTGTTTTTGCTTTTATATACAGACGTTATATATAAGTATTTACATGTTTTGTTCACCATAACTGTACATCTAAGCTTGTATGGTGAGTAAAGGCACAAAGACGTAGGACCTCACAGTCAGCTGATGGCTGCCGCCCTCAAGGCCAGACGCACTAATATTTCTCCTCCAACAATACTGCTTGTGGTGTTATTACGCTATATACACACACATTATATATAAATATCTACCGGTTTTATTCACCATACTTGTACAAGTAAACCGGTATGGTGCCCAAAGACCATCGTGGTCACCAGTAAACAACACGATAATTCCTGCAGACAACGCTCCTCTCTCACCAAAATGGCGGCTCCGACCCTCCTACTCTTGCTGTTTATACCCTCTATACACACTTTATATATAAGTATTTACATTTGTGTTCACCATAGCGAACCACTAAGCTGGTATGGTGAGTGCAGTCAATAAAAGGTGGCCACACACAGTCAGATAACAACGCCACCACCCTCCCTCCCACAGCATTACTCCTCCCTCCATGGAGCACAGCGCTAAATATCATCACAATCCTCTTATTATCAGACCCCTGGTCAGTTTTATCACAGTCAGGGGTCTTCTGTAATAATATCGCTACATAATAGCATGAACAAGTATATTATGGCATTTTTAGGCGATGCTGTGGTCACAAGCTGAACAGCAGTGCTGTGAGCTCATGCTGCGTGCGTCAGGCTTGGTAGCTTACTCGATACTGAGGCCCCTAACACTCGGGAGTTTGGCCCACGATTTTTTTTAAAAATGGCGTCTGTTTACAAGAGCCCTGATGAAGGTGTGGTGAACCCCGTGTATCCGCGGGCCGTTTAAATCTTGCGTAGTACTCCAAAGCATCACATGATGCGATGCGCAATTTACTGCAAGTCGGTCAAAGCATCATATGATGCGATGCGCAGTTGATGGGTTAATGCACAACTATATTCTACCCACTTCAAGACTCCACACCAATATAGAAGCATCAAGAAATATGGGCCAATAGGCCCTTTGCAGTTACTTCCATTCTTTCCTTTAATTTATCCAATTTATACCCAATGCACCGTGTTCTGTCTTTTGTTGAAAATTTGCTCTGTCTTGTGTTGAAAGTTTTGTTCACCTCATCCAAAACTGTTGTAACATATCACCTCACCCAAATGCGAGTATATAAGATAAAAGCTGTTTAAATGATAGTATAGTAAAACTCTGTTTAGTGTTTGCAGGTTATAGTTGTGTGTGTGTAAACTAAAGCCTTTGAAAATGTAACACGTTATTACGAAACGCGTTCAAGTGTCGCATCAGACTAGAAATAAAAATGAATTTTGGAGAATTGATTTTTCAATTACCATCGACAGTGAAAAGAATCATAAGAAATAGAGAAAATTCGTGTTAGAATTATTAATCTTACTTTTTCGGTCATATTTAATAACATATATACATATATATATAAATATATATAATTATATATAAATATATTGTGAATCTGGCAGATGCCGACCAAACCCGAAACCCAGCAGACGTCTGCGACACACCAGACCAGTAAAGGTTTTAGATACTTAGTTTATTTTCACATTTCTTACATTTTGTATCCAAATTTATCATTCTATAAAGGACAAATATTTTGGGGAATATGTTTGCATTTTGCACTTGGACAGACTGGCATGTTTATCTATAGCAGCACATTAGGGGTTCTATTGATACTGTACGGTACATAGAGTAATAACTGTCAGATCAAACATTGCATTTCTATCAACTGGTTTCATCAGATGCTTTACCGTTAATACTTCATCTGGACAGGATTACCTAGTTTGTTATTTTATCTACCATCTATACTTACCAATTGCTGTAACTGTTTCATCTTGACAGGATTGCTTGTGATTTGTCGTTTTGTTTCTTCTTCCCTCTGACGAATGAGCAGAAGCGGATCTTCCATTAGTTTCCGTCGCATGTCAACTTGGACACTGCTGGGTTCACGATGGATCACAGACTCAGGATTGATTTCTAATATAATTGCAAGATAAATTTGGAAAATATTAATCATTAAACTGGATATGCTGTGCATTAAGTCCCATATATTCTGCAATTTGTTACAATACCATTTCATACATCAGCTTTGGCATAAATAAAGCTTTGTGTGAATAAAAGTAACTTCCTTACTGATGATTTGGCTGCTCCTGAAAAAACCAATCCCACTGCTTCATTGAACATAACATTTACAATCAGGCACCACAACATACTGGTGCCGAATCGACATTTCTAATAGACTTTGTAGGGTCATAATAAGTTCTTGAGAGACAATGGGAAAACTACTCTAGTTTAAAATAAAAGTCAAATCATTAAAAAACGTTCTTCACTTCCACCACAAAGCTCTTATTAATTACCATTTGAACTACCCAGCTACAAACAGTGACCCCCGCCAATGGCTGCACTGTGTTTCCTGACTAATCACCACATACAATGTAACATTTAATGAGAGTAAAGAGCACGAGAGAATGCACTACATGAAAACTGTTTACGTTTAAGAATTTATACAATGGCGGTATAACTTATTTAACCATTAACATGCTCGGGGTTTAATATCCTGTCATCCCCACAGGCGCATGTCATTTTGAAAAAAAAAAATTATTTTTTCTTCCTAACCTGTTAATTTGTGTTCACTGATCACGGGAAAAATAATAAAAAAATCGCAAGTGCCATATATTGCCCGCTATAGGGCGGGGAAATCTGGCAAATTATAGGCGCTGACTCAGCATGCGTCCCAGGCGGTCTGTTGCTCGCCAGCTGTCAGGCTGGAGTTGCCACAAAGAGATAATTACCTAATTATTTCAATGTCTCTGATTGATTTTTCATAGTTTTTTTGCTGTAATATTATTCAATAGTGTGTAGTTTGATATATTTATATAATAAAATGAGTGAATCATTGCTGTACTCAAAAATATGGTGTGCATATTGTTGATTCAGTTATGTTCATCAATCAGTGAACAAATACTTTGTCGGTTATTACACTATAAGCACAGGTTATATATAAGTATCTGCACGTTTTGTTCACTATAACGAACCACTAAGTAGCTATTATGAGTCAAAAAGTAACGAGGAGTGACCACCGTGTACCAGCCAGCCACTCACGCCCTCCCTCTAGTCATCTGACTCGTTCACATTCTCCTCCCACAATACTGTTTTTGCTATAATTCACTATATACAGACGTTATATATAAGTATCTACATGTTTTGTTCACTATAACTGTATATCTAAGCTTGTATGGTGAGTAAAGGCACAAAGATGTAGAACCTAACAGTCAGCTGATGGCTGCTGCCCTCAAGGCCAGACGCACTAATATTTCTCCTCCAACAATACTGTGTGATACCTGGTTGATACCTGGTTGATGGGGTTCTGGGAGTTCTTCTACTCCCCAAGCCCGGCCCGAGGCCAGGCTTGACTTGTGAGAGTTTGGTCCACTAGGCTGTTGCTTGGAGCGGCCCACAGGCCCACATACCCACCACAGCCCGGCTGGTCCGGAACTCCTTGGAGGAATAAATCTAGTTTCCTCTTGTGGTGTTATTACGCTATATATCTTATATACAGACGTTATATATAAGTATTTACATGTTTTGTTCACCATAACTGTACATCTAAGCTTGTATGGTGAGTAAAGGCACAAAGACGTAGGACCTAACACAGTCAGCTGATGGCTGCCACACTCAAGGCCAGATGCACTAATATTTCTCCTCCAACAATACTGTGTGGTGTTATTACGCTATATACACACATTATAAATAAATATCTACCTATTTTATTCACCATACTTGTACAAATAAACTGGTATGGTGCCCAAAGACCATCGTGGTAACCAGTAAACAACACCGTCGTCTGCACGGTGGCATCGTGCAGACGACGTCACCGCCCTCACCAAAATGGCGGCTCCAAACCTTCTCTTGCTGTTTATACCCTCTATACACACGTTATATATAAGTATCTACATTTGTGTTCACTATAGCGAACCACTAAGCTGGTATGCTGAGTGCAGTCAATAAAAGGTGGCCACACACAGTCAGAAAACATCGCCACCACCCTCCCTCCCACGGCATTACTCCTCCCTGCATGGCGCACAGCGCTAAATATCATCGCAATCCTGCTATTATCAGAACCCTGGTCAGTTTTATCACAGTCAGGGGTCTTCTGTAATAATATCATCGCTACATAATAGCATGAACAAGTATATTTTGGCATTTTTAGGCGATGCTGTGGTCACAAGCTGAACAGCAGTACTGTTAGCTCATGCTGCGTGCATCAGGCTTGGTTGCTCACTCAATACTGAGGCCAATAACACCCGGGAGTTTGGCCCACAATTTTTTTTTAAAATGGCGTCTGTTTACAAGAGCCCTGATGAAGGTGTGGTGAACCCCGTGTATCCGCGGGCCGTTTAAATCTTGCGTAGTACTCCAACACATCATATGACGTGATGCGCAGTTGACTGGAACAACGTCCAACACGTCATATGACGTGATGCGCACTTTAAGGGTTAAGGACAGTTCAGTATGGCTCTGATGGAGGATTTTGTTGAGAGATAATGGGTTTCTGGCATGGGTTGTTTTACCCTTAAGTGCACAAGGACAGATAAGTTAGAAAGTGTTGTGACCCACATGAGGCATGGGTAACAAGTGTGTGGTGACCTGCATGAGGCATGGTCAACAAGTGTGGTGACCTGCATGAGGCATGGTCAACATGTGGGGCACCCATACATCCAGCAAAACTGAAAGAAGGAAACTGCATCAACTGTCTACTCAGTGGAAAGAGGAAATGAAGCGAGACAGGCCATCTGCTAGGACGTTGGACACACCTATCCAACACACACCTTGCCACCTTCGGTCACAAGGCCGAAGCAACCAATGCTCCCCAAATTCAAGTTCCTACAACCCAAACAGGGCAGCTCCAGGAGCTCCAACCAGGCAATCAACCTGGCCCGAGGCAATAAGGAGAATCGAGCTTGTAACACAGCCACCACCCGATCCCCGAGATCATCAGATAAGGGACGAGTAAATTGAAGCACAAGCGGGAAACAAGTCCTGCAAGACTCCGGGTCGTAGATATCCCCAACCCAACAGGTAGCATGACGGAGGCAATACAGATGATCATCTCCCTGAGGCAGGGGCGATGAACATCATGCAACTTCGCACAGGGCGAGAGTGGACTCTTAAGAAGAATCCATGGGATCACTGAGTCCACAGGGGTTTTCCATGGCCCATAGAGTGAATAAGCCCCATGGGAAACCCAGGCACTGGGGCCAGCCAAGACGGTACAACCCTGTCTATAGCAGGCAAACTGACTATTAGTAGCAGACGTGAAACCATGGGGGAAACAGAGGAGAACCATCACCACCACCACCACCTAGGCTAGTCTAATAAGTAGCAAAGCAGACCTTCGTCCACACAGGCAAAAATGCCAGAAATTAAAAACAAAACCCCCAAAATCATACAACTAGCAGTCGTAGAGAAACATTGGCCGTCACATTACATGCAGGCTGCGCCAGCCACAGAGCCACCTGATGTGACAAATTAGCGAGCCCTGGCCAAAACACTCCCCTACCCAAGGCAAAATGGATATTCTCAAGATGCACTCGCCCCAAGGGTGAAGACAATCTCAAGCAATGAAGTCCTCAATGGGGAGTGTTTCCCAAACACCCCATGGAAGATAACCCTGAAATGCAAAGGTAGTACTTGCAGAGCACCTTGGGAGGATAACCCTAGGCGCATGCAGCTCCAGTACCCTAAGACACCTGGCCACCACACCACTCCAAACAGCCTGGAACACCTATACAGGGCAAAAATCCAGAACAGGAAATTGAGGCCAGAGTTGACATCCGACTGCCAGCACAGCACAGAAAAAAACCAGCATTGTATGTAATGAAACGCCATTTTCTGGATGAGCCCCGGAGGCTCCCTAGAGCTCATCAGGCTAATGTACTTTATATTAGACCAGGACATTAGCTATGGAGTTCAAACCTACCAGGGGCCCAGAGCCGGAACCTGGTCCCTTCAGAGAGGTTTCAGGGAGCAATGGCCCTGGAAAACCCCCCTGTGGTTGCGGGTTTTCCCTACCTGTCATCGACCGGGGTTAGGCATCCAGAAAGGTAGGCATAACATAACAAACCTCACTTGGTAAGAAACAAACAAAAAAATGAACACAGCGGTAGAAACTCCCTACAATCCCAAGGAAACAAGCAAACATCACACTTTACTGCTGCGCCGCTCGTCCGTGCAGGCCTTCCCTCCCCGAGAGGGGGAGGGGGGAACCAGATCTCGCCGCGCCAGCTGCCTGGCGCGGTGAGGTCCTGGCGCGACGTTTTTTTTTTGCGATGCAAAAAAAACATCGCTCGGAGGGAGGGTTGCCAGGGAGCCTCCAGGGCTCACCCAGAAAATGGCGTTTCATTACATTCAATGCTGGTTTTCTGTGGGGAGCCCCTACGGCTCCCTGAAGGTACATACCCAAAGAGAAAGAAAAAAGGGACTTACCCGGGAGGAGGCACAAACTCCTCAACACGAACTCGAGACAACTAGCTGCAACCTGCGACCCAAAGCAACACAAGAACGCAAAGGAGCTGGCACATTCACCAATTAATGGGCGGCCAGGGCCCTGTTCGACCTTCAAAATCCATGTGCCCGAACATGAGCCCAAGACATGTTACCAAACACAGCAGCCAAAGCTGAAAACTTCCGAACGTCATTTGCGCGAGGATAGACCGCAGGCTGGCTAGGCTTAATAACCCTGCGGACAACCTGAGAGACCCGAGCCCTGGAACAGGGAACAAGGGACACCAGATCAACCCAAAGCGCATCCCCAGCCACCCCAGCAGAGGCGTGCAGGTAACGGCGAAGAGCTGCAACCGGACAAAACACATGCTGCACCCCCGGCCGAACCAACCAAGCATCAATGACCCAAGGACCCCTCTGGAAAGCAGCCGTCTCGTTCTTCGCCAGAAAAGATAGAGAAGGCTGCAAACGTACAAACCTACCCCAAGGGCCAAAAGAGCAGAAACACCTGCGCTGGAGGAGAGCATGAAGCTCCCTACCCAACCCCCAGAGGCCAATGTCAACAAAAACAAGTGCCTTGGAAAAACAATCCTGGACCAAAGGGGCCACCACAAACTGAGGAAAGGAGAGATAAGAGCACCCTGTCCAAGGACCAGGATGGCTCAGGCGGCGTATGAACAGGCCAGAGGCGAAACACAGCATGAGAAAGCTTACGGAACGGGACATCTCCCGCCAACTCATCACAAGAATCAGTGTGGTTACAATGCGACCCAAACGTCTAAACGTTTTGGTAAGCTTTTCCTCCGCCAGCACCGCACGATAGGAGGCGACAGTATTAGACATCAAATGACGGTCCTGAAAAAACCAAGAAAGGACAAGGCAACCCGATCCGAGAGAGAAGATAACTTACGAAGAGTAAGAAAATGGCGAAAAGAACGCCAGGAAACTTCATGCTGTCATTGAGGTGAAGCTCTCAGGTGGGACACCATCAACGAAGCCACCTGATCACCATAGAAATGGCGATACACCCGCATCAAAAAGACCAGACATGAAGAGCAGAGGAGAAGGTCGAACCAGCCCTGTACCGGACTGGTCCAACCTGCTGAAAAAGGCGAAGCTGCGAGAAACGCCCCAGGTTCGGACACCAAGCAAATAGCGCTAGAATCCAAGGCTGGGCTGGCCACCAAGGGGCCACAAGGACTACTCTCCCTGGGAAGGTCTCCAACTGAGCCAGAACCTGAAGCAACAGCTGGACCGTGGGAAAGAGGTACAGTACAGGTAACCCCACCTCGACCAGTCCTGCTGAAAGGCATCCACCGTGAACGCCTTGCAGTGGGGGAAGGGCGTCACAGAGTGGGAGATGCCAAAACCACGCCGACGCGAAGAGGTCCACATTCGGGAGTTCGTACGTCTGGCAGATCTAACGAAACGAGTCGTCGTCAACCGTCCATTCCATGGACAGGGGAATGAAGCGAGACAGGCCGTCCGACAGGACATTGAACACTCCCTGGATATGAACCACACGGAGATCCAACCCCCAAGAATCCAGCAAATGAACCACTAAGGGACCAACCCCAAACAGGCAAAAACCGAAGAGAACCCCTGCGGTTCAGGCAATGAACCACCGGAGAACAGTCCGAATGGGACAAGTCCAGAATGAACCTCAGATCCACAGTGTCCCGTTTCGGCACTAGAAACAGGTGGGAAAACCAACTGGGGGACGGGGTCTTTTCGACTACCCCCAAGTGCACCCATTCCAAGATGACTTGAAGCATAGGAGAACAAGCCTGCCCTGCTAGCCCCGAACCCTCGAAAGGAGGACGAGCCGCCCAACACCACCGCAGGCCGGATGACACGACCGAAAAGGCCCACAAATCATGGGACCAATCATGGGACCAAGCGTGGGCAAACAGATTGAGCCTCCCCCTCATCGCCCCGTCAACGGGGCGAAACACGAAAGAGCCAACACCCCTTACGAGAAACCAAGCGCCGAACAGGGCGATCACCGCGCCGACCAGACGATGCTGGCACCGAAGGCAACGTCGGCTCAGAAACTGGCACCAATGGCCCACCTCAACCAGTGGAACCCTGAACATTGGCACGACTCTGTTACCTAGCAGTAAAATAGGTACCTGGGTGTTAGTCAGCTGTCTCGGGCTGCTTCCTGGGGGGTGAAGGCCTGGTCGAGGACCGGGCCGCGGGGACACTAAAAAGCCCCGAAATAATCTCAAGATAACCTCAAGATAACGACCCCTTCGAGACAGCCAAGAACGACCATCCCGGAGAATCAACAAGTTTCTGGTTACCTGGTTGATACCTGGTTGATGGAGTTCTGGGAGTTCTTCTACTCCCCAAGCCCGGCCCGAGGCCAGGCTTGACTTGTGAGAGTTTGGTCCACCAGGCTGTTGCTTGGAGCGGCCCGCAGGCCCACATACCCACCACAGCCCGGTTGGTCCGGCACTCCTTGGAGGAATAAATCTAGTTTCCTCTTGAAGATGTCCACGGTTGTTCCGGCAATATTTCTTATACTTGCTGGGAGGACGTTGAACAACCGCGGACCTCTGATGTTTATACAGTGTTCTCTGATTGTGCCTATGGCACCTCTGCTCTTCACTGGTTCTATTCTGCATTTTCTTCCATATCGTTCACTCCAGTACGTTGTTATTTTACTGTGTAGATTTGGTACGTGGCCCTCCAGTATCTTCCAGGTGTATGTTATTTTATATCTCTCTCGTCTTCTTTCTAGTGAGTACATTTGGAGAGCTTTGAGACGATCCCAATAATATAGGTGCTTTATTGCGTCTATGCGTGCCGTATATGTTCTCTGTATTCCCTCTATTTCAGCAATCTCTCCTGCTCTGAAGGGGGAAGTGAGTACTGAGCAGTACTCCAGACGGGACAACACAAGTGACTTGAAGAATACAACCATTGTGATGGGATCCCTGGATTTGAAAGTTCTCGTAATCTATCCTATCATTTTTCTGGCTGTCGCAATATTTGCCTGGTTATGCTCCTTAAACGTTAGGTCGTCAGACATTATTATTCCCAAATCCTTTACATGCTGTTTTCCTACTATGGGTACATTTGATTGTGTTTTGTACTCTGTATTATGTTTAAGGTCCTCATTTTTACCGTACCTGAGTACCTGGAATTTATCACCGTTAAACATCATGTTATTTTCTGATGCCCAGTCGAAAACTTTATTAATATCAGCTTGAAGTTTTTCAATGTCTTCAGCCGAGGTAATTTTCATACTGATTTTTGTGTCATCTGCAAAGGATGATACGAAGCTGTGACTTGTATTTTTGTCTATATCTGATATGAGAATAAGGAAAAGCAGCGGTGCAAGGACTGTACCCTGAGGTACAGAGCTTTTAACTGCACTTGGACTAGATTTTATATGGTTGACCGTTACTCGCTGAGTCCTGTTTGACAGAAAACTGAGTATCCAGCGTCCTACTTTACCGGTTATTCCCATTGACTTCATTTTGTGTGCTATCACGCCATGGTCACATTTATCGAAAGCCTTTGCGAAGTCCGTGTATATCACATCAGCATTCTGTTTTTCTTCTAATGCCTCAGTGACTTTGTCGTAGTGCTCAAGTAGCTGTGAGAGGCACGATCTTCCCGCTCGAAATCCATGTTGGCCTGGGTTGTGAAGGTCATTGGTCTCCATGAAATTGGTGACCTGACTCCTAATCACTCTCTCAAATACTTTTATGATGTGCGATGTTAGTGCAACTGGTCTATAATTCTTTGCCAATGCTTTGCTCCCTCCCTTGTGTAGAGGGGCTATGTCTGCTACTTTAAGTGCATCTGGTATCTCCCCCGTGTCCAAGCTCTTCCTCCACACTATACTGAGTGCCTGTGCTACCGGCACTTTGCATTTCTTTATAAATATTGAATTCCATGAGTCTGGACCTGGGGCCGAGTGCATGGGCATGTTTTCAATTTCTCTTTCAAAATTTAGTGTGCTCGTGTTGATATCAGTTATATTTACAGGGGTTTGAATATCCCGCATAAAGAAATTATCTGGATCTTCCACTTTCATGTTGTTTATTGGAGTGCTAAACATGTCCTCATACTGCTTTTTTAGGATTTCACTAATTTCTTTGTCATCCTCCGTGTATGAACCTTCACTTGTACGAATAGGTCCAATACTGGCAGTGGTTTTTGCTTTTGATTTCGCATATGAGAAGAAATATTTTGGATTTTTCTTTATTTCCTGAATTGCTTTCTGTTCTAACTGCCTTTCTTCAGTTTCATATGAGTGTTTCAATTTCCGTTCGATTTCTTTAATTTCCCTATTTAAATTATTCCTTCTTTGACGGGAAATTCGTGTCTGCATAAGCAGTTCTGTTATTTTTTTCCTGCGTTTATACTGTCGTCTGCGTTCTCTTTCTACGTTAGATCTCTTTCTGGCTTTCCTCAAAGGAACATGTTTCAGACAGACTTGATACGCTTCCGAAGTCAGTTTTTCTATTCCTTCTGTAGGACTTGTATTACTTAAAACAGTTTCCCATGGAATGTTTGTAAGTTCCCTGTTTATTATCTCCCAGTCTATCCTTTTATTATTAGAATTGAATTTACTGAATAGCCCCTCTCGTTTTATCAATGTTTTAGGTCTATTCTGAGTATTGATGGTTGTTTGCACTTCAATGAGCTTGTGATCTGAGTATGTGGTATCTGATATCGTAACGTCTCTGATAATGTCTTCATTATTTGTAAAGACCAAATCTAAAATATTTTCCTTTCTCGTTGGCTCCGATATCTGCTGATTGAGTGAAAATTTGTCACAGAATCTAAGTAGTTCTCTAATCTGTTCGACATAGGACGACAATTAGACGAAGCCGCTTGCAGAAAGTGTGAGACCGCAGCCTCTGCAAAAAGCAACAGACAAAATGGAGACAAAAACCTAAGAGCCAAGGCCCAAGCGGATTCCAAAGAGGGAGAGCACAGCCTGACTGCACGCGAGGCTAAAGCAAAAAACAGAGACTCTGCCTCCTTTAGGATAGGCGCAAAGAGCTTTAACAGTGTAGCCGACGCCCTAGCTGCCGAAGTCAGCGCCCCAGACGAAGTCCCGGCAATCAACGCCTCCACATCCTCCTCAAGCTAGGCAGAAGACAGCTCGAGAAGGGAAAAGAAACGCAATACTGAAGCCAAATGCCCATTGGCGCACAAATCCTCCGCAACCAAGGAAGCCGAAAGAGAAGGAACCGGCACGTGAAGCTGTAAATGGCCAACATCTCGTGAAAGCACAGGGGCGAACAAGCATGCATTAAGCTGTGCAAACTTGGCCCTCCCCCCCCCCCAGGTAAACCTGCAGAACTGTAGAAGTTTCATGCTAATCAAGCGTGCGGGTCTAACACAACCCATGCCCCACGCCCCAAACGAAAAGAATGAGCAGTCTGCCAGCCAGGAAGACTCCGGTACCTCTAAACGCACCCAAAAGGGGGAAGAAGAACCAAACTCAAAAGAGGACAGATCGATCACAGGCATAAGCTGGGTCTCGCAAGAGGTATGCAGCAAGAGCCTCCAGAACCTCCTTCGCAGAGATACGAGAAGTAGAAAACCTCTGGAAAGACGGGGCTGAGGAACCCAAAGGGGCCCAGAACTAAACCCAGGGAAGAGCCGAACCCAAATCATACTCATACAGGGAAGGGGGGGGGGTTAAGAAAACCCCTCTCCCTGCAACAATAAGCCTCACAAGGAAGGCAAAAGCACTCAAGCGGGGTCAAAGGGGGGCCCAAGGCCCGCAGGTCGACTCCTCCCTAGCCCCGAGATCCCCCAAGTCGGGACCCGAGGCAGAGCCGTCCTCCAACCCTCTAGCCCTAAAGAAAAGGCAGATTCAAGGGCAAGGCCTACTTCCAAGGCCAAGAAGGGGGCCTACTGGTGGGACCAGAAGCCTTGGCAGGAGGAATAGGCTCAAATGCCTCCGTCTCTGATCCGAATGGGGCAGCCTGAGTCTCATTACCAACTAAGCCCAGTGCCGAATCTGAAACCCTCAGACGTTTGGCAGCCGGATACGGGGGGGGGGGGGGGGAGGTGGAGAATGAACAACAGGGAGAAGGACCAGGGAGCGCGGACGGAAACAAAGTCGAAGCACCTAATGGCCCAAGGTCTGGGTCCTTAAAACCAAAGTGGGGCAGCCGCAGGGCATCCGGGGTGGGAAACCAACCTATTGCGTTGCAGTAACCTAAACTTAACATGCAACGCGGATGCTGCCTGTACCCTAACAGCATCATCATCAGAATAAAACTGCAGCACAAGCAGAGAAAATGACTCAAGACTCCGGGTCAAAGGTGTCGTTGACCCAACAGGCAGCATGACGGAGGCAAAACAGGTGACTGTCACCCTGAGACAAGGGCACACAACAACCTTCAAACCCGCACACGGCAGGCTGGAACTCAGAAGACACATCCATGGGTCCACCGAGCCCCAACAGAGTTTTCCAGGGCCCGTAGGGTAACAACTATGAGAAGCCCAGGCAAGGTGTTGCTAACCGGGTTAATCACCCAAATTAACAAGAGGTAGATGAAAACACTGAAACCCCTGTGACGTATACAAGCACGGGGGCCTAGCAGAGGGCCACCAAAACAGTACCAGCGGAACTATTGTCCCACTAGGCAGACCCCCACCAGGTAAACAAAAACAAAAAAGAAAAACCCCACAAACGCACACCATCCCCAGAGGCAACAGGAATCGGTTGCCACATAGGTGGCAGATCGTGCAACAACTTGACACCCTAACCAGCACAACATCACTCCCTACTCAAGGCCAAACAAGGGCCCCAAGCCCCAGCTGGCCCCAAGGGCGAGGCAAATGCTGAGCAGCAAGAACCCCTATGGGAGGGGTTCCCGAACACCCTAGGGGAGGTAACCCTGACACGCAGGGGCAGTACTCACATGGCACTCAGGGAAGGAAGCCCCTAAGCTCATGCAGCCCGGGCACTGATGAGGTACTCCTGGTTACCACACACCACGACAAGACAGCAGAGAACACCACACAG
>WNGS01164437.1:30462619-30509968 GCA_020271785.1 Procambarus virginalis
GACATTTATGACATCCAGTACTTTAAATGTAAAGTGCTCATAGGCCATTGTGGCCTGCACCTCTCTGAGAGGACCAGGTTCTGGCTCATTGTCCCCAGTAGGCAAAGGACTCTATGACTGACGATCCCAAACTAATATAGCACTATATCAGTTCGGATAGCTTCAGGGAGCCGATGGGGCTCCCCACAGAACACACACAATTCTTCCACAGCTTCAACAGTTTTTAAGGCTACAGACATTTATCAGTGTAAGGTGTAAATATTCTTTTGTTAGTATTTCACACCATTAAGCTCCTCTCACTGCTGACCCCTCACACACTAGACAATTATATTGTTATAAGAGAGAGACAGATATAGACCAAGACAGAGACAAAGAGACAGACAGTAGATAGATGAATGGATAGAAAAATAGATGAATATATCAAGAGATGAATACAGGTATAAACAGACAGATGAGTAGATGGATGGCTGTTAAGATGGATAAATAGATATACAGTAGATATATGGATGGACAGATGGGTAGATGGATGGAGAGATGGAGATAGTTGGATAAATAGGATGGATAGATAGTTGGATAAATTGATGGAGAAATCGATGGATACATGGAGAAATAGAAGGATACATGGTTGGATAGATGAAACAATAGATGGATAGATTGATGGGTGGATAAACTGGATATAAAAATGGACAGATGGGAGACAAACAGACCTGGGCAATGCCTGGTACACCCCCAAAATAAACTATATAGAGCAAGCATCTATCTGCATCAGGCTTCAGAAAAATAATGGTACTGTATTCCATAAAAGAATTCAAATATAACTCACCATGTTCGATGGTGTATGGTGCTCTGCTGTGCTGGGGTGGAGGCTCCTCGCCCTCTAATGGGTTAACAGCAGTAGACTCTGATTTATCCAGCTGTTCGAAGGCTTTGTCAATCTTACGCCCTAGTAAGTATTCTTCTCGACTAACATGACCTCCTGGACCCTGAGAGAAAATAAATGACAGTGCAACAAATAATTGGAGCAGGCAAAGTTTCTTTCATGCTGCACATTTGTATTACTTTTAGAACAAGGCAAAGCAAAACAAGCATCTTTTACCAAGATTAAATCAATACAAAACTGGCAGGATATGTCCAAGGTATGGATGCTGGCAATCTTCACATGATCATGTCACTAAACTACAACATTTTGTAATCCAGCTCATAATGCCATGTATGGTTTTAGTTTTGACTTGTCAACTTTAGGGAAAAATGAGTGAATGAATAAATTGCTACATATATTATTATCACACCCAGTAAGCAAGTAGGGAATTATGAAAAGATTAATGCACCAAAAACCAGCGTTGAATGTAATCAAATGCCATTTTCTGGGCGAGCCCCGGAGGCTCCAAGAGGCTTTCAAACTGAAATGTACCATATTAGTTTGGTGCCTTCAGTCCTTGAAGTTTTATGCCTACTGGGGCTACGAGCCAGAACCTGGCCCCCTCAGAGAGGTGCAGAGAGCAATGGCCATTTGAACACACTACATTTAGAGTTTGTCATGTCTGCCATCGACCATGGAAGGCACCCAGAAAGATAGGCGAACCAATACAAACCTCTATCTGGTAAAATTGCATCCTATATCCGAACACAGCCAAAGAACTCCCCCCAAAAAAAAAGAATGAAACAAGCAAAACATCATCTGAGCAGGGGGCCCCCCCCCCTCCCCAACAGGGAGTAGGAGGGGACCCTGCTCAGGCAAGCCGGTCACATCACCCCCAGTTCAGAGAATGATGAAAACTGCCAACCGGAGGGAGGGAGGGAGGGAAGGAGGGAGCCTCCAGGGCTCACCCAGTAAACGGCGTTTCATTACATTCCATGCTGATTTTCTGAGGAGAGCCCGTCAGCTCCATGAAGCTAATTACCCACAGTTAAGTGAAAACAGGGACTTACCTGAGAGGTGCAACACTGCAGGACTCAACGAAGACAAGATAACTGCCATGACAGATGCTCCATCTCCACATACAGCCGCAAGGGGCCTGAAACATTCATAAGATATCTGGCAGCCAGGACCCTGTTCAATTTCCAAAACCCCCGTGCCCGAATGTCAACCCAAGACATATACCAAACATAGCAGTAAGAGCTGCATACTTCCTCACAGGGGCACGAGGGTAGACCGCAGGCTGGCTAGATTTGATAGTCCTGCGGAACACCTGAGACACACAAGACCTGGAATGGGGAACCAGGAAACCGGGTCTACCCAGACCGCATCCACTGTCACTAAAGCAGTAGTGCACAGGTAGCAACGTAAAGCCGCAACCGGACACAAAACATGATACTCTCCCAGCCGAACCAACCAAGCATCAACAACCTAAGGACCCCTCCGGAAAGCAGCCCTCTCATTCTTCGCCAGAAAAGAAAGTTGGCTGCAAACGAACAATACAACCACCAGGACCGAAAGAGCAAAAACCCCTGCGCCAAAGGAGAGCATGAAGCTCACCAACCTGACTCCCAGAGGCCAATGCCAACAAGAAAGGAGCCTTAGAAAAACAGTCCTGAACTGAAGGGGCCACCACAAACCAAGGAGAAGAGAGAAAAGAGAGCACCCAGTCCAGCAATCAGGATGGCTCAGGTGACGCATGAGCAGACCGGAGGTGAAACAATGCCCGAGAAAGCTTGCGGAAAGAAGCAGAAGTGACATCCACCCCGAACACAACCTGAGGCGGCTCTGCCAGCGCTGCACAATATAAGGCGGCAGTGTTCGGCGTAAGATGACTGTCTTGAAATAACCGAGAGAGAAAGGGCAAAACAACCCGATCAGAAATCGAAGACAGCCTACAAAGAGTCAAGAAGTCCTGAAAGGACCACCAGGAAATGTCATACTGTCGTCGAGATGAGACTCACAGGTGGGACACCATCAACGAAGCCACCTGATCACCATACAAGTGGTAATAAACCCGCGTAAAAAAAACTAGACGCGAAGATCGGAGGAGAAGATCGAACCAGCCACGTACCAGATTGGACCAATCTGCTAAAAGAGGCGGAGCCACGGGAAGACCCTCGGGTTCGGAGATCAAGCAAGCAGTGCCTGAAACCAAGGCTGGGCCAGCCACCAAGGGGGCCAATGGGACTACCCTCCCCTGTTAAGTCTACAAGCGAACTAGGACTTGGGAGCAACGACCAAATCAGGGGGGGAAGAGGTACAGGTAACTCAACCTTGGCTATTTCAGCCGAAAGGCATTGACCCCAATGGCCTCACAGTCAAGGAAGGGCGTCACAAACCAGGAGACGCCTTGACGACACCGATGCGAAGAGGTCCACCTCAGAGCACCCGAATGTCCGGCAGAGCCAAAGGAACGAGACATCATCAACACTCCATTCTGTGGACAGGGAAATGAAATGGGACAGCCCATCTGACAGGATGTTGAACACCCCCTGGATATGAACCTCCAGGAGAACTAAACATCGAGAACTCAGCAGACAAGTCACCCAAAGTGACCACTCCCAAAGAGCCAAGGACTGCATCGAACCCAGTCAGTTCAGGCCGAACTACTGGGGAGCAGTCCGAATGGAGTCGAATCGTTGATCCGCAAGTGACATCAACCCTTTGAAGTGAAAGACACATTGCCGCAAACTTCCGCACCTTGCTGTGAGCCTGACGGAAGGACAGACCCCATCGCTCCTGGCAGGCCTGGTGAGCACTGGTCACAAAGCCCCAGCTGAGAGACGATGCATCTGTGAGCACATCGATCGAAGGCTCGGGTTGGAGCCATGGCACAGAACCCCCGAAAAATCCGAAAAGGAAGCCAGCAAAGCAGCAGCCGGTGCAAGGCTTCCCAGGGTCCAGACCCAGCAATCATGACAGCGGTAAAGGGATGTCCCCGAAAGAACCAGAATAGCTGCCGAAGCCAGATACAACCTGACGGGTAGACCAGCACGGTGAAGTTCAGACTCCCGCACAGCTGCTCGAGCAACTGAAGAGTGATCCGGGTACCCTCCAAAAACAGCCGAGGTGGGACCAACTACAGCAATGCCACTGGAGGGAAAGACAAGGAAGCGGTTCGAGAGTCCCACACAAGACCCAGCCAAGTCCAAACCTAAGAGGGAACCAAATGGGACTTTCTCGAGTTCACCAAGAACCCAAATCCAGCAAGCTGGGAAAGAACCAAATCCCTAGCAAGCAGACACGCAGACCGGCTGGGAGCCCAGACCAGCCAGTCGTCGAGGTAAGCCAGAACCCAAACCCCTAACAAGACACAAATGGGTCACCACAAAACTAGAAGACAGAAGAAAAAGAGGTGATATGATCACTACATACAAAATAGTAACAGGAATTGATAAAATCGATAGGGAAGATTTCCTGAGACCTGGAACTTTAAGAACAAGAGGTCATAGATATAAACTAGCTAAACACAGATGCCGAAGAAATATAAGAAAATTCACTTTCGCAAACAGAGTGGTAGACGGTTGGAACAAGTTAGGGGAGAAGGTGGTGGAGGCCAAGACCGTCAGTAGTTTCAAAGCGTTATATGACAAAGAGTGCTGGGAAGACGGGACACCACGAGCGTAGCTCTCATCCTGTAACTACACTTAGGTAATTACATTTAGGTAATTACAACCTAGGTAAGGCCTGTAAAAACGCAAGGTGCCAGATTCAAGCTGAATGGAAGGCAACGAAAGCGGAAAGCTTGCTGCCCCACGAAAAAACCGAGCCAGTCCCCAGATGAATCGGGACATGCCAACATGCGTCCCGGGGGTCCATGGGCAACATCCAAGCACCTGGTTCCAAAAGCAGCTGGACCTGGGACAGAGTAGTCGTACAAAAGGCGAGCCAAAAGACCCAGAGGTTCAGATGGGACAAGTCCAGAAAGAAACTTAAGTCTGCACAGTCCCGTTTTTGAACTGGAAACATGCGGGAAACCCACCTGAGGAACGCTTTTGTTTCAACAACGCCCAAGCATACCCACTTCAGGATGACCTGACAGAGCACAGGGGGAAGAGGTCTGCCCCACCAGCCCCGAACCCCTCGAAAGAGTAGGAACCACCTAAACACCACCACAGGCCGGAGGAAACGCCCCAAAATGCCCACAAATCGTGGGACCAGACGCAGCAAACAGCACGAACCTTCCCCCCACCTCCCCAATCGCCCCATCAATGGAGGAAACTGCAAAAGAACTGACGACATTTGAGAGGTCGACCGACGCCCAGAGCGAGCACTGTGCCGACCAGACATCGACGGCTCTACAAAAGGGACCGGCCCGGAACCTGGTACCACTGGCTTATGATGACCAAAGGAACCCCCGAGCCATGGAAGGACCTTCTGGGCAGGGCCCCCATGCCACCCCCCACGGAGACCTAACAAGTCTGACATAGGCCGGCAACTAGACAAAGCCGCCTGCAGAAAATACATCATTGCAGACTCTGCAAACAGCAACAAACAAAAAGAGGACAAAATTCTAATAAGAGCCAGGGCCCAAGCAGATTGCAAAGAGTGGACGAGCACCGCCTGTCGGCACGCAAGGCAAGAAGCAAAGAACAGAGACACCGCTTCCTTCAGAATCGGTGCAAACAACTTCAACAAGACAGCCGACACCCAAGCTGCAGAGGCAAGCATGCTGGACACCGGCCAGGAACCCAGCTCCTCCACATCCTCCTCGAGCCAGTATGAAGACAGCTCTAGGAGGGGAAAAGAAGTGTAAGACCGAAGCCAAATGCCCATGGGCCCACAAATCTGCTGCCACCAGGGACGCCGAAAGGGAGGGAATCTGCACGTGAAGCTGCACCTGGCCACCTATCGCGAGGAAGCACAGGGGCAAACAAGCACGAACTGAGGTGCTCAAAATTGCCCTCCCCAGGAAAACCTGATTGACTGCAGTCAACTCCTGCCATTCAAGCATGTGGGTCCATTAGAACCCATGCCACGCCCACAACGAAAAAAAAAAGGCAGTCTGCCAGCCAGGGAAACTCCGGCACCTCGTAACACACCCAGTTAGGAAAAGGAGAAGCCATACTCAAAAGAAGAAAGATACATTATCGAGGAGTAATCCGGGTCTCGCATGAGGTGAGCTGCAAGGGGCCTCCCACACCTCTCTTGGTGGGATGCGGGAAGCCGAAAACCTTCGGAAGGAGGGAACCGAGGAACCCAAGGGAACCTGGGAACTGAACCCAGGGAGGAGTCGAACCCATATCAAATTCGTACAAGGAGGAGGGAGAGGAAAACCCCTTTCCCTGTAACAACAAGCCCCGTGCTGAGGGTACCAACACCCAAGCGAGGTCAACTGGAGCCCAAGCACCCCCAAGTCAACTCCTCTCCAGCCCCGGGATCCTCCACGGCAGGACCCGGGGCCGAGTCTTCCTCCAAACTATCTGCCTCTGAAGAAAGGCAGAGTCCTCCAGAAAAGCAAGAAAGAAGGGGGCCCACTGGCATGACCCGAAAGCCCCAGCAGGAGAAACTGGCTTGAATGCCTCCACCACCGATCTGGAAGAGGCAGTCCGCGTCTCACCACCAAGAAAACCCTGCCCAACTCCGAAACCCTCAGACGCTTGGGAACCAAGAGCAGGGAGGAAAAGCAGGATGAAACACAGCAGGGGAAGGACAAGAGAGCACAGATGAAACAAAGTCGAGGCAACTAACACCCCAAGTCCGGGTCCCTATAACCAAAAGTGGGGTAACCGCGGGGCATCCGGAAAGGCAACTAACCGAGCACATAGCAGCAGCCTAAACCACGCATGCAACGCCATAGCTACCTGCACCTGAATATCAATATTAGTGGACTGGGTGAATTGGAGTACAAGCAAGGAACACCACTCACAGGGCTCCGGGTCAAAGGTGTCATTGACCCAACAGGTAGCATGGCTGAGGCAAAGACGGCGAGTGTCACCCTGAGACAAGGGGACAGAGCAACCTTCAAACTCTCACGAAGCAAGATGGGACGCGGATGAAACATCCATTGGACCAATGAGCCCCAATGGGGGTTTTCAGGGCCCTTAGGGTGACTGCTAAGGGAAGCCCAGGCAAGATACTGCTAACCGGTTATCCCAGAACTACCAAACAAAAATGCTGAACCCCTGTGACGTGTGCAATCATGGAGACCTTGCGAAGGGCCACCAAAATCATACAAGAGGTTGTACAGCCGCACCAGGCAAAACAAAACAAGAAAAGAAGCACCCCGCAAAAGCACAACATCTCCTAGCGCCCCCTGCCAGCGACGATGCTACCTCCTACCCAAGGCCAAACAGGGGTAGGAAAATACCCCAGCAGACCCCAAGGGTGGGCAATCACCAAGCAGCAAAAGAACCTTGCGGAGATAACCCCCGAACAGTTTGAGTAAGGTAACCCCAAACTGCAAGGGCAGTACTTACAGGGCACCTAGGAAAGAGAACCATAGACACATGCAGCCCCAGTCCTTCTGGAATAACACCTGGCTCGCACACGACCACACCGCAGCACAACATCACAAGGCACAGCACTGCTCAAAGATTGGAGCCAGAGTCGATCGACCGCCACCCAACACAACAGCCTCAGAACTGGGGTTGAGTAGCTGGAGCGGGAGATCTGGGACTGCCTTTTCCCCTCCCAGGGAACGAGGTGTTGCACAGACAGCAGCGTGGGGGCTGTGGTGACGTCATGCTTGTTAGCTTGTTTTTCGATTGAGGAGTTCTGCTTGCTCGTTCGGCTTTTGTTTTGCAGTATTTAACCAGCTGTAGTTTGTTTTGGGATTCCTACCTTTCCGGGTGCCTGACCTGGTAGATAATTACCCAAGTGGTAATTACCCAAGTCTAGTTACAGGATGAGAGCTACGCTCGTGGTGTCCCATCTTCCCAATTATCAGTTATCAGATGGCTAACATAGAATGCTTATAACTACATGGGGGGGGTATCTATAGGGCATTGCTCCTCGTGCCTCTCTGAGGGGGCCAGGTTCTGGCTCGTGGTCCCCGGTAGGCTAAGAACTCCATCGATTGACTGTTGTCATGGTCTAATACATACACATCAGCCCGGTATAGCTCCGGGAAGCCGGAGGGGGGGGCTCTACAGAAAACTGCTGTTATCAAATTCCTGTCATAAAATACCAAATATGAATCCATTTCCAAAACAAAATGAACTTTGGTGACGGAACATAAGGTTTCATGATGCGTAGATGCAAGAAACAATGGCTGCGTGCTGTCTCTCTCTACCTCATGCTGTGAATATCCTAACTAACATTATGTTCGCCGAGATCTGAACATTGTACATAGTTTTTATGACAGTCAGGATCATCTATAACATCAATGCAAAATAATTTCAGTTGCCTATTTTAGTCATCATTACTAAGTGGTGCTGTGGCCCCTTGCTGCACAGTGGTGCTGTGCACGGCTCCTGCATACACCAGCCTTGGTCGCTCTCTCTCAGTACCAAGGCTCTCCCAACCAGCAAGGATGCTGATGATTTTTTCAAGATGGCATCCGTTTACTGGAGTCCTGAAACACAGGATGCGAGCCCTGTGTACCGGCGGGAGTTTTGAGTCACTCCCTATACTGTACCTAAAAATGCATGATGCTCTGCGCACCCTCGATCCAGTGCCACAAGGCACTCTGCGCAGTGCAGTGATTAAGGAGCAGATATATGGTCCAAGATGTAATCACATAATCTACATGTACTTAACAAAAACAACAACAAAAGCTCTGAATGCGAGCCGAGGTGCTGTACATTAAAATTTGACCTCTCATGTAGACTTCATCTTTGGTGAAGTCACTTAATAGCTCAGGCTATTGATACTTGTTCTTTCTCATGCTGTCTCTGGGATGTAGCCTTTATCTTGCTAGTGGCCTGCTAGTACAATATACACTCTTGCTCTATTAAAAATTAAGAATCAAATTTCCCACTTGTCATAGGCTCTTTGGATCACAACTAAAATGTTTTATTTTTAACAATCTTTTGCCAACTCACCTTATACATCCAGTCAAGCTTGTCATCTCCTTTTTTCTCAACTGCTCCTGAATCTTCCGCAGTTTTTCTGAGCTCGTCCCTCTCTCGTTCTTCCTTCAGTTCTCGCTGAAGTTCTGCCACCTTACGGTCTTCTTCAGCTTTCTGTTGTTCTGCCTTCCACACCCTCTCCTGGTTCTTCATGGTATGGGGGTGCCATGATTTCTTCAAATTCTGAAGTTAATATTTAAATACAGTATACTGTATACTGATAAACACTTAAAAATTTATAGGGGAGTATTAGATAAATATTGCATAACAGCCAATTAATTATTCATTAGCAAAAATAAATATTTTTATTTTTGTCTTCTGCATCACAGTAAAATTTCAATACAATGTAACCTTCATAATCTGTGCTATATCATTCTAAACCTGATCTGGATTTCCAAATAATCCCGGTTATTTAGAATTAGTTAATTACTGCTTTCTTAACATATTAATGCACAACACAGGGAAAATAGTATTTTAGAGTGTTTGTTAACACTAATAAATATAGGAACATCGAAAGAGAGAGTGACCTAGGGAACAATTATCACAAGGAAATTAGATTTAATGAGAGAAAACTTAATTAGGGGTACAAGACTGTCAAAGTAAATCATGAGTGATTTATCAATGTTATGACCCTGGGGTTCCTCAGTGGAAACCAGAGGTCAAATTAAGCTCTAAATAATTTACCTTACATTATTTGGTGCACTTGTCAACCCGCCTTTGTTCCTATCTTCCTTGCCAGACGTAAGACTAATCTTGTTTCTCACAGAGCATTCAGACTTGAGCTTGTTGTGGATTAAGTATAACAGGGTAGTAATTATTAACTATTCTTAGAACTATTAAAGTAACCAGTTTTTACGTCGGTGAGGATTTGTAATGTTTACAAGCTGCACGATCAGCTGTTGTCTCTCCCCGGCAACAACTGGAGAGAGCTCAGACTGGAGGCTCCTGCGTTCTTCTCTGAACTGCTGTGGTTGAGTCAACACCTCTCCTGTGTTGCTCTGTATCCCTCTTCTTCTCTTCCTCCTCCTCTTCCCTTACCTTATCCTGTGTCTAGTTTACCAAGCTAAGTACCGTGCTGCATGTTCGTTTTCTGGCATAAGTGTGTAGTAATGTGTATAGGCTACGCTAGTGTTTATATTGCTAAGTTACTCTAAGGGGTCTCAGTGGCACCATGTGTGCTCAGGTGGTACCAAGCTACCTAGAGTTCTTGCTAGTGTCCCTTGCCTAGTAGACTTTACCCTAGCTTGTCCTAATTGTAAAACCTTGTATCCTGCCTATGTGGACCAAGGCTTTTAAAGTAAGATAGTGTGGTAAAGTAATTATTGTTATTTATTGTATATGGGGGGTTGTTAAGAGGGTTTAATAAATAAGTTAGTTTACCTCTAGGCTGACGTATTGACCTTAAGCCACTTACTTAATATTGTTTATGTTCTTATTGGGGGCCGGGCCTATCTGATCTCCCCTAATTGATACATCATGATTCTAACTGCTGGCCCTTCTCCATGATACTCCATTCCCCCCATATTAGCACTTAAATTTATAACACTCACCCTTATCCCAGGACACAATTGTCTCATGTTGGGAGTTTACAGATAAGTGATCACAATTACAGTCCAGATGTGGTGGGTGTGATGAAATAAGACATCTGATTAGACTGGCAGATGGCAATTTATACATTTCACCTGTACAGTATTATTATGGATAGATAGTAATGTGTATAGGCTACGCTATAATACGCCTACGCTATAGGCTATGCTCATTGTTATATTAGATGAAGTAGAGTGTTACAGGTAGCGAGAAGGAACAAGGTCTTGACCCGACTTCCCAACGATTCTGATAACCAATTCCTCCACCACTCCCAGCGACGTCAGAGGAACCATAGTTTATCCAGTCATATGCGAGTGATGGTAGAAATTGCATTCTGATTGGTGTTCTCTGAGGAAGTAATTAACAAATGAAGGAACAAAGGCAGGAGACTACGTAGCATTCTGTGAGGAAGCCTCTCCGTGACGCCATACGAGGGGCGAGCTCGGCTAGCTCTCCTTTAGCTCTATCACCTCATTTTCAGTGTAGCAACCAAGGTATTAGGATGCGGTACTCATCCTAGTACCCGAGTCACATCACTCCTTAAGCTACAAGTACCAACTCAAGAACGCATCCTTTGACAGACGACACCACTATGGTAGAGACAACTCCCCATTCAGTGATGATTTAAGAAGTACACGTATGATGTGCGGTGTGGATGTTAACCCTTTAACTGCGCTGCCTCTAAATACAGTATGACACCCCCCCAGTGCGCAGGAAATAAATTCTTTTGAAAAAATTCTTTTTTTTTTTTTAAAGTGTCAAAAACCCTTCCCTCAGTATGGGTATGTCAAAAAAAAAAAATCGCACTTGTACGTACTTTGGCTGCTATGGGATCCGTAAGTTGGTGCGTGACGTCATCATTCCTCGTTCGCCCGTGACGTATGCTCCCGGGGCCAGTAGGGCGCCCAGGGCAGGGCGTGAGTTGTCACGAATATATTTTTCTTCATTTTTTGCGCACAGTTCCAAATACATTTTATTTGGTTTTACGTGCTAATCCTATGTATAATGAACACATACACTATATTATGGCAGTAAAACATCTGTACTGTCCGAGGACACTGTTTTATGTGCATGACACTTTTGTACACATGTTGCACATATTTACCATGTATCATGCTAATTTATGTATATATGCAATCTATTTACAGACCATATACTGTCACACACTATATACATTCACCATCAACACATTCAGAACACCCCGAGTGTGAGCTGTCACACCCAGCCAGCCCTCCCTCACTCCTCCAACATTGTATTCACCAACATTGCTCCTCCCATCATACAGTTATTCACACCAATGTTTCATGTTCATTTATGTATATTTACAACATATGTACACGCTATACAGTCACACACTATATACATTCACCATCAACACTCTCAGAACACCGCGAGTGTGAGCAGCCACACCCAGCCAGTCTCCCTCACTCCAACATCTTACTCGCCAACATTGCTCCTCCCACCATACTGTTATTTTTTTTATTACACTATTTACACATGTTATATATACCTATCTACATGTTTTATTTACCAGAACTATGCAAGTAAGCCGGTATTGTGTCCAAACAGTAGAGTGGCCACCATACACTGCATGAGAAATCACACAGCAGACAGCAGACGATGCTACGATTACGACGTCACCTCCCTCACCAAAATAGTTCCTCTCAACATACTCCTGGTGCTGTTATTACACTATACACACGCACTGTATATACCCATGTACATGTGTGTTCCCCATAGCGAACCACGAAGCTAGTATGGTGAGCAAAACAAGAGTGGCTGCCACACAGTGAGGTTACCTCAATTCTCTCCCTTCCTCACCAAAATTCCTCCTTCCACAATACTACGCACAACGCTAATTATAACCACAATCCTGGTCACTAATTCCTGTAAATGAATAATTGACCACAAGTTTATTTTGAAAAGGAACCTAAAAAGTCGTTTGAAGATTCCTAGAAGGACGAAATAATGCTGTGGTGCTGTGGCTAGCGCTGTGAACATCATAAACAGCATTGAATCACTGATATTTGAACATTGTACCCAGTCATTATCACACTCAGGCTCTTCTATAATACTATCATGGCTAAATAAAACAGATTATATATATATTTTGACAATATTAGGCAATGCTGTGGTCACACGCTGAACAGCAGTGCTGTGCACTCATGCTGTGAGTGCCAGCCTTGGTTTCTCACTCACTAATGAGGCTCTGACACCCGGCAAATGGACCATGATTTTTTTTAAAGATGTCATCTGTTTACAAGAGCCCTGAGGAAGCTGATGTGAACCCCATGTAGCCACGGGAGTTTTGAATGGAACGTGAAAAATAAAAACACCCGGAGGCGCGTTGCACACCCAAAGCCCGGGCCTGCAGGCGCGTTGCGCAGTTAAAGGGTTAAGCGAGTACTCTATTAATTGGCAAGTACGTTAGTAATTCACATTTTCGTGGTGCTAAGTGCGGCTCAGTGAGCTGAGGTAGTGTTTCTTGACTAAGATTTGGTGCAGCCATTTCAGGCAAGAACCCCTGCGAGGTGAATGTATTTATACACATGTCAATTACTTGTGCATGCAATTATTCCCAAACATAATTTTGAGCTCCTAATTGTCCTTTGCATATGGCAGTGGGTTAGGTAGCCATTATTGCTGGAACATAAGCAAGTGTTAACATAGGATGCAGCCGACACATATTTCGGTCAACACCATGTTCCATAAAGAAGATTAGCCCCAAATCCACGTGTACAGTATATACAATACTGTGGAACCTTGAATAACGAATTTAATCCGTTCCGGCACCGAGCTCGTTATGTGAAACGTACGTCTTTCAAAACAAATTTCCTCATTTAAAATAATGGAAATCAAATTAATCTGTTCTACCACCAAAAAACATCAATATGATATTCAATGTTTTAAATAATGGAGCAGCCTATCTTACATACACTGAACAAACCTTTATGACATTTTTCTTTCTTCAAATTTGTTCAATTTTTTTTCATTTGTTTATACTGTATAGCAAAAGGTTTGTTCAGTGTTTGTCAGGTAGGCTGCTCCATGTTCCTTAAGATAAAATAAATAAAAACAGTTGAAACAGTTTGAAAAACGGACAAATGCTATAAAGGTTCATTCAGCATTTGTCGGGTAGGCTGCTCCATTATGACAATCTTTGTTTTAAATATGTTCCATTTGTTTTGTATTTTTCCATTTATTTCTCAATAATGGAGCAGCCTACCTGACAAACACTGAATGAACCTTTTTGAATTTTTTTTTAAATTTCATTTCTTTTTTTCTGCAAAAAAAAAAAAGTCAATGCTTTGCAACATCACAGTAGTCACCCCTTTACATCTCAGAATCATTAGCATGTTAAAAAAAAAAAAGTTTTATTTGAACAGTGGGAGNATTGCCTTCACAATATACTTTGTAAATTTATCATTTACTTTCTAGCAAAATTGGACTCCATGTGTGCTCCTCCTCGTTGCACCGAGCTAACGCGAGACTTGACTCTGTTCTCAATGGTCCCTCCAGAAGCACTTAACAGTTGAGTCCTGAAAAATATTTATTAAGGAATAAATATTAATATTTGGTATTTTTTTTTTTTTTGCTACAAATGTAATATAACACTTAATTTGAATTTGGACTGACAAGTACTTAAAAAAACCAGCGTTGAATGTAATGAAACCTCATTTTTTTGGGCGAGCCCCGGAGCCTCCCTGGAGCTATAGGACTGATACACACTATATTAGCTATATTAGTCTGGAGCGTCAGTCAATGGAGTTCTGCCTACCGGGGACCATGTGCCAGAACCTGGCTTCCTCAGAGAAGTGCAGGGAGCAATGACCTAGGGGAAAACCCCCTTGTATTTGGGAGGGTATTCGCTGTCTGCCATCGACCGGGGTTAGGCATCTCAAAACAAACCCCACATAGTAGGAAATTGCAAAAACCCAAGATTGAACAGTGAAACAAAACTCCCCAAAAGAAAACATGGAAAACAAGCAAACATTAACCACTGCCACCGCTTGTCCTCACAGCTCTCTCTCTCTCTGTCTCTCTTGCACCCCCCTCCCCACAGAAGGGGAAGAGGGGAGCCCCCGGACCCCCGTGCCGGCTACCCAGCTCCTCAGTTTGGAGGCTGAGCATTAAAATAAAACTGCCGACAGGAGAGAGGGTGCCAGGGAGCCTCTGGGGCTCACCCAGAAAATGCTGTTTCGTTACATTCAACACTGGTTTCCTGTGGGGAGCCCCTACGACTTCCTGGAGCTACATACCCAAAGATAAGTAAAATAGGGACGTACCCAGGAGGCGGCCACCCCACATGCCTCAACACGAAGATGAGATAACTGGCTGCAACCTGCGACCCAAGGCAACACAGGAACGACAGGGACCAGAAACATTTACCAAAGAACGGGCAGCCAGGACCCTGTTCAACCTCCAAAACTCCCATGCCCGAACATCAGCCCAAGACATGTTCCTCAGACACAGCGGCAAGAGCAGCATATTGACGAACATCATAGGGACGAGGGTAGACCACAGGCTGGCTAGACTTAATAACGCTGCGAACGACCTAAGAGACCCGAGCCCTGGAACAGGGAACAAGGGAAGTTGGATCAATCTGAAACGCGTCCACCACCACAGAAGTCGAGGCATGCAGGTAACGGCGTAGAGCCGCAACTGGACACAACACATAATGCACCCCTGGCCTGACCAACCAAGCATAAAAAAACAGCATTGAATGTAATGAAACGCCATTTTCTGGGCGAGACCCGGAGGCTCCCCGCAGCTATCCTGGCTGATATGTTACTATTAGCTTTCTGGCATCAAAATGCATAGAGTTCTTGCCTACCGGGAACCACAAGCCAGAACCTGGCACCCTCAGAGAGGCGTGAGGAGCAATGGCCCATAGAAACCCTCTGTGTGGATGGAAGCATTCTATGTGCCATCGACCGGGTCTGGCACCCAAAAAGGTAGACGCCCCAAAACAAACCCCCATTCTGGTGAAAATATTGCTACGTAAAGTCGAACAAGTGGACAGAACCCCCCAAATGAAAACTAGCAAACTAGCATGACGTCATCACGTAGCCGTGCCGCCGTCTGTGCAACCCCTTATCCCCTCCCCAGGAGAGGGAAGGGGGAGCCCAAGACCTCCATGCTGGCGATCCAACCGGCAATTCTTAGGCTGGATGTCAAAAACACGCGAAAACACCACCGACCGGAAGGAGGGAGGGATGCTGGGAAGCCTCCGGTCTCACCCAGAAATGGTGTTTCATTACATTCAACGCTGGTTTTCTGGGGGAGCCCTGTCGGCTCCCCGGAGCTACCTCACCAAAGATTAGTAAAGAGGGAAGGACCCAAGAGGCGGACACCACGCGCTTTAACTCAAAAAACAAGACAACTGGCAAACCGAAAGATCCTACAGACAACCCGGGATATTCAAACCCCGGAACAGTTAAGAAGGAAGGGAACCCAAGCAATCCAAAGTGTCCCCATGGCCACAGAGGACAAGACATGCAGAAAACAGCAGAGAGCCACAACCGAACCCAACACATGATGCAACCCCTGGCCCGATCAACCAAGCATCAACAACCCAAGGATCCTGCAGAAAATAGCAGACTCATGCATCGCCAGGGAAAAAGGAGACTGCTACAAACAAACAGAACAACCACCCGAACCAAACAAGCAGAAAAACTCCTGTACCGGAGGAGAGCCTGAAGCTCTCCAAACTGACCCCCAGAGGCCAATGCCAACAGGAAAAAGAAACCTTGAAAAAGAACCCTGAACCGAAGGGACCATGACAAACCGAGGAGAAAAGAGAAGAGACCACCCGGTCTAACGACTAGGATGACACCTGAGGTGCATGAGCAGGCCGAAGGCGAAACAACGCATGAGACAGCTGGCAGAATGGAGTAGAAGTGACATCAATATCAAATGCAAGCTGGAGCGGCTCTGCCAGCTCCGCACAATACGAGGCGACAGTATCCGGCACAAGAAGAGAGATCTGAAACAACCACGAAAGGAAGAACAAGACAACCCTATCAGAGACCAAAGTACACCTACACAGTGATAGGAACAGGACGGACTGCCAGGAACCTCATACTGCCGCCGAGATGAAGCATGCAAGTGGGAGACCATCAACAAAGTCACCTGCGCCCATACAAGTGACGAGAAACTTGAGATAAAAACCCCAGATGCGAAGACTTGAGGAGAAAAACGAACCAGCCACGTACCAAGCTGGACCGATCTGCAGAAAGAGGTGGAGCCGCGGGAAGATCCTCGGGTTCGGACACCGAGCAAGCAGCACCGGAAACCAAGGCTGGGCCGGCCACCAAGGAGCCAGAAGGACAACTCTTCCCTGGAAAGTCTCCAAGCGAGCCAAAACCTTGGACACCCCCCAAACAGGAACTGCCAGGAGAGCCAAACCCCGAGAACTCAGCAGACGAGTCACCCGAAGTGACTACTCCCAAAGAGCCAAGGACTGCATGGAACCCCCCATGGATCAAGCAAAGAACCACCGGCGAACAGTCTGAAAGAAACTGGCTCGACAACCTGCAAGTGACCCGAATCCTCCGGAGCAACATCCACACAGTTGCAAACACCCACACTGTGCTGTGAGCCCGACGGAAGGACCGACCCCACTGTCCCTGTCCAGCCTGGTGAGCATGGGTCACAAAAACCCAGCCAGGAGACAATGCGGCAGTGAAGACAACAAGCAAGGGCTCAGGTAAGCACCATGGCACAGAACCCTGAAAGCCCCAAGAGGAAGCCGGTGATGCAGCAACCAATGCAAAGCACCCGGAGGCCGAACCCAGCATTTGCGATAAGCAGAAAGGACGTTTCCAAAGGAACCAGATGGAACATCCGCCAGGTCTCCAGGAATCCGAACCCTGTGAGCTGGGAAAGAACCAAATCCCTGGCAGGCAGACACGCGGAATGGCTGGGAGCCCAAACCAGCTCATCGTCGAGGTAGGTCAGAACCCGAACACCTAACAGATGCACGTAGGCCACCACGACCCGGGTAAGGCGTGTAAAAACACGAGGTGCCAGATTCAAGCCAAATGAAAGGCAACAAAAGCGGCACCCTTGACGCCCCACAACAAAACCGAGCCAGACCTAGAACCCCAGACGCACTATGATGTGTGAATACGTATCCTGAGGACCAGGGACACCATCCAAGTGCGTAGGCCCAACAGAAGATAGACCTGGGACAAAGTAGTCATCCGAAAGGATGAGCAATAACCCATGGGTTCGGATGTGACAAGTCCAGAATGAACCGGAGTCCCGCGCAGGCCTTTTTGGGACCAGAAACTGGCGGGAACCCACCCGAGAGACGAAGTCATTTCGACCACTCAAGTGAACCCATCCAAGATGGGCTCTGTCAAGTCATCCAAGATGACTTGACAGAGCGCAGGAAAAGAGGCCCGCCCCACCAGCCATGAACCCCCGAATGAGAAAGAGCCACCCAACGCCACCGCAGGGCCACATAAAACAACCCGAAAGGCTCACAATTTGTGGGGCCAGGCGTGAGTGAACAAAAAGCCTTTCCCACTCCATCGCCCCGTCAAGGGTATGAACCGTGAAAGGGCCGACGCACTTACGAGAACCCAAGCAGCGCGATCCCCTCGCCGACCAGAAAATACGGAACCGAAGACAGCACCTGCCCCGAAGCTGGCACCACTGGCCTACCACAACGGGAAGAACCCGAGCCTGGCACGACCCTTCCAGGAAGGCCCCCCACGAGCCCCCACAGAGAACCAACAAGGCAGACAGTGGATGGCAACTAGCCAAGTCGCTTGCAGTACTGTCTCCACCGATCATCTGGACTATATGGGAAGGACCCCCAGCCGGATTATCACATTTTTCGGATAATGGACTTTTTCACCTACGAGTCCAAAAGTGACCATTTCCAACTATTTTTATACTATAAACAATGTAAATTGAATTGCCTTGCCACATATAATTATTAAATATTCAACTGGAAACCTCAACTTACCTTGTTGGTGTTCGTCTTCTTGATTGATGCCACACTTCTTGAAGTTAAGAATTCTTAACAATTTACGTAACTTATATTAACACAACACTAAAATTAACACTTAAAATTACTGTACAGTTCATTAAGCAAAGTTAGTTTTGACTGCCAGCTGCTGAAGCCTCACTGGTTGAAGGTGCTTGGCTTGCCTATGATGCCTTACTTGTTGAAGGTGCTTGGCTTGCCTGTGGCGCCTCACTTGTTAAAGGCGCTTGGCTTGCCTGTGGCGCCTCACTTGTTGAAGGCATTTGGCTGCCTGTGACGCCTCACTGGTTGAACAACACGTAACTTGTCTTTAATTGCTAGGACAACCTTCTTCCTCTTAACACCTCCAGAATGATTGATGTTGCTACCAGACATAGTCTTGGCCAAAAATGTTTAAAGTTGTTATGAAAATAAAAAGTTATTTAAAAGATATTTCACTAATGGCACAGCACTGTGGTATAACACAAGGGACAGGTCCACTTGGGGCAGCTGTAGCACGTTACATAAGCCGCCAGGAGGAAAAAAAACGCACAATATTTTTGAAGGAAACTTCAGCCTGTGCACATTGCTTTTAGGAAACTTATTTATTTGTTATTACATAATTACTAGTACTTATTTCATTTGTTTTTGGCTATGATTAATTGTTCTAAAATTAATGGTAATTCCTGTACCCAGTTAGTCCCTCCCTACACTCCCCTCCCACCCTCCCGACACCACCCACCCCCTCCTCCACCAAGATGGCAGACGGGATTAAGGCCAAATTTTTATCCGGCCAAACCAGCTTTTATCCGGTTCCTGTGGCCATTTTGGCCGGATATTGAGATAACTTTATCCGGTCACGATTTTGGCCATATAAGGGCATTTTCTGGATGTTCGAATCCCAGATAATCGCGGGGTTACAGTACTGCACAACTGCAGACCCTGCAAACAGTGCGGACAAAACTGTGAAGACAACCTGGTTGATACCTGGTTGATGTGGTTCTGGAAGTTCTTCTACTCCAAGCCCGGCCCGAGGCCAAGCTTGACTTGTGAGAGTTTGGTCCATCAGGCTGTTGCTTGTAGCGGTCCGCAGGCCCGTTAAGCCCGCAACCTAAGAGCCAGGGCCCAATCGGAATCCAGGAAGAAGCATCACCTGCCGACAGGCAAGTCGAGAAGCAAAATAACGGGAAACTGCATTCTGCAGGAGCAGCGCAAACATGTCAACAATGCAGACGACGCACACACTGCCGAGGGCAATGCAGAGCGGTGCGACCCAGAGGCGGCCCCAGGCACCTCCACATCCACCTCAAGCCAATCCAAGGACAGCTCAAGCGGTAGAAGAACACAGGGCCGAAGCCAGCAGGCAACGTGCAGGCAAGTACTCCGCAATCAAGGCAGCCGAAAGGTAAGGAACCTGCACATAAAGCTGCATCACCCCAACATCCTGCGGAAGGGCAGGGGCGAACAATATGCATCGAGACACTCAAAGTCACCCCCCCAGGAAGACTTGCAACGCCGTCTGAACCTCCCCCACACACCTGAGTGGGACCAGCAGAATGTGTGCCAAGCCTCCACTGCAAAGTGCGAGCAGTCTGCCAACCAGGACAACTCCGGAACTCATGACAAACCCAATACCAACACGAAGATCCATACACAAAAGCATAATCCGGGTCGTGCAGGAGATAAGCTGCAAGGGCTACCTGCACCACATGAGAAGGAATGCAGGAAACCGAAAACCTTCAGAAGGGCAGACCAAGGAACCCACAGGAACACGGAACCAAACCAAGGGAGGGGTAGACACCAAATCCAGGTCTTACGCGGAGGGAGCGAAACAGAACCCCACTCAGTGTAACAGCAAGACCCGCTCCAAGGGTACAAAAACCCAGGCGGGGTCCAACAGGGCCCAAGGCCTCAAGTCAACCCCTCCCCGGGAACCTCACACCGAGGACCCAGAGCCGAGCTGTCCCCCAAAGCCTCAGCCTCCCAAGAAAAAGCCGGGGTAGCCAAAAAACACTAAGGAAGGGGGGGGGCCCCTCTGGTCAGACCCATACACACCGGCAGGAGGAACAGGCTCGAATGCCTCTGCCGCCATCCAGGAAGGGAACACCCCCAAAACTGCCCAAGTCTCAACATCAACTAGACCCCCCACCCCGCCCCCGAACCTGCTGATGGGTCGGAGCCGGAAGCCAGGGATGTGGGGAAGGGTTACCTGGTTGATACCTGGTTGATGGGGTTCTGGGAGTTCTTCTACTCCCCAAGCCCGGCCCGAGGCCAGGCTTGACTTGTGAGAGTTTGGTCCACCAGGCTGTTGCTTGGAGCGGCCCGCAGGCCCACATACCCACCACAGCCCGGTTGGTCCGGCACTCCTTGGAGGAATAAATCTAGTTTCCTCTTGAAGATGTCCACGGTTGTTCCGGCAATATTTCTTATGCTTGCTGGGAGGACGTTTAACAACCGCGGACCTCTGATGTTTATACAGTGTTCTCTGATTGTGCCTATGGCACCTCTGCTCTTCACTGGTTCTATTCTGCATTTTCTTCCATATCGTTCACTCCAGTACGTCGTTATTTTACTGTGCAGATTTGGTACTTGGCCCTCCAGTATCTTCCAGGTGTATATTATTTGATATCTCTCTCGTCTTCTTTCTAGTGAGTACATTTGGAGAGCTTTGAGACGATCCCAATAATTTAGGTGCTTTACCTCGTCTATGCGTGCCGTATATGTTCTCTGTATTCCCTCTATTTCAGCAATCTCTCCTGCTCTGAAGGGGGAAGTGAGTACTGAGCAGTACTCAAGACGGGACAACACAAGTGACTTGAAGAGTACAACCATTGTGATGGGATCCCTGGATTTGAAAGTTCTCGTAATCCATCCTATCATTTTTCTGGCTGTCGCAATATTTGCTTGGTTATGCTCCTTAAACGTTAGGTCGTCAGACATTATTATTCCCAAATCCTTTACATGCTGTTTTCCTACTATGGGTACATTTGATTGTGTTTTGTACTCTGTATTATGTTTAAGGTCCTCATTTTTACCGTACCTGAGTACCTGGAATTTATCACTGTTAAACATGTTATTTTCTGATGCCCAGTCGAAAACTTTATTAATATCAGCTTGAAGTTTTTCAATGTCTTCAGCCGAGGTAATTTTCATACTGATTTTTGTGTCATCTGCAAAGGATGATACGAAGCTGTGACTTGTATTTTTGTCTATATCTGATATGAGAATAAGGAAAAGCAGCGGTGCAAGGACTGTACCCTGAGGTACAGAGCTTTTAACTGCACTTGGACTAGATTTTATATGGTTGACCGTTACTCGCTGAGTCCTGTTTGACAGAAAACTGAGTATCCAGCGTCCTACTTTACCGGTTATTCCCATTGACTTCATTTTGTGTGCTATCACGCCATGGTCACATTTATCGAAAGCCTTTGCGAAGTCCGTGTATATCACATCAGCATTCTGTTTTTCTTCTAATGCCTCAGTGACTTTGTCGTAGTGCTCAAGTAGCTGTGAGAGGCACGATCTTCCCGCTCGAAATCCATGTTGGCCTGGGTTGTGAAGGTCATTGGTCTCCATGAAATTGGTGACCTGACTCCTAATCACTCTCTCAAATACTTTTATGATGTGCGATGTTAGTGCAACTGGTCTATAATTCTTTGCCAATGCTTTGCTCCCTCCCTTGTGTAGAGGGGCTATGTCTGCTACTTTAAGTGCATCTGGTATCTCCCCCGTGTCCAAGCTCTTCCTCCACACTATACTGAGTGCCTGTGCTACCGGCACTTTGCATTTCTTTATAAATATTGAATTCCATGAGTCAGGACCTGGGGCCGAGTGCATGGGCATGTTTTCAATTTCTCTTTCAAAATTTAGTGCGCTCGTGTTGATATCAGTTATATTTACAGGGGTTTGAATATCCCGCATAAAGAAATTATCTGGATCTTCCACTTTCATGTTGTTTATTGGAGTGCTAAACATGTCCTCATACTGCTTTTTTAGGATTTCACTAATTTCTTTGTCATCCTCCGTGTATGAACCTTCACTTGTACGAATAGGTCCAATACTGGCAGTGGTTTTTGCTTTTGATTTCGCATATGAGAAGAAATATTTTGGATTTTTCTTTATTTCCTGAATTGCTTTCTGTTCTAACTGCCTTTCTTCAGTTTCATATGAGTGTTTCAATTTCTGGGGGGGGGGGGAACTGGATGCACAATAGAAGGAAGGAAAGGCAGAAGGTACTAAGACGAAGTGACTTCCACCCCCAAAGTCCAGGTCCAGAAAACCAAAACAGGGCAGTCTCGGGGCACCCGGGGAAGTGACCAACTCATTGCGTTGCAGCAACAGAGCCTAGCATGCAATGCAGCTGCTGCCTGCACCCTCAGATCATGAGCAATAGTGAGGGTGAACAGGAGCACGCACGAACAACACCGCTGTACGACTTCGGGTCAAAGGAACCACCTACAGGCAGCATGGCAGAGGCACAACCGGTGAATGTCACTCTGAGACAAGTGCACAGAGCAACCACTAACCTTGCACAAAGTGAGAGGGAACTGGAGGGTTACATCCATCGAACCACAGAGCCCCCAGCAGGGTTTCCCAGGGCCTTGGCAACACGCTAAGGGAAGCCCAGGCAGGGTACTGCAACCCGGCACCCAAAACTACCAAGCAAACTCCTAAAAGCTGAACTCCCGGGACGTGCCTACTCACGGAGGCCTAGTACCACCAAGAACAAAGAATTGTCTAACGAAAGACCCCCAAAGACAGATAGGGTGCAACTAAACAAAGGCAGAGCCCCACCAGGCAGAAAATTAAAAACAAAAGAAAAACCCCACAACCCCGTACTCAAGAGGAACAGCCAGCCGCTATAAGAGATGAGAACTAGCTGTGCAGAGCCCTGCTCAGGCACATCTAGTTCCCAGAGACAAACAAGGGCAACAGAAACCCCAGTTGACTCCTAGGGCGGCCAAATACCGAGCAGTAAAAGACACAGCGGAGGTAAATCCCGAGAAGACTTGTAAAAGGTGGGCCCAAGCCCCAAGCCTGCAGTATTTACAGGGCACCTAGGGAAGGGAACCATAGGTGCATGCAGCCTGAGTACCGTAGAATATTACTCATGACTCTCACACCCCCTGTAGAGACAGCCCACGCCACAAGGCACAGAAACTGAAACCAAAGCAAGAGCCAGAGGCCCCCGACCTGCCAGTATCACATCAGCCAAGAACTGCCAGTTGGATCGCCAACGCGGGGGTCTGGGGTTGCGCAAACGGCAAAGCAGCAACGTGATGATGTCATACTAGTTTACATTTGGGGAGTTCTGTCCACTCGTTCGGCTTTCGGTACCAATATTTTCATCAGAATTGTTTTTTTTGTTTTGGGGCACCTACCTTTCTGGGTGCCAGACCCAGAAAGGCAGACACAGAATGCTTTCAACCACACAGGGGTTTCTATAGGCAATTGCTCCTCGTGCCTCTCTGAGGGGGGCCAGGTTCTGACTCGTGGTCCCTGGTAGGCAACAACTCCATGCACTTTAACTGATGACAGAAAGCTAATAGTTACATATCAGCCTGGATAGTTCCGGGAAGCCGACGGGGCTCCCCCAGGAAACCAAGGGCCCCTCCAGAAGCCCGCCAGCACGTTCTTCACCAAAAAAGAAGGAGATGGCTGCAGTCGAACAAAATATTCCACCAGGGCCAAAGAGCAGAGATCCCCAAGCCAGATGAGAGCAGGAAGCACACCGCAACCCGTTCTCGCACTTTCGTATAGTCAATATTGACTTATCAAATACGTGCATATGTGACATACTAAACATACTAGTTTACCTTGAAAAGCTTCATAGAAAACACCGACCTTACCTAACCTTCTTAGTATGTTAAGATAAGCATCTCATTGCTTCGTAATTACAATTATTACTTAACCTATTATAGGTATAGGTTAAGTAATAATTGTAATTACGAAGCAATAAGATGCTTATCTTAACATACTAGGAAGGTTAGGTAAGGTCGGTGTTTTCTATGAAGCTAAAAACTAGTATGTTTAGTATGTCACATATGCACGTATTTAACAAGTCAATATTGACTGTAAGAAAGTGCGAGAACGGGTTGCATACCGACCCGACCCCCAGGGGTTAATGCCAACAGAAACAAAGCACGAAGCTTATGGAATGGGGCGGAAGGGACATCCACCCTGAACACAAGCTGGAGCAGCACCACCAGCACCATACAACAAGAGGCAACGGTATGAGGCACAAGATGATGGTCCAGAAAGAGCGAAGAAAGAAAAGACAAGATAACCCAAACAAAAATAGAAGACAACCTACGAAGAGAGAGGAAAAGGCAAAAAGGATGTCACGAGACTCCATACTGTCGCAGAGACAAAGACTACAGGTGGGACACCTTCAATGAAGCTACCTGATCACCAAACAAGAGGCGATACACCCACGTCAAAAGGACCAGACTCAAAGAGCGAAGTAGTTGATCGAACCAGCTACTGTAACGAACGGGCCCCTGGGTTCAGACACCAAGCAAGCAGTTCCTGAAACCAAGGCTGGGCTGGCCACCATGGGGCCATAAGGACGACTCTTCCCACAGAAAGACTCCAACCAAGCCAGAACCCAAAGCACCAGCTGGACCAGCGGGGAAGAGGTAAAATGAACCTCACCTCGACCAGTCCTGCCGAAAAGCGTCCATCGCCACCGCACAGCAGTTGGGGAAGGGCGCCACATATATCGGGAGATGCCGGGACCACACCGAGGCAAAGTAGTCCACCACCGGGGGCCTGTACGTCGGCAGAGCCAACTGAAGGAATCGGCGTTGATGTCGACCGTACATTCCATAGACAGGGAAATAAAGCGTGACAGGCCATCCACTAGGACGTTGGACACTCCTCAGATGTGAACTGCACGGAGAGCTAAACTCAGAACCCAGCAGATGAGTCACCCAAGGCGACCAGCTCCAAAGAGCTAAGGATCGAAGAGAATCCCTGCAGTTCAGACAAGGAACCACCGAAGTGCAGTGCAAATGGAGCCGGACTGTAGAGCCCCAGCAACCCAAACCCTCAGTAGCGAAAGTCAAAAACGCCACAAACTCCCGCACCATGCTTTGAGCCCAACAAAAGGACGGAGCCCACCACCCCAGGCCAGTGTGGTGGACACTGGTCACAAAGCCCCAGCCAAGAGACAAGGCGTCCATGAACACATCGAGCGAGGAATCGGGTAGGCGCCAAGGCACTGAACCCCGAAAAACCTCCAGAAGCCCAAAGAAGAAGTCGGTGACGCAGCAACTGACAAGGCCCACGGGGGGTGAACCCAGCGGTTGCGAAACAGGCAGAAGGGACATGCCCAAAGGAACCAGAACAGATGCTGAAGCCAGACCCGACCTGGCGGGTAAATCAACTGCAGACTGTGCACAATCTCATAACTGCTTGAGCAACAGCTAAATGACCCTGGACTCAGGAACAGCAGGAGGCAGGACTGCAACAGCAGCAACGCCACAGGGGGGGAGGGGGAGACACGGAAGTGGTTCAAGAGTCCCAAACGAGGCCCAGCCAGGACCGAACCTGGGGATGGAACCAGATGGAACTTTCCCCAGTTCATCAGGAAAGAATCACCCCTCTGGCAAGCAGACAAGCAGATTGGCTGGGAGCCCACACTAACCAGTCGTCAAGGTAGGCCAACACCCAAACACCTAGCAGACGTAGATGGGCCACCACAAACCGGGCGAAAACACAAGGTGCCAGAAGTCAGCCAATCGGAAGGCAATGAAAATGAGAAGCACGCCTCACCACCACAAAACCTAACCAGTACCCAAACCCGGGATGAACCAGGACGACAACAGGCATCCCAGAGGGCCATAGACACCATCTAACAACCCGGCCCCAAAAGAAGCCGGATATGGGACAGAAAGGTCATTCGGAAGGAGGGGCAAAGAATCCAGCGGTTCAGACGGGTCAAGTCCAGAATGAACTGAAGATCCACACAGTCCCGTTTCGGTACTGGAACAAGCGGGAACCCACTTGAGGGACGAGGTTGTTTTGATCATGCCCAGGTGCACCCACTCTAAGATGACCCCACGGGGCACAGGGAAAAGAAGCCAGTCCCAAGCCTCCGAGAGGAGGAGGAGGAGCCACCCAATACTACCACAGGCTGGAAAACACAACCCAAAATGCCCACAAATCGTGGGACCAAACAAAGCCAGCCTCTTCCCCTCGCTCCGTCAACAGGGCAACCCAGGAAGGAGTCGGCACCACCTCAGAGCCAACCAGTGAGCATAGCACTGCACCAACCAGGCAAAGGCAGCCCCAGAGGAGGCACCGACACAGAAGCTGGCATCAAGGCCCACCTCGACAAGCAGAAGCTGGAGCCCTGGCATGACCACACAACCCATGCCAAGACCCAAGAGCAGTCTGCAAGCCAGGAAGATCCCGGAACCCCAAAACGCTCCCAATATGGGGACGAGGTGCTAATGCCAGGTCGCACAGGAGGAAAACCACCAAGGGCCCCCCTAACCTCCACAAGGGAAACCCGAGAGGATGATAACCTCCGAAACGAAACCAAAGAACCCAAAGGAAAATGGAAACGAACCGGGGGGAGGTGGGGGGAGCCCAAACCACCACATTTGCCAGCGAAAAATGCACCACGGAAAGGAAGGGTCAGAAAACAGACCGAAAACCGAGGGCCAAAGGCATGGGAGCCAGCAGAGTATGCAGGGCACGGGCACAGCCACTGGGCCCAAAACCAGGGCCCAGAACAGACAAAACACACACTCCCGGGCGAAAAGACCAACACCGAAACGTTCCCAGACACACAGACAGGGCAGGAAGCCCTGAAAGAAAGAACAAAACAGAGATGGACGGGAGGATAAACTCCAAATGGAGAGGAAAAATCGTCCCCAAAACACAAGCTCACACGCCCAGCAGTCACATGTAAACAAACAAGCTGCAGCGTCACCCTGGTGGCCAGGTGGGGAAGCACCCACATAAAAGAAAAATCCTGCAAAAGCACAACAACAGGAGGAACAGGGAATACAGCCATTGCTAGGTAGGCGTACTGCACAGCACCTCGTGCCCCAACCAGTAACAACATTTTCTAACCAGGGCCAAACAAAGGCCACAAAACCCCAGCTGGCCCCAAGGGCGGGATAAATGCCAAGCAGCAGGAACCCCTATGGGAGTGAAAGCCCGAAAGCTCTAGGGAAGGCAACCCTAGAACCAAAGGGTGGTACTTACAGGACACTTAGGGAAGGCAGCCCTAAGCACATGCAGGTCCAGTACACTGTTACTCCTGACCAACATGCCACAAACAGCAGGAAACACCACAAGGGCACAAAAGCCGGTAGGAAACCGAGGCGTATATTATATAGCGAAACTAATATAGCGTATATCAGTCCTATAGCTCCAGGGAGCCGAAGGGGCTCCCCACAGAAAATATATATATAGTTTATAGACAGTACATCGATGTGTATAAGAATTTAAGGTTGCTTGCCACTGTCTTTCATACTGTGTCCTTCTTATAAACCTTGTTCCCTTTGGAAATTGACTTCTATGGATTGGGGAATTAAGTGGAGGGGTTCACAAACAGTAAAGTTTCCAATCAGTCCCATTTAATAACAAGGCTATGAATGAAATAAATGCATTTTTCTGCATCATTTGGCTACCTTTCAAGATAAGATCTGTTGTACCATCTGACTAGGACTTGAAACAAACAAGATGATGTTCTGGCACTGAAGCCACAGGAAATCTGCTAGGTAATCGATGGAGATTCCTCAGTCCAGCCTGGAATGGTCAACAGAGGTGTACTCCATACAAAACTCAAAACCTTAATTTGGTATCACAAATGATTGCCACCCGAGTGCTCTTATCAACTACAAGTTTGCCTGGCTGACTACCAACACCCTCACCACCAGATGCCAGCATTATTCGTAACTCAAGAGTTCAAAGATCAGAGCTAACCACATGATCTCTGACTTGATCAGTAAGGCACTTTTCAGACTATTCAAAGCTTTATTAGAATTCTAAGCTATCACACTCGGTTGCCGTCTAACCCTCAAACCGCTAGGGGTCCAAATGGCTTTAACACCCACAGGCGCAACAACAAAAATCTTTCGTCTTATAAAAGTGTTCATTTTTGTTCCCTGATCATGGAAAAAAACAAAAAAATCGTAGGTGGCATATTTTAGCCGCAATAGGGTAGGGAAGTCTGGAAAAAACAAGCGTTGAATGTAATGAAACGCCATTTTCTGGGTGAGTCCCGGAGGCTCCCCGGAGCTATCCATGGCTGATATGGGTATCCTAACTATTTTGCATCAGTTGATGTGGGTGGAATTCTAGCCTACCGGGGACCACGAGCCAGAACCTGGCCCCCCCTCACAGAGGCACGGGGAGCAATGACCCATAGAAATGCACATGTGATTTGGAGCATTCTATATCTGCCATCGACCAAGACAGGAACCCAGAAAGGTAAGCGCCACAAAACAAACCCCTATTCTGGTTAACAACAAAAATTGACAAACGAGTGGACAGAACTCCCCAAAAGAAAAACGAGCAAACAAGCATGATGTCACACAAGCCGCGCCGCATGTCTGCGCAGCTCCCCACTCCCTGGGAGGGGGAAGGGGGAGCTCCAGACCCCAGAGCCGGCGATCCATGCCCCAGTTCAGAGGCTGGATATTAAAACCCGCGAAAAAACGGCCGACCGGAGGGCAGGAGGGATGCCAGGGAGCCTCCGGGACTCACCCAGAAAATGGCGTTTCATTACATTCAACGCTGGTTTCCTGGGGGGAGCCCCTACGGCTCCCCGGAGCTACCTCACCAAAGACTACCAAGAAAACTAAGGGGACTTACCTGGGAGGCGGTCGGTGCTCCACTGCTCAACGCAAAGACGAGACAACGGGCTGCAACCGCCGACCTAAAGCAACACAGGCCCGACTGGGCCCAGGAACGTTTACAAGGTAGCGTGCAGCCAGGACCCTGTTCGACCGCCAAAATCCCTGTGCCCGAATGTCAGCCCAAGACATATTTCCGAAGACGGCAGCAAAAGCAGCAAACTTACAAACGTCATGGGCACGGGGATAGACCACAGGCTGGCTGGATTGAATAACCCTGCGGACGACCTGAGAGACCCGAACCCACGAACAGGGAAGAAGGGAAACCGGATCAACCCAAAGCGCGTCCCCAGACACAGAAACTGTGGCACACAGATAACGGCGGAGGGCCGCAACCGGACGCAACACATGGTGAACCCCCGGCCTGACAAACCAAGCATCCACAACCCAAGGACCCCTCCGGAAAGCAGCAGTCTCATTCTTCGCCAGAAAAGAGGGAGACGGCTGCAAATGAACAAACCGAAGACCACGACCAAAGGAGCAAAAACCTCTGCGCCGGAGAAGAGCATGAAGCTTCGCCATGCGACCCCAGAGGCTAATGCCAACAGAAAAAAAAAGAGCCTAATCAAAACAACCTTGAACCAAAGGGCCACAACAAACCGAGGAGAGGAAAGATAGAAGAGCACTCTGTCCAAGGACCAGGACGGCTCAGGCGATGAATGAGCAGGCCGGAGGTGAAACAACGCCTGAGACAGCTTGCAAAACGGTGCAGAAGTAACATCAATACCGAAAGCAAGCTGCAGCGGCTCCGCCAGCGCCGCACAATACGAGGCGACAGTATTAGGCATCAGATGACGGTCCTGAAACAACCAAGAGAGAAAGGACAACACCACCCGAACCGAAAGCGAGGAACAACGACGAAGGGTCAAAAAGAACCGGAAGGAATGCCAGGAAACTTCATACTGCTGTCGAGAGGAAACTCGCAGGTGAGAAACCAACAAGGAAGCCACCTGATCACCATAAAGATGGCGATAAACGAGTCAAAAACACCAAATGCAAAAACTCGCTGAGAAGAGCGAACCAGTCACATACCGGACCGGCCCGATCTCCTGATAGAGGTGGAGCCGCGGAAAAACCTCCGGGTTTGGACAATGGGCAAGCAGCGCCTGAAACCACGGCTGGGCCGACCACCACGGGGCCAAGAGGACCACTCGACCCTGGTAAGTCTCCGAGCGAGCCAAGACCTGGAGCAGCAGCTGAACCGGGGAAAAGAGGTACAGGAACCCCCACCTCGACCAGTCCTACCGAAAAGTGTCGATCCCGACGGCCTCATAGTCGGGGAAGGGCGCCACGTAAACCGGAAGACGTCTCAACCACGCCGACGTGAAGAGGTCCACCTCTGGGCACCCGAACGTCCGGCAGAGCCAACTGAAGGAGCCTGCATCGACCGTCCATTCCGTGGACGGGAACGAACCTGGACAGGCCGTCCGCCAGGGCGTTGGACACCCACCCGGACGTGAACCGTCAGGAGAGCCAAACCTCAAGAACTCAGCAGACGAGTCACCCGAAGAGACTAACCCCAAAGAGCCAAGGACCGCATCGAACCCCCTCGGTTCAGACAATGAACCACTGGGGAGCAGTCCGAATGGAGCCGGATCGTCGATCCGCGGGCGACTCAAACCCACCGAAGCGCAAACCACACTGCCGCGAACTCCCGCCCGTGCTGTGGACCCGACGGAAGGCCAGACCCCACCGCCCCTAGCCGGCCTGGTAAGCACTGGTCACAAAACCCCAGCCTAGAGACAACACGTCCGTGAACACATCAAGCGAGGGCGAGGGCAGGCGCCAAGGCACTGAACCTCGAAAAACACGAAGAGGAGTCCAGCGACGCAGGAGCAGACCCAAAGCCCCCGGAGGTCGAACCCAGCGATCGCGAGAGAGGCGGAAGGGACGTCCCCGAAGGAACCAGAACAGCCAACGAAGCCAAACCCGACCTGGCGGGTAGACCAACATCGCAAAGTTCAGGCTCCCGCACAAACCCTCGAGCAATCGCCGGGTGACCCTAGAACCCCCCAGAAACACACACAGATGAGACCGCAGCCGAAGGAGAGAGACTGGAGGAAGTGACAAGGAAGCGGTCCGAGTCCCACACAAGACCCAGCCAGGACTGAAACCTGGGAGGGCACCAGATAGGACTTCCGCCAGTTCACCAGGAACCCGAACCCGGCGAGTCCCAAGAGGATTTGGAAAGCACCAAATCCTTGGCGAGCAGACACGCGGACCGACTGGGAGCCCAAACCAGCCAGTCGTCGGGGTAAGCCAACACCCGAACACCTAACAGACACAGATGGACCACCACGACCCGGGTAAGGCGTGTGAACACGCGAGGTGCCAGGTTCAACCCAAAGGGGAAACAACGAAAACGTAACACTGACGTCCCACAACAAAACCGAGCCAGTCCCGTAACACCACATGAATAGGGACGTGCCAATATGCATCCTTGAGGTCCAGGACACCATCCAAGCGCCCGGCTCCAACAGAAGCCGGACCTGGGACAGAGTGGTCATCTGAAACGAGGGCAAGAAACCCAAGGGTTCAGACAGGACAAGTCCAGAATGAACCGCAGGTTCGCACAGTCAAATTTCGGAACTGGAAGCAGGCGGGAACCCACCTGAGGGACGGAGTCGTTTCGACCATGCCCAAGCATACCCACTCCAAGATGACCCGACGGAGCGCAGGAGAGGAAGCCTGCCCCGTCAGCCCCGAACCCCCCGTAGGAGGAGGAGCCACCCAACGCCATCATAGGCCACGAGAAACGACCTGAAAAGCCCACAAACCGTGAGACCAGGCGTGAGCGAACAGAAACAGCCTCCCCCCCCATCGCCCCGTCAATGGGGCGAACCGCGAAAGGGCCGCTGTCCCTTACGAGAACCCAACCTGCGAGCAGAGCGAACACCGCGCCGACCAAGCACAGGTAGGACTGCAGGCAGCACCGGCACCGAACCTGACACCTGTGGCCCACCCCAACGAACGGAACCGCGAGCCCTGGTACGACCCCGCCGGAAAGGACCCCTCCAGGTCCCCCGGAGCACCAACAACTCAGACATAGGGCGGCAAGAGGAAGAAGCCACCTGAATATAACGCTCAACCGCAGAAACCTCAAAAAGCAGAGAACAAAAGGGAGAAGACAACCTAAGACCAAAGGCCCAAGCGGATTCCAAAGAGGAAGCAAGGACCGCCTGATGACACGCGAACCGCACAGCGAAAAAGCGCAGCAACGCCTCCCGCAGGATCGGCGCAAAAAGCTTCAACAGGGCAAACGACGCCCGAGCAGCCGAGACCAAGGCGCCAGACCCAGGAACGGCCCCAAGCGTCTCAACATCCTCCGCAAGCCAATCTGAAGACAACTCCAGGAGGGAAAAGAAACGCAAAACCGAAGCCAAAATGCCACGAGCGCACAAATCCTCAGCGACAAGAGCAGCCGACAGGGAAGGAATCTGCACATGGAGCTGCACCGCACCAACATCCTGCAGAAGGGCAGGAGTGAAAAGACACTCATTAAGGTGCTCAAAATCGCCCCCCAGGTAAACCTGGACCACCGTCAACGCCTCACGAACGACCCTAATATATGGGGAAGGGAAAACACAAAGCAGAACCCCCCACGTGGCAAAAAGAAAAAGAAAAGAAAAACCACACAAGTGGACAACATACCCAGTGGGAACAGAGCCGGCCGCTGTTATAGGTGAAAACTAGCTATGCAGTACCCTGCGCCCCACCAGTGCTATAACTACCACTTACCCCAAGGTAAACAAGGGAGGAAAACCCACAAACACTCGGGGCGGCCAAACGCCAAGCAGCGAAAAGCCAACAGAGGCAGACCCAAGGTGACGTGTGGAAGGCAACCCCAAGCCCCAAGGGCGGTACTTACAGGGCACTCAGGGAAGGTGACCCTAAGCACATGCAGCCCGAGTACTTGAGAGTACTACTCCCAGCTCACACAACCACCATAAGAGCAGCACTGAAAACAAGTCACAGCACTGAGACAGGATTGGAGCTGGAGCCACACGACCATGCACTATCCCATCAGCCGAGGAACTGGGGAGTGAAGAGAACCAGTGAAGAGCAGGGGTGCCATAGGCACAATCAGAGAACACTGTATAAACATCAGAGGTCTGCAGTTGTTCAAGACCCTCCCAGCAAGCATAAGAAATATTGCCGAAACAACCGTGGACATCTTCAAGAGGAAACTAGATTTATTCCTCCAAGGAGTGCCCGATCAACCAGGCTGTGGTGGGTATGTGGGCCTGCGGGCCGCTCCAAGCAACAGCCTAGTGGACCAAACTCTCACAAGTCAAGCCTGGCCTCGGGCCGGGCTTGGGGAGTAGAAGAACTCCCAGAACCCCATCAACTAGGTATCAACCAGGGGTGTGGATCGCCGGCTCGGGGGTCTGGGGCTCCCCCTTCCCCCTCCTGGGGAGAGGGGAGCTGTGCAGACATGCGGCGCGGTTCGTGTGACGTCATGCTCGTTTGCTCGTTTTTCTTTTGGGGAGTTCTGTCCACTCATTTGTCAATTTTTGTTGTTAACCACAATAGGGGTTTGTTTTGTGGCGCTTACTTTTCTGGGTGCCTGTCCCGGTCGATGGCAGATATAGAATGCTCCATATCACATGTGCATTTCTATGGGCCATTGCTCCCCGTGCCTCTGTGAGGGGGCCAGGTTCTGGCTCGTGGTCCCCGGTAACCACCCACATCGACTGATGCAAAATAGTTAGGATATCCATATCAGCCATGGATAGCTCCAGAGAGTCGTAAGGGCTCCCCCCAGAAAAGAGGCGTTGACAGAGCCTTCTCCAGACGAGGTCTACTCCGCTCGAGCTGTCAGGCGGCAGTTGCCACAAATATATTATTACCTAATTATTTCAATGTCTCTGACTGATTTCTTCTTAGTTTTTTTGCAGTAATATTATTCAATACAGTGAATCGTGATATATTTATATAATAAAATGTGTGAACCATCGCTGTACTCAAAATTATGGTGTGCATATTAGTGATTCAATTATTATGTTCATAAAACAATAAACAAATAGTTTTGCTGTTATTATGCTATATACACAGGTTATATATAAGTATCTGCATGTTTTGCTCACCATAACAAACCACTAAGTTGGTTTTGTGAGTCAATGCAATGAGAGTGACTGCCACACACCAGCCACCACTCGCTGCCACTCCCTCCCTCAACACCTCACTCGCCCTCATTCTCCTCCCACAATACTGTTTTTTGCATTTATTCACTATCACAGACGTTTATATAGTATTTTTTGCAATGTTTGTTCACCATAACTGTACATCTAAGCTTGTATGGTGAGTAAAGGCACAAAGACGTAGCTACTTGAGGTTATCTTGAGGTTATCTTGAGAGATTTGGCTTTAGTGTTCCCACGGCCCGGTCCTCGACCAGGCCTCCACCCCCAGGAAGCAGCCGTGACAGCTGGTACCTGGTTGATACCTGGTTGATGGGGTTCTGGGAGTTCTTCTACTCCCCAAGCCCGGCCCGAGGCCAGGCTCGACTTGTGAGAGTTTGATCCACCAGGCTGTTGCTTGGAGCGGCCCGCAGAGCCACATACCCACCACAGCCCGGCTGATCCGGGACTTCTCTTAGGAAACAGTCCAGTTTTCTCTTGAAGATGTCCACGGTTGTTCCGGCAATATTTCTTATAGTCGCTGGGAGGACGTTGAACAACCGCGGACCTCTGATGTTTATACAGTGTTCTCTGATTGTGCCTATGGCACCTCTGCTCTTCACTGGTTCAATCTTGCATTTTCTTCCATATCGTTCACTCCAGTACGTTGTTATTTTACTGTGTAGATTTGGGACCTGGCCCTCCAGTATTTTCCACGTGTATATTATTTGGTATCTCTCTCGTCTCCTTTCTAGAGAGTACATTTGGAGAGCTTTGAGACGATCCCAATAATTTAGGTGTTTTATCTCGTCTATGCGTGCCGTATATGTTCTCTGTATTCCCTCTATTTCAGCAATCTCTCCTGCTCTGAAGGGGGAAGTGAGTACTGAGCAGTATTCGAGACGGGACAACACAAGTGACTTGAAGAGTACAACCATTGTGATGGGATCCCTGGATTTGAAAGTTCTCGTAATCCATCCGATCATTTTCTGGCTGATGCGATATTTGCTTGGTTATGCTCCCTAAACGTTAGATCGTCGGACATCATTATTCCCAAATCCTTGACATGCTGTTTTTCTACTATGGGAAGATTTGATTGTGTTTTGTACCCTGTATTATGTTTCAGATCCTCATTTTTGCCGTACCTGAGTACCTGAAATTTATCACTGTTAAACATCATATTATTTTCTGCTGCCCAATCGAAAACTTTGTTGACATCTGTTTGTAGTTTTTCAATGTCTTCAGCAGAGGTAATTTTCATGCTGATTTTTGTGTCATCTGCGAAGGATGACACGAAGCTGTGACGTGTATTTTTGTCTATATCATATGAGAATAAGGAACAGTAGCGGTGCAAGGACTGTACCTTGAGGTACAGAGCTTTTAACATCGCTTGGACTCGATTTTATCTGATTGACTGTTACTCTTTGTGTTCTGTTCGACAGGAAATTGAGTATCCAGCGTCCTACTTTTCCAGTTATTCCCATTGACCTCATTTTGTGAGCTATCACCCCATGGTCACATTTGTCGAAAGCCTTTGCAAAGTCTGTGTATACAACATCTGCATTTTGCTTTTCTTCTAGGGCTTCTGTGATTTTGTCATAGTGGTTGAGTAACTGTGACAGACAGGATCTTCCCGCTCTAAATCCATGTTGTCCTGGATTGTGCAATTCATTGTTTTCCATAAAACTAGAAATTTGATTCCTAATCACTCTTTCAAACACTTTTATTATGTGTGATGTTAGTGCAACTGGCCTATAATTTTTTGCCAAGGCTTTACTCCCCCCTTGTGCAACGGAGCTATATCTGCAGATTTAAGTGCTGCTGGTATCTCCCCTGTATCCAGGCTCTTTCTCCATATTACGCTGAGTGCTCTCGCTACTGGTACTTTACATTTCTTTATGAATATTGAATTCCATGAGTCAGGCCCAGGGGCTGAGTGCATGGGCATATTGTCAATTTCTCTTTCAAAGTCTTCCGAGTTTGTGGTAATATCCGTTATATTATCTGCAGCTTGAATGTCATTCATAAAGAAGCTGTCTGGGTCATCAACTTTCATGTTGTTAATTGGTGTGCTAAACATAGCCTCATACTGGCTTCTTAGAATTTCACTAATCTCTTTGTTGTCCTCTGTGTACGTACCTTCATTTGTAATTAACGGTCCAATACTGGTCGAGGTTTTGGATTTTGATTTAGCGTATGTGAAAAAATATTTCGGATTTTTCCTTATCTCTTGTATAGCTCTCTGTTCCAATTCCATTTCCTCAGACTCATATGATCGCTTCAACGTTTGTTCGATTTCTTCGATCTCCCTGCTTAGGCTTATTTTCCTTGCTTGTGATAGTTGTGTCTGCCGAAGCATTTCCGTAATTTTTTTCCTTCTCCTGTACAGTCGTCTGCGTTCTCTTTCTAGAGTGTTCCTCTTTCTGCCCCTCCTCACCGGCACGTGCTTCAAGCAGACCTTGTAAGCTTCAGCTGTCAGTTGAGCTATTCCCTGTGTGGGAGTTTTGTCGCTTAAGACCGTCTCCCATTGAATGGTTGAAAGGTCTACATTTATTTTTCCCAGTCAATCCTCTTATTGTTGAAATTGAATTGATTGAATATTCCTTCTCGCTTGTTGGGTCTCTTAGATCTACTACCGTTATTTATGCTAGTTCGCACTTCAATGAGCTTATGGTCTGAGTATGAAGTATCTGAGATTGTTATGTCTCTGATTAGTTCATCATTGTTTGTGAATAACAAGTCTAGTGTGTTTTCGTTCCTAGTTGGTTCTGTAATCTGTTGATTGAGCGAGAATTTGTCACAGAATCTCAAAAGTTCTCTGACCTGTGGCTGGTTATTTCCCGGGTCATTCCCTGCTATGATATTTGTGTTTGCCATTCTCCATCTTAGACTCGGTAAATTGAAATCTCCAAGGAAGATAATATCTGGAGCTGGGTTTGCTAGGTCATCAAGTATGTTCTCTATTTTGTGCATCTGCTCTGTGAATTCCTCAACCGTTGTATCTGGCGGTTTATATATTAAATAATAATTAGGTTTAGTTTCTCTACCTTAATTCCAAGTACCTCTACCACCTCATTAGTTGAGTTTAGTAGTTCTGTGCATACCAGGTCCTCTTTAATATACAGACCTACTCCCCATTTGACCTAGTTTTTCTATCACATCTGTATAAATTATAATTTGGAATCCAGATTTCACCATCCATGTAATCTTTTGTATGAGTTTCCGTGAATGCCCCAAATATGGAGTTTGACTCTAATAGGAGACCATTTATGAACTTGACTTTATTTCTTGACTTTGGCTTTAGACCTTGAATGTTTGCAAATGAATGATTGTCCATATTGTGTGTCACTTCTGGAAGGTTTTGGTGGTTCTCCCTCCTCTCTACCCTGACCCAGGGTGTGTTGTTGTGGCAATGGTTTGTCCAGTTTTGGAAGTGATATTGGGGAGTGTGGTAGTCTCTGTGTAGTTGGGGGTGTAGTATGTGTGGGCTTGATGACGAAATGTAGTCCAGTCTCGGGCATTTCCCCTCTCCATCCGTACTCCTGCCACGTTTCTGCCTGTCTGTTTCTCCCTCTGTTTCTGCCTGCCTCTAAAAAATGTTCAGGGCTATTATATTGGACTTCCTCTCTTATATAGCGCTGTGTACCTCTGACGTGGAAATCGGGGCAATGAAGATCGTAGCATTTCCTCTCATTAACTGAGAGTTTGCATAGCTTAGGGTGAAAATATCTACACTCAGTATCAAAACGACATCTGCCTTTCCCTAACCAGTTCCGGCATTTCCGTGGGTGCATGAATGAGCATTCCGTGCCTCTGGGCCCATATCTGCACTGTCCTTTTGCATAATACCTGCAAATATTTTCATCTGTGATTGCATTATTCTTGTTTGTATCCGTGTACGACTTGGCTACCTCTGTGATTTTTGTTCCAACTTTCTCGTTCTGCATTTATTCTCGGTATTACCCTTATCTTTCGCCTTGTTGCTTTCGTCTTCTCATTCGTCTCATTTTTTATCTCCTTATTCATATCACCAGTTTGCTCTACAATTTGCCTTCATTTTTTGTACCTCGACGCTATGTCCTTCTACATTGCTACTTGACTCTCNAATTGCCTTCACAATATACTTTGTAATTTATCATTTACTTTCTTTCTAGCAAAATTGGACTCCATGTGTGCTCCTCCTCGTTGCACCGAGCTAACGCGAGACTTGACTCTGTTGTCTCATGGTCCCTCCAGAAGCACTTAACAGTTGAGTCCTGAAAAATATTTATTAAGGAATAAATATTAATATTGGTATTTTTTTTTTTTTTTGCTACAAATGTAATATAACACTTAATTTGAATTTGGACTGACAAGTACTAAAAAACCAGCGTTGAATGTAATGAAACCTCATTTTTTTGGGCGAGCCCCGGAGCCTCCCTGGAGCTATAGGACTGATACACACTATATTAGCTATATTAGTCTGGAGCGTCAGTCAATGGAGTTCTGCCTACGGGGACCATGTGCCAGACCTGGCTTCCTCGATTCCTCAGAGAGTGCAGGAGCAATGACCTAGGGGAAAACCCCCTTGTATTTGGGAGGGTATTCGCTGTCTGCCATCGACCGGGGTTAGGCATCTCAAAACAAACCCCACATAGTAGGAAATTGCAAAAACCCAAGATTGAACAGTGAAACAAAACTCCCCAAAGAAAACATGGAAAACAAGCAAACATTAACCACTGCCACCGCTTGTCCTCACAGCTCTCTCTCTCTCTGTCTCTCTTGCACCCCCCTCCCCACAGAAGGGGAAGAGGGGAGCCCCCGGACCCCCGTGGCGGCTACCCAGCTCCTCAGTTTGGAGGCTGAGCATTAAAATAAAACTGCCGACAGGAGAGAGGGTGCCAGGGAGCCTCGGGGCTCACCCGAAAATGCTGTTTCGTTACATTCAACACTGGTTTCCTGTGGGGAGCCCTACGACTTCCTGGAGCTACATACCCAAAGATAAGTAAAATAGGGACGTACCCAGGAGGCGGCCACCCCACAGCCTCAACACGAAGATGAGATAACTGGCTGCAACCTGCGACCCAAGGCAACACAGGAACGACAGGGACCAAGAAACATTTACCAAAGAACGGGCAGCCAGGACCCTGTTCAACCTCCAAAACTCCCATGCCCGAACATCAGCCCAAGACATGTTCCTCAGACACAGCGGCAAGAGCAGCATATTGACGAACATCATAGGGACGAGGGTAGACCACAGGCTGGCTAGACTTAATAACGCTGCGAACGACCTAAGAGACCGAGCCCTGGAACAGGGAACAAGGGAAGTTGGATCAATCTGAAACGCGTCCACCACCACAGAAGTCGAGGCATGCAGGTAACGGCGTAGAGCCGCAACTGGACACAACACATAATGCACCCCTGGCCTGACCAACCAAGCATAAAAAAACAGCATTGAATGTAATGAAACGCCATTCTGGGCGAGACCCGGAGGCTCCCCGCAGCTATCCTGGCTGATATGTTACTATTAGCTTTCTGGCATCAAAATGCATAGAGTTCTTGCCTACCGGGAACCACAAGCCAGAACTGGGCACCCTCAGAGAGGCGTGAGGAGCAATGGCCCATAGAAACCCCCTGTGTGGATGGAAGCATTCTATGTGCCATCGACCGGTCTGGCACCCAAAAAGGTAGAACGCCCCAAAACAAACCCCCATTCTGGTGAAAATATTGCTACGTAAAGTCGAACAAGTGGACAGAACCCCCCAAATGAAAACTAGCAAACTAGCATGACGTCATCACGTAGCCGTGCCGCCGTCTGTGCAACCCCCTATCCCCTCCCCAGGAGAGGGAAGGGGGAGCCCAAGACCTCCATGCTGGCGATCCAACCGGCAATTCTTAGGCTGGATGTCAAAAACACGCGAAAACACCACCGACCGGAAGGAGGGAGGGATGCTGGGAAGCCTCCGGGTCTCACCCAGAAATGGTGTTTCATTACATTCAACGCTGGTTTTCTGGGGGAGCCCTGTCTCCCCCGGAGCTACCTCACCAAAGATTAGTAAAGAGGGAAGGACCCAAGAGGCGGACACCACGCGCTTTAACTCAAAAAACAAGACAACTGGCAAACCGAAATCCTACACAGACAACCCGGGATATTCAAACCCCGAACAGTTAAGAAGGAAGGGAACCCAAGCAATCCAAAGTGTCCCCATGGCCACAGAGGACAAGACATGCAGAAACAGCAGAGAGCCACAACCGAACCCAACACATGATGCAACCCCTGGCCCGATCAACCAAGCATCAACAACCCAAGGATCCTGCAGAAAATAGCAGACTCATGCATCGCCAGGGAAAAAGGAGACTGCTACAAACAAACAGAACAACCACCCGAACCAAACAAGCAGAAAACTCCTGTACCGGAGGAGAGCCTGAAGCTCTCCAAACTGACCCCCAGAGGCCAATGCCAACAGGAAAAAGAAACCTTGAAAAAGAACCCTGAACCGAAGGGACCATGACAAACCGAGGAGAAAAGAGAAGAGACCACCCGGTCTAACGACTAGGATGACACCTGAGGTGCATGAGCAGGCCGAAGGCGAAACAACGCATGAGACAGCTGGCAGAATGGAGTAGAAGTGACATCAATATCAAATGCAAGCTGGAGCGGCTCTGCCAGCTCCGCACAATACGAGGCGACAGTATCCGGCACAAGAAGAGAGATCTGAAACAACCACGAAAGGAAGAACAAGACAACCCTATCAGAGACCAAAGTACACCTACACAGTGATAGGAACAGGACGGACTGCCAGGAACCTCATACTGCCGCCGAGATGAAGCATGCAAGTGGGAGACCATCAACAAAGTCACCTGCCCATACAAGTGACGAGAAACTTGAGATAAAAACCCCAGATGCGAAGACTTGAGGAGAAAAACGAACCAGCACGTACCAAGCTGGACCGATCTGCAGAAAGAGTGGAGCCGGGGAAGATCCTCGGGTTCGGACACCGAGCAAGCAGCACCGGAAACCAAGGCTGGGCCGGCCACCAAGGAGCCAGAAGGACAACTCTTCCCTGGAAAGTCTCCAAGCGAGCCAAAACCTTGGACACCCCCCAACAGGAACTGCCAGGAGAGCCAAACCCCGAGAACTCAGCAGACGAGTCACCCGAAGTGACTACTCCCAAAGAGCCAAGGACTGCATGGAACCCCCCATGGATCAAGCAAAGAACCACCGGCGAACAGTCTGAAAGAAACTGGCTCGACAACCTGCAAGTGACCCGAATCCTCCGGAGCAACATCCACCAGTTGCAAACACCCACACTGTGCTGTGAGCCCGACGGAAGGACCGACCCCACTGTCCCTGTCCAGCCTGGTGAGCATGGGTCACAAAAACCCAGCCAGGAGACAATGCGGCAGTGAAGACAACAAGCAAGGGCTCAGGTAAGCACCATGGCACAGAACCCTGAAAGCCCCAAGAGGAAGCCGGTGATGCAGCAACCAATGCAAAGCACCCGGAGGCCGAACCCAGCATTTGCGATAAGCAGAAAGGACGTTTCCAAAGGAACCAGATGGAACATCCGCCAGGTCTCCAGGAATCCGAACCCTGTGAGCTGGGAAAGAACCAAATCCCTGGCAGGCAGACACGCGGAATGGCTGGGAGCCCAAACCAGCTCATCGTCGAGGTAGGTCAGAACCCGAACACCTAACAGATGCACGTAGGCCACCACGACCCGGGTAAGGCGTGTAAAAACACGAGGTGCCAGATTCAAGCCAAATGAAAGGCAACAAAAGCGGCACCCTTGACGCCCCACAACAAAACCGAGCCAGACCTAGAACCCAGACGCACTATGATGTGGAATACGTATCCTGAGGACCAGGGACACCATCCAAGTGCGTAGGCCAACAGAAGATAGACCTGGGACAAAGTAGTTATCCGAAAGGATGAGCAATAACCCATGGGTTCGGATGTGACAAGTCCAGAATGAACCGGAGTCCCCGCAGGCCTTTTTGGGACCAGAAACTGGCGGGAACCCACCCGAGAGACGAGTCATTTCGACCACTCAAGTGAACCCATCCAAGAGGGCTCTGTCAAGTCATCCAAGATGACTGACAGAGCGCAGGAAAAGAGGCCCGCCCCACCAGCCATGAACCCCCGAATGAGAAGGAGCACCCAACGCCACCGCAGGCCACATAAAACGACCGAAAGGCTCACAATTTGTGGGGCCAGGCGTGAGTGAACAAACAGCCTTTCCCACTCCATCGCCCCGTCAAGGGTATGAACCATGAAAGGGCCGACGCACCTTACGAGAACCCAAGCAGCGCGATCCCCTCGCCGACCAGAAAATACGGAACCGAAGACAGCACCTGCCCCGAAGCTGGCACCACTGGCCTACCACAACGGGAAGAACCCCGAGCCTGGCCGACCCTTCCAGGAAGGCCCCCCACGAGCCCCCACAGAGAACCAACAAGGCAGACAGTGGATGGCAACTAGCCAAGTCGCTTGCAGATACTGTCTCCACTCGATCATCTGGACTATATGGAAGGACCCCCAGCCGGATTATCACATTTTTCGGATAATGGTACTTTTTCACCTACGAGTCCAAAAGTGACCATTTCCAACTATTTTTATACTATAAACAATGTAAATTGAATTGCCTTGCCACATATAATTATTAATATTCAACTGGAAACCTCAACTTACCTTGTTGGTGTTCGTCTTCTTGATTGATGCCACACTTCTTGAAGTTAAGAATTCTTAACAATTTACGTAACTTATATTAACACAACACTAAAATTAACACTAAAATTACTGTACAGTTCATTAAGCAAAGTTAGTTTTGACTGCCAGCTGCTGAAGCCTCACTGGTTGAAGGTGCTTGGCTTGCCTATGATGCCTTACTTGTTGAAGGTGCTTGGCTTGCCTGTGGCGCCTCACTTGTTAAAGGCGCTTGGCTTGCCTGTGGCGCCTCACTTGTTGAAGGCATTTGGCTGCCTGTGACGCCTCACTGGTTGAACAACACGTAACTTGTCTTTAATTGCTAGGACAACCTTCTTCTCTTAACACCTCCAGAATGATTGATGTTGCTACCAGACATAGTCTTGGCCAAAATGTTTAAAGTTGTTATGAAAATAAAAGTTATTTAAAAAGATATTTCACTAATGGCACAGCACTGTGGTATAACACAAGGGACAGGTCCACTTGGGGCAGCTGTAGCACGTTACATAAGCCGCCAGGAGGAAAAAAAACGCACAATATTTTTGAAGGAAACTTCAGCCTGTGCACATTGCTTTTAGGAAACTTATTTATTTGTTATTACATAATTACTAGTACTTATTTCATTTGTTTTTGGCTATGATTAATTGTTCTAAAATTAATGGTAATTCCTGTACCCAGTTAGTCCCTCCCTACACTCCCCTCCCACCCTCCCGACCCACCCACCCCCTCCTCCACCAAGATGGCAGACGGGATTAAGGCCAAATTTTTATCCGGCCAAACCAGCTTTTATCCGGTTCCTGTGGCCATTTTGGCCGGATATTGAGATAACTTTATCCGGTCACGATTTTGGCCATATAAGGGCATTTTCTGGATGTTCGAATCCCAGATAATCGCGGGGTTACAGTACTGCACAACTGCAGACCCTGCAAACAGTGCGGACAAAACTGTGAAGACAACCTGGTTGATACCTGGTTGATGTGGTTCTGGAAGTTCTTCTACTCCAAGCCCGGCCCGAGGCCAAGCTTGACTTGTGAGAGTTTGGTCCATCAGGCTGTTGCTTGTAGCGGTCCGCAGGCCGTTAAGCCCGCAACCTAAGAGCCAGGGCCCAATCGGAATCCAGGAAGAAGCATCACCTGCCGACAGGCAAGTCGAGAAGCAAAATAACGGGAAACTGCATTCTGCAGGAGCAGCGCAAACATGTCAACAATGCAGACGACGCACACACTGCCGAGGGCAATGCAGAGCGGTGCGACCCAGAGGCGGCCCCAGGCACCTCCACATCCACCTCAAGCCAATCCAAGGACAGCTCAAGCGGTAGAAGAACACAGGGCCGAAGCCAGCAGGCAACGTGCAGGCAAGTACTCCGCAATCAAGGCAGCCGAAAGGTAAGGAACCTGCACATAAAGCTGCATCACCCCAACATCCTGCGGAAGGGCAGGGGCGAACAATATGCATCGAGACACTCAAAGTCACCCCCCCAGGAAGACTTGCAACGCCGTCTGAACCTCCCCCACACACCTGAGTGGGACCAGCAGAATGTGTGCCAAGCCTCCACTGCAAAGTGCGAGCAGTCTGCCAACCAGGACAACTCCGGAACTCATGACAAACCCAATACCAACACGAAGATCCATACACAAAAGCATAATCCGGGTCGTGCAGGAGATAAGCTGCAAGGGCTACCTGCACCACATGAGAAGGAATGCAGGAAACCGAAAACCTTCAGAAGGGCAGACCAAGGAACCCACAGGAACACGGAACCAAACCAAGGGAGGGGTAGACACCAAATCCAGGTCTTACGCGGAGGGAGCGAAACAGAACCCCACTCAGTGTAACAGCAAGACCCGCTCCAAGGGTACAAAAACCCAGGCGGGGTCCAACAGGGCCCAAGGCCTCAAGTCAACCCCTCCCCGGGAACCTCACACCGAGGACCCAGAGCCGAGCTGTCCCCCAAAGCCTCAGCTCCCAAGAAAAAGCCGGGGTAGCCAAAAAACACTAAGGAAGGGGGGGGCCCCTCTGGTCAGACCCATACACCACCGGCAGGAGAACAGGCTCGAATGCCTCTGCCCCATCCAGAGGGAACACCCCCAAAACTGCCCAAGTCCAACATCAACTAGACCCACCCACCCCCCGCCCCGCACCTGCTGATGGTCGAGCCTGAAGCCCGGGATGTGGGAAGGGTTACCTGGTTGATACCTGGTTGATGGGGTTCTGGGAGTTCTTCTACTCCCCAAGCCCGGCCCGAGGCCAGGCTTGACTTGTGAGAGTTTGGTCCACTAGGCTGTTGCTTGGAGCGGCCCGCAGGCCCACATACCCACCACAGCCCGGTTGGTCCGGCACTCCTTGGAGGAATAAATCTAGTTTCCTCTTGAAGATGTCCACGGTTGTTCCGGCAATATTTCTTATGCTTGCTGGGAGGACGTTGAACAACCGCGGACCTCTGATGTTTATACAGTGTTCTCTGATTGTGCCTATGGCACCTCTGCTCTTCACTGGTTCTATTCTGCATTTTCTTCCATATCGTTCACTCCAGTACGTGTTATTTTACTGTGTAGATTTGGTACTTGGCCCTCCAGTATCTTCCAGGTGTATATTATTTGATATCTCTCTCGTCTTCTTTCTAGTGAGTACATTTGGAGAGCTTTGAGACGATCCCAATAATTTAGGTGCTTTACCTCGTCTATGCGTGCCGTATATGTTCTCTGTATTCCCTCTATTTCAGCAATCTCTCCTGCTCTGAAGGGGAAGTGAGTACTGAGCAGTACTCAAGACGGGACAACACAAGTGACTTGAAGAGTACAACCATTGTGATGGGATCCCTGGATTTGAAAGTTCTCGTAATCCATCCTATCATTTTTCTGGCTGTCGCAATATTTGCTTGGTTATGCTCCTTAAACGTTAGGTCGTCAGACATTATTATTCCCAAATCCTTTACATGCTGTTTTCCTACTATGGGTACATTTGATTGTGTTTTGTACTCTGTATTATGTTTAAGGTCCTCATTTTTACCGTACCTGAGTACCTGGAATTTATCACTGTTAAACATGTTATTTTCTGATGCCCAGTCGAAAACTTTATTAATATCAGCTTGAAGTTTTTCAATGTCTTCAGCCGAGGTAATTTTCATACTGATTTTTGTGTCATCTGCAAAGGATGATACGAAGCTGTGACTTGTATTTTTGTCTATATCTGATATGAGAATAAGGAAAAGCAGCGGTGCAAGGACTGTACCCTGAGGTACAGAGCTTTTAACTGCACTTGGACTAGATTTTATATGGTTGACCGTTACTCGCTGAGTCCTGTTTGACAGAAAACTGAGTATCCAGCGTCCTACTTTACCGGTTATTCCCATTGACTTCATTTTGTGTGCTATCACGCCATGGTCACATTTATCGAAAGCCTTTGCGAAGTCCGTGTATATCACATCAGCATTCTGTTTTTCTTCTAATGCCTCAGTGACTTTGTCGTAGTGCTCAAGTAGCTGTGAGAGGCACGATCTTCCCGCTCGAAATCCATGTTGGCCTGGGTTGTGAAGGTCATTGGTCTCCATGAAATTGGTGACCTGACTCCTAATCACTCTCTCAAATACTTTTATGATGTGCGATGTTAGTGCAACTGGTCTATAATTCTTTGCCAATGCTTTGCTCCCTCCCTTGTGTAGAGGGGCTATGTCTGCTACTTTAAGTGCATCTGGTATCTCCCCCGTGTCCAACTCTTCCTTTCCTCCACACTATACTGAGTGCCTGTGCTACCGGCACTTTGCATTTCTTTATAAATATTGAATTCCATGAGTCAGGACCTGGGGCCGAGTGCATGGGCATGTTTTCAATTTCTCTTTCAAAATTTAGTGCGCTCGTGTTGATATCAGTTATATTTACAGGGGTTTGAATATCCCGCATAAAGAAATTATCTGGATCTTCCACTTTCATGTTGTTTTGGAGTGCTAAACATGTCCTCATACTGCTTTTTTAGGATTTCACTAATTTCTTTGTCATCCTCCGTGTATGAACCTTCACTTGTACGAATAGGTCCAATACTGGCAGTGGTTTTTGCTTTTGATTTCGCATATGAGAAGAAATATTTTGGATTTTTCTTTATTTCCTGAATTGCTTTCTGTTCTAACTGCCTTTCTTCAGTTTCATATGAGTTTTTCAATTTCTGGGGGGGGGGGGGGGAC
>WNGS01164437.1:30511324-30527543 GCA_020271785.1 Procambarus virginalis
AAGAAGTCCAAAAGAATAACCAAAACAAGCAAAAGGTCAGCAGGAAACGTAAACAGATAGGAGAAGAGGGGGAGAAAAACGAAACATAAGGAAAGGTAAAGTGATTCGGCACAATTAGAGAGACAGCAGCAGGAGCATAAGGCTACAAAAGGACAGAGGACCGTCCCATGGAGCATCACACTCCGGCAGCCGACCACCAACCACCTCACTGGCGCCAATGGGTCGTTGGGGAGGGAGATAACACTGGCAAGGGTGATGACCTGTGACTCTCACTGTGCCTGCAGCTCACCCTGAACAATACGCGCTCACTGTATCCACTTTACTTCCACTGGACCCTTGTGTTATGTCTCTTATCAACCCTTGGGTCATCAATATAATATTCCACTTCATCTTCAAGCAACAAACTATCTCCCCTGGAGAAAGCGGCTTTGCAACATCGCGTCCCACAGGTAACTGGGAGCTGGAGGTGCGTGCGTCGGCCACGGTTGCTAGATCAAAACTGAGGCTACCCTCGGGCCTGGGGCATTCTGGCATTTTTTTCAAAATGGCCGCCGCTCACTTACGGCCTTAGGCGTCCATTTCATACACAACCAACCACGCGCACGTTTCGAATGGGTACCAAAAAATCAAAAAGAGTTTTCTCGGTTGACGCAGTTTGCCACCAACCAAGAATACTTGGCTGGCGCAGTTAATGGTTAAGGGCCTTAGAGCATTCAGCTCGGAGGTAAGAGATATGGGGCGACCAAGACAAACGAGTGTCAAAGATTAACCCCAAGAGCTTAGCGGAATCTTTATACACAAGGGGATGACCATAAAATGACAAAGAGGGACAAAGAACAACATGCTTCCAAGTAAAGGTCATAGCACAAGTCTTGGTTGCAGAGAATTTGAAGCCATGATTGGTGGCCGAGGATGACACGGCATCAATCGCAAGTTGAAGACACTGTTGAAGGAGAGGCAAATCATCACCTTGACAGCAAAGAGTAAGATCGTCAACATAAAGAGCGGAGAAAATGCCAGAAGGAAGGGAGGAAAGAAGACCATTGAGGGCAACCAGAAAAAGCATATTGCTTAGAATACTACCTTGAGGTACACCTTCGTATTGCCGAAAAGAGGCAGAGAGTGGGGTACCAAGCCTGACTCGAAAGGAATGACAAGAGACGAAGCTTTGGAGGAAGAGGGAGATTACCACGAAGACCAAAAGAACGAAGTTGGGACAGAGTATGGTATCTCCAGGTTGTGTTATAAGCCTTTTCCAGGTCAAAAAGGACAGCAACAACGCAGGTCTTCGCAGCAAAAGTAGTACGAATATAGACCGCCAAGTTCACCAGGGCATCAGTCATGCTGCAGCACTTGGGAATCCAAATTGAGAAGGATAGAGGTGGTGATGGTGTTCCAAGAACCACATCAGACGAACATTTACCAAACGCTCAAAGAGTTTGCAGACACAACTCATGAGGGCAATAGGGCGGAAGTCCTTAGGGGGATGTCCCGAGAGACCACGGTTTATGAATAGGGAGTACAATGGCATCGAGCCAGACCTCAGGGACTGACGATGACTCCCAGACCTGGTTATACAGACTCGGTAAATACTGAGACATGCAAGGAGGGAGATGGCGAAGCATCTCATAATGTCATCCAAGCCCACTGCCGTAGATCCGCAGAGGGCCAGGGCAGACTGAAGTTCAGAAAGAGAGAAGGGATCGTCATAGGGAAGGCGGAGATGAGTGCGGAAATCTAAGGGACGAAATTCAAGAACGGGCTTATGAAGAAGGATGGATTGAGGAAGATGAGGACCAGAGCTAACAGTAGAAAAGTGGGAACCCAGTTCGGTCGCGACCTTCACTGGGTCCACCACAACAGTACCACAGAGGTGAAGAACCGGCGAGACATCTGGAACAAACTTACCCGCAAACTTGCGGATCTTCCAGATCTGCGGCAGAGGAATTTCGGACAAAATGGTGGAAACATAAGATTTCCAACTCTCACGTTTAGCTGTACGGATGGTCCAACGGGCCACCGCACTTGCCTTCCAAAACAAATAAAAGAATTGGCCATCTGCCAGCGTCGGTGTTTCTTCCAGGCTGCACGCTTCAGCAGACAGCCCGAGCACAGTCTGCATTCCACCAGGGAATGCAATTCCGCGTGCAAGGGATAGAGTGGAAGGCAGCGTCGAAGATGGTGTCATGAAAAAGGAGGAGGGCGTGAAGAAGAGGAAGAGAGAGAGAGGTCAGAGAGGGTGAATAGGTTCCAGTCAGCCTTGGCAAACTGCCACCTAGGGAAGGAGAGGGGAGGGTGGAAAGAGAAAAAGGAAACGAGGATGGGGAATTTGTCACTGTTATGGAGGTCATCAAGAACCGGCCACGTGAAATCTAAGTAAAGGGACGATGAGCAGAGAGAAAGATCAAGACAGAAAAGGGTGCGAGTCAGAGTCCACATGAGTGGGCTCGCCAAAATTCAGAAGAGACAGGGAAGAGAGGACGATGGTTTGAGAAGGCGACCGCGGATGTTTGTCAAAACATCACCCCAGAGGGTATGTCGACAGGTGAAATCACCCATAGGGTGATTTCAACAAAGAAATCATAGGAGTGCCGGACCAACCGGGCTGTGGTGGGTATGTGGGCCTGCGGGCCCCTCCAAGCAACAGCCTAGTGGACCAAACTCTCACAAGTCAAGCCTGGCCTCGCGCCGGGCTTGGGGAGTAGAAGAACTCCCAGAACCCCATCAACCAGGTATCAACCAGGTACCCAACAGGAGGACCGCTCTGGCAAGGAGTCCAGGTGGTGCTTAAGATCAGGAAGGGAAAGCGGGACATTTCGGGGGAGATAAATGGAACAGACTGTATACCATTTACTCACAAAACACGGGCAGCAGAACAAAGGATAGGCGATGGAAAAAGTAGGGGGACGAAGGGAATATAAAAACGAACAAGAGAGCAGTAGTCATGGGCCTTCTTGCTTGGGGGGGGGGTGGAGAAAGAAAGGAATAACCACGAAAGTGACCAGGACGAGCACCAAGCATTGGTTCCTGGAGACAAACACAGTGGTGAAAACTGTGAAATCAGAAGTTGGAGTTCATGGAAGTTGGCATAAAATCCACGAATATTCCACTGAAGAATAGACATTATCAAAAAGAGAAAGGACAGCAACAGAGAACAGTGAAGAAACAAAGGTAAAGAAGAACACAGTAAATTAAATAAGCTCAGAATCAGGGTCAGCAAAATCAGGGTTAGGGGGCATGGGTAAATTAATAAGGATGGAGGGAAGGGAGTGGGAGGACAGGTTATCTTGAAGTTATCTAGAGATGATTTCGGGGCTTTAGTGTCCCCCGGCCCTGTCCTCGACCAGGCCTCCACCCCCAGCAAGCAGCCCGTGACAGCTGACTAACACCCAGGTACCTATTTTACTGCTAGGTAACAGGGCATAGGGTTAAAGAAACTCTGCCCATTGTTTCTCGCCGGCGCCCGGGATCGAACCCGGAACCACAGGATCACAAGTCCAGCATGCTGTCTGCTTGGCCGACCGGCTCCCTCCCTCGGACAGACCAGAGGCAGACAGACGGGGTCCAGAGGAGGAGACAACCGAGAGGAGCAGTCAAGGACAGCAGGAGGAGGGAGGGGGGGGGTAGAAACCAGGGAGCGCACCTCAGCAAGGGCAGCAACCGAGAGGGAATTGGGGGCTAAAGAAACCTCCATAGCCGGGATAGGGAGCCCGACCACCTAAATGGGAGGGGACATAGTGATAGAGTCAGAGGTGGGGGCAAGGAAGAAAGCGATGCCTTCTTACCCGCTTGGGAGGAGGAAGGAGAGGAGCCAGGCTTATGTTTCCGACTCAAAGAGACAGGTGTTCCAGCAACAACATACTGGGCGACAGACTCGATGGTCTCAACAGGAGAAGAAGAACGGGGGGGCAAAGAACATGAAGATTGCTGGGAGGATGATGGACAGCAGCCTGGACAGACAGGCGGCGTGGAGGGCCAAGAGACTGTGGGGAGGGTTGGGAAGAAGGATCGAGGGGAGATGGGAAAGAAGACACAGGAGACATGGCAGACTGGGTAGGAAAGGGGGGAAGCTCCAGATAGAGAACCAAGATGGAGACCCTTCGGGACAGGACGAAAAGGAACAGGAGAGGAGGCGGTGGGCGTGTCTGGGTCCAAGGCCTGGAAACGGTTGTGACTAAGGAAGGCGGAAAGGACGAGGAGAGGTAGAACGCAACACGCGAGCATAAGATACGCCAGTGAAAGGGTGGAGATGGCGGACTCGGTGTCTCGCTTCAGGAAAAGTCAAATGATTCCGTTGTTTCAAGTTGAGGACGGCTTCCTCAAGCTTGTAGTGTATACACATGTGGGAGAACGTAAGGTGGGCCTCACCGCAATTGAGGCAGCGAGCCTGGGGAGAAGAGCAATCTGTCTTAAGTGGTCATTGCCCCCACATATGGGGCATAGAGAGACAAGACTTGAGCATTTGAGGGGCACCATGCTCGAACTTTTATTACTTATTGCAAAGTCTAGGAGAGGGAATGTACTCCTGAATGGAGCACCTAGCACCAACAAGAATGATAGAGGGTGGAAGGGTCCTACTATTGAAGGCGATTTTCACAACTCGAAGGGGCTGATGGTGACGACCACAAGGGGGTCGAGTGAATGTGTCCACCTGAAGGACAGGATGGCCTTGGGTTTCGAGGATATGTTTAATATCCTCATGGCAGTCACTTAGGTCCCGAACACCAGTTGCAACATGGTGCGGGAGGAGTACAGTCCCAACACTGGCATTTAACAGAGTGTTTTTGGAGACCCAAACAGGAGTCTTCCCAACACAGGACAATGCGGCTAAGCGGATAGCTGCATCCTGAGAAGGAGCAGCGATGACACATGTACCGAAATAGGTGGGGTTAAAAGTAACAGAGGCATTTATCGAATCAACAAGGTGTTTATGGAGGGAGAAATCGTCAAGAGTAGAATTCAGATGGAGATCAAAGTATTTAGCCCACGAAGCAGGATCTAACAAGACGTACGTATTATTATGGGAAGGGATCGTGCGAGTGTGGCGTGGTGGGGATGGCGTTAAGAACCCCCAGAGAGAGAGGGGTTAAAAGGCGCAGTAGTCACAACGAGAGACTGAGCCGTGCCAGGGGACGAGGTGGTCGCCGCTGGGGGCTTGGGGCTCGACCCAACCACAGAGGAGGGAGGGAGGGAGGGGAGCTGAGAGGAGTAGTCAGGAGGGTCAGAGGAGGAGCTAGGTCTGGGCCCAATGTAGCGGGGGCTACAGAGTGTCTTCCAACACAGTCCGACTCAGGGGCTCGGTCACCCACCCCACGAGCCTGAAAAGTTATAAGAGGAACAGTATTCAGCGACATGAAAATGAGAGGTAATACAGTACTTTCATTCATGAATGTGCCCTTGTACCCACCATGGAGCCACAATTAGAGGATAGGACACCCAACAAGAGACATGTTGCCGGTCTTGCCGGGGACCTCCTAGGGGTGCGTCGTGAGTATACTCCCCACAAATGCCACCTTAAGAACCGTCAGTTTGTCGAGATCGGGTTCAGTGATGAAAGAAGGATTTACAATAAAAGCGTCCCCTCGCTCGCAACATTGGATACCACAGTTCTACAGGTGAGAGAGTATGCCTCCCCAAACACCCGAGCACCAAAACAGAAGTAGTCCGAAAGAATAATCAAGACTGGCAAAAGGTCAGCGGGAAATAACAATTAGAAAGGAGAAGAGGGGGGGAAAAATGAAACACAAGGAAAGGGAAAAGACATCTGGCAAAATTGGTGAAGACAGCAGCAGGAGCATAAGGCTTCAAAAGGCCAGTGGACTGACCTATAGAGCACTACACTCTGACAGCCGCCCACCAAGCCCCTTCACAACGACAACGAGCTAGAAAGGGAGGGGGTTGTGATGCCAAGTGAAGATTTGGCGAGGCTTTAAATCTATATGAATGTGCCACTAGCGATCATTGTGGGCTGGACATAACTTACAACAACTGATTCTCCAACATCTTTAATGACCCTGTGAGAACGTTTGAAATGATCATTATGATCTGGTACCTAAAACATTTTTTTGCCTAACTGTACACATCATGTCCATGATACAAGGATTACTTAATTTAGGCAGCTCTTAGCATTTACTCCAGTCTTTTTCAATAGTATGTGTTAGACTAAAAAAAAAAATTCTTCATCGTAACATTTATTGTAAACTTTAAAAAACACACCAGTGAATTATAATTGTTCAGTGTCATGATCAACACACACTCGACTCATCCAAATGTGGTGCCATGTCACTGTCCATACTATAGTCCTTCCAGCCAGGTGTCAATATACGTAGCAATGTTGCACAGATTCGTAGTAACTTGCCTAGGGTTAAGCATTTCATTTATTTGTTCCATAAGACTTAGTGCCTTCCTTTGATAATTACTCATCTGTTCTATAACTCACATGGGTGTAAATAAAATCAAGTATTTATCAAAAGAAACCACCAAGCCGGGAAGACCATGTAGCAGGGTGTAAATAGAATTCCTCGAACGCCATAGTGTATCAGGTTAACTTGTCTTGGACAGTCTACTCTTCATTACAATCTTTCCTTCAGAAAATAAACTTAATATGACGCTGACCCCTCCACACCTGCACTTGAATGCCTGATACTACTGCAGGTAAATATAAATTAATAAAGCACAGGAAGGAATTGTTAAGAAGTCATTCTTTGTAAGACTACACAGCTTTTTAAACACCAGAATTTAAACGTTATTACTACCAACATTAGCTATGTCAACAGTCTCTTTTCTGTCATTCCATCACAATGCTAAATAAAAATGTAATAAAAACACATTAAATGTTAAGGTTAAAATTATAAAAATTGTTGCATATGTGAAGACCAATAATTTAAATTTGTTTTACTTGCAGATGATCAAATCTAAAGATGATGTACACAATCAATATCAAACACTCGAGTCATATGACTGCCTGGAAAATTATCTCCAAAAATACACTTATTATATGTATCATTCACAATGGCTTGGTTACTAAAATAATAATATGCAAGCATTATGTGGCAACAGTGGGTGGCGAGCTGCTTGTTATCACTTCTCTGGCAACACTGTACAAGAAGAAATAATATACACCATACTCTTAACATTTTTTCATAATCTTTTTAATTGCCTTCACAATATACTTTGTAAATTTATCATTTACTTTCTAGCAAAATTGGACTCCATGTGTGCTCCTCCTCGTTGCACCGAGCTAACGCGAGACTTGACTCTGTTCTCAATGGTCCCTCCAGAAGCACTTAACAGTTGAGTCCTGAAAAATATTTATTAAGGAATAAATATTAATATTTGGTATTTTTTTTTTTTTTGCTACAAATGTAATATAACACTTAATTTGAATTTGGACTGACAAGTACTTAAAAAACCAGCGTTGAATGTAATGAAACCTCATTTTTTTGGGCGAGCCCCGGAGCCTCCCTGGAGCTATAGGACTGATACACACTATATTAGCTATATTAGTCTGGAGCGTCAGTCAATGGAGTTCTGCCTACCGGGGACCATGTGCCAGAACCTGGCTTCCTCAGAGAAGTGCAGGGAGCAATGACCTAGGGGAAAACCCCCTTGTATTTTGGGAGGGTATTCGCTGTCTGCCATCGACCGGGGTTAGGCATCTCAAAACAAACCCCACATAGTAGGAAATTGCAAAAACCCAAGATTGAACAGTGAAACAAAACTCCCCAAAAGAAAACATGGAAAACAAGCAAACATTAACCACTGCCACCGCTTGTCCTCACAGCTCTCTCTCTCTCTGTCTCTCTTGCACCCCCCTCCCCACAGAAGGGGGAAGAGGGGAGCCCCCGGACCCCCGTGCCGGCTACCCAGCTCCTCAGTTTGGAGGCTGAGCATTAAAATAAAACTGCCGACAGGAGAGAGGGTGCCAGGGAGCCTCTGGGGCTCACCCAGAAAATGCTGTTTCGTTACATTCAACACTGGTTTCCTGTGGGGAGCCCCTACGACTTCCTGGAGCTACATACCCAAAGATAAGTAAAATAGGGACGTACCCAGGAGGCGGCCACCCCACATGCCTCAACACGAAGATGAGATAACTGGCTGCAACCTGCGACCCAAGGCAACACAGGAACGACAGGGACCAGAAACATTTACCAAAGAACGGGCAGCCAGGACCCTGTTCAACCTCCAAAACTCCCATGCCCGAACATCAGCCCAAGACATGTTCCTCAGACACAGCGGCAAGAGCAGCATATTGACGAACAATCATAGGGACGAGGGTAGACCACAGNTATGCAGTACCCTAGTACTTCACCTAATGTTATGCCAGTTTGGCTATATTTAGCCACCCTATCACTTGATGTGATGACACATCAGGTGATTGGATACACAGTCGAAGGGTTAGTGTATTGCAAAAAACGTATATCACACTTAACCTCATAGCACCTCACACTTTCCCTATGTATTATACATTTTCTGTGGGGAGCCCTACGGCTCCCTGGAGCGGCCAGGCCCCCTCCCCTCTCGGTGAGGGGAGGGTTGTGCGGACGGACCAGCGTGGCAGTAAATTGTGATAATTGCTTGTTTCCTTGTTTCCATGGGATTGTAGGGAGTTTCTACCTCTCTCTTTTTTTTGTTTTAGTTTCTTACCATGTGGGGATTTGTTTTGTTATGCTTATCTTTCTGGGTGCCTAACCCCGGTCAATGGCAGATAAGGAAAATCCCCAACTACAATGGGGTTTTCCAGGGCCATTGCTCCCTGAAACCTCTCTGAAGGGCCAAGTTCTGGCGCTGGTCCCCGGTAGGTCTGACTCCATAGCTAATGTCCGGTCTAAACATAACATACATTAGCCCAGTAAGCTCCAGGGAGCCACCGGGGCTCAACCAGAAAATGGCGCTTCATTACATTCAACGCTGCTTTTTTGAGCTTTATTATGATATCCCTCATTAATATATATGACTATAATATACAATTTTCCTTATCATATAGGTGTAGTAGGCCTAGTATATTGAGCAGTGTCTTCTATGTTGGCATCTTCACATTCTGGTCTCGTTCTTACTCTCACGGTGGTTAGAGTGAATAGTTACGTAATTTGGGTATTTATCTATACTGGAAAATATTGGAGGGGTGACAGGTAAGCTTCTAACATGGATGAAAAATTTCCTAACTGACAGAAAAATGAGGGCCGTAATCAGAGGCAAGGTATTAGATTGGAGGAATGTCACGAGTGGAGTACCACATGATTCAGTTCTTGCACCGGTAATGTTCATTGTCTACATAAACGATCTACCAGTGGGAATACAGAATTATATGAACATGTTTGCTGATGATGCTAAGCTAATAGGGAAGATAAGAAACCTAGATGATGTGTCATGCCCTTCAAGAAGACCTGGACAAAATAAGTATATGGAGCAACACTTGGCAAATGGAATGTAATGTGAATAAATGCCATGTTATGGAATGTGGATTTGGAGAACATAGACCCCACACAACCTATAAATTATGTGAGAAATCTTTAAAGAATTCTGACAAGAAAGTGACCTAGGGTGGTTCTAGATAGAAAAACTGTCACCTGAGGACCACATTAAGAACATTGTGCGAGGAGCCTATGCTATACTTTCTAACTTCAGAATTGCTTTTAAATACATGGATGGAGAAATATTAAAGAAATTGTTCACGACTTTTATTAGACCAAAGCTGGAATATGCAGCGGTTGTATGGTGCCCATATCTTAAGAAGCACATCAACAAACTGGAAAAGGTGCAACGACATGCCACTAAGTGGCTGCCAGAACTGAAGGGCAAGAGCTACGAGGAGAAGTTAGAGGCATTAAATATGCAAAAACTAGAAGATAAAAGAAAAAGAGGCGATATGATCATTACGTTCAAAATAGTAACAGGATCGATAAAATTGATAGGGAAGAATTAATTCCTGAGACCCGGAACTTCAAGAACAAGAGATCATAGATTTAAACTAAAGAAACAAAGCTGCCGGAGAAATGTAAGACAATTCACTTTTGTAAACAGAGTGGTAGATGGTTGGAACAAGTTAGGTGAGAAGGTGGTGGAGGCCAAAACCGTCAGTAATTTCAAAGCGTTATATAACAAAGAGTGCTAGGAAGACGGGACACCACGAGCGTAGCTCTCATCCTGTAACTACACTTAGGTAATTACTCCCAACTGTTGTGATCCTTTATCATCAGAGCACAGTCAAGCAGAAACACACATGGCACTGATGCTACCAGGGTATATGTATATTCGTACAGTAGCACCCACAAATCTAGAATATAGCATTCTGGACCCGATTCAGATTTGTGTGAAAATAGTCTGAAATAACCCCCCCCCCCCTCAATGAGTGATTTGTTGTGGTGAGAAAGCTCCTGTGCATCACCTGTGGGTAGGAGGATGGTTCCTGCTTGCTCTGGAAGTGCTCAAGCAAATTGCCCTCCCATGTTTGCTGTGCATGGAGACCTATGCACTCTTATGTTCCTTCATCTAGTTGTTGAGCCTATCTAGCAGCTGCTGCCCCTGGGAAGGGGGGGGGGGGAAGGTGTAGTTTAGTGTGGCTCGCCTGAATCAATAAGTCTGTCTACTTAGCCCACCTAGTTAAACATTGAGTCAAGTGGGCAATTTTTACACAGGTGAGCACAGGAACAGATGATTGCTGATTTGTGTTATCAGGGTGAGAGCTTTCCTTTCCCTTAGCTCATGGTAAGCCTTACTCACTAGTTTCCCTGGAATATGACCTGTCAATTATTTAACAACCAGGTATCCAATCACTGCTAGGTGAACAGAGGCATACAGTTAAAGATTGGTGCCTAGTCAATCCTCCCTTGCCAGGATATGAACCTTGGTCAAATCGCACATGAAGCAAGGGTCGAGTGTGTTACCACTGCACCATGGGAACTGCGACGTTGGTATCCCTATCGGTCCCTGGTATGCCATTCAAATCCTTCAATGGTGACCCATGTACAGTATACTATTCCAGTTACCAGTTACTCCTGAGGTTGCTTGCCAATGTGCTTGTGCCTCCCTCTGTTGAGCTTCGTGGTGGATGAGGGTGCACGGCAGCGAAGTCTTATTCTACTTTTTTATGTTTTTGACTACATTCTCCTCAGACTCGTGAGGTAGATGATGAGGCCCCCCAGTGCAGTCAATGAGTCACAATAACATGCTCAAGATATGATATCCAATTCACACACTAGAAAAAGATCGTTTGCAGAGTTATCAGCAGTGATTGGTTTTCTTTTGTTGACTTTCTAGATGCTTCCCAAGTGGTGGCAGACATGATTAAATTTATAGAAATTTGATCATAATGCCACCATTCCCTGCACCTCTCTTGATGAGGGGGGGGGCAGGTTCTGGCTCTTGGTCCCAGGTAGGCCTATAAAAACTCAACTGATGGCACCTAGTAGTTTGGCACTAAGGTATATAATTACTGTGTAATTAGTAGTTTTGGCACTATATAATTACAATATAATTAGTAGTTTGGCACTATATAATTACAATATCACTAAAGATACTGTAAAATCTAGAATCTTTAGGAAGCCTCCGGGACTCACCCACAAATTACAGTTTCATTACATTCAATGCTGGTTTGTTTGTTTGACTGTTACTCTTTGCATTCTGTTTGACAGGAAATCAAATATCCATTGCCTTACTTTACCTGTTATTCCAACTGATCTCATTTTATGTGTTATCACTCCATGGTCACACTTATCAAATGCCTTTGGAAAGTCTGTGCATACCACATCTGTATTTTGTTGTTCTAATACTATACTGTACTTTTGTCTAGTATTAGAATGTACAGTGTATTAGAGTATAATACTGTACAAAATACAGTACAGGTATTATAATAATATATTAATTAATACAGTATTATAGTATATATTAAAACAGTATTATTAATAATATTGTATTTTGTCATAGTCGAGTAGCTGCAAAAGGCATGATCTCCCCTGCTCTAAATCCATGCTGACCTGGGTTGTGAAGGTCATCGTTCTCCATTTAACTGAAGCGACTCCTGATCACTTGTTCAAAAACGTTCATGTGCGATGTTAGTGCAACTGAGTTATAGTTTTTAGCCAGTGCTTTACTCCCTCCCTTGTGCAGGGAAACTAAATATACTGGTTTATGTGCTTCTGGTGTCTCCCCAATATCCAGGCTCTTCCTCCACACCACACTGAGTGCTCCTGCTACTGGCCCTTTACATTTCTTTATAAATATGGAGTTGCAAGAGTCTGGACCTGGGGTCGAGTGTATGGGCATGTTGTCAATTTCTCTTACAAGATCTAAAATGTTTGTGTTGATATCAGTTACATTATCATGGGTTTGGGTATCATTCATAAGGAGGCTGTCCGGATCTTCAACTTTCGTGCTGTTTATTGGGGTGCTAAACATAGCCTCATGCTGATCTTTCAGGATTTTATTAATTTCTCTCTCACCCTCTGTGTTTGAACCTTCTCTTGTAAGTATAGGTTCAGTGCTGGTAGAGGTTTTAGATATTAATTTTGTATATATGCAGAAATATTTTGGTTTCTTATCTCTTGTATGGCTTTCTGTTCCAACTTCATTTCTTCAGTCTGATATGATTGATTCAGCTTCTGCTCTATTTCTTTAATCTCTGTTCAAATAATTTTGACTTTATTGGGACAGTTGTGTCTGCTTGAGTATTTCCATTTTTCTTTCTTTCTTATGTAGTGTCGTCTGCATTCTTTTTCCAACCTGGTCCTCTGTTTGACCTTCTGCAAAGGAACATGTTTCAAACAGACTTTGTATGCTTCAGTGTCAACTATTGTATTCCCTGTGTGGGAGTTTTGTATCTTAACATGGTTTCCTATTGGATGTTTACATACTATTATGTAAATATTTTGCAGTCAGTCCTAGTATTATTAAAATTTTATTTAATGAACAACCCTCTCACTTGATAATTTTTTGGGGTATATTCAAGTATTGATGTTAGTTTGCACTTTAATAAGCTTGTGATCTAAGTACAGTATATGGTATCTGAGATCGTAATGCCCTCTGATTATTTCTTCATTGTTTGTGAAGACCAGATCTAGAATATTTTCATTCCTAGTTAGCTCTGATATCTGCTGGTTGAGTGAAAATTTATCACATAATCTAAGTAGTTGCCTGACCTGCAGCTGTTTTTTCCTGCTTGATTTTTTGGTATAACATTATTGTTTGCTATTTGCTATTTTAGACTGGGGAGGTTGAAGTCTCCAAGGAAGATTATATCTGGCAATGGGTTTGCCAGATTGTCTAGGTTATTCTCTATTTTGCTATCAACTGTGTGAATTCTTCAGGTGTTGTATCAAATTCCCTAAGAGTAGTTACAGGATGAGAGCTATGCTCATGGAGTCCCGTCTTCCCAGTACTCTTTGTCGAATACCACTTTGAAACTACTGACGGTTTTGGCCTCCACCACCTCACTTAACTTGTTCCAACCATCTACCACTCTGTTTGCAAAAGAAAACTTTCTAATTTTTTTTTGGCACCTTTGTTTCTTTAGCTTGAATCTGTAATTACCTAAGTGTAGTTACAGGATGAGAGCTACGCTCGTGGTGTCCCATCTTCCCAGCACTCTTTGTTATATAACACTTTGATATTACTGACGGTTTTGGCCTCCACCACCTTTTCATCTAACTTGTTCCAACCGTCTACCACTCTGTTTACAAAAGTGAATTTTCTTATATTTCCCCTGCAGCTTTGTTTCGTTAGTTTAAATCTATGAGCTCTTGTTCTTGAAGTAATGTTCTTGTTCTGTGTCCTGTTCTGTTCATGAACAGTGTCCTCAATAAAGGTTTATTGTAGCAATATTACTTGTTCTACATTCACTAATAATACATTATATACAGTTTCACACACTATTTACAAAGCAACACACTGTATTACACTCTTAGTACTTAGCAAGCGACTGATATTCAAAGAAGCAGTCCATGAGACACAATGGGACTTTGCACTCAACTCATACGGTACACACTGATTTTCGCTTCCTTGGTTTTCGTTCCGAGTGCTTGCAAACAATGCACTCACGTATGCCTTTGGCCTTAGTTCCTGTAGGTGGTAGGTAGGAAGGCATATGAACTGCAAAAGCCTCTTTACCAGCCAGTCTGTTGGAAACTAAATGCGCTCTGGTTGGGGCATGATAAACTGTCCTTACACTATCTTCCTGCCCATACTTGACGAGTAATTGCCACAGCAGAGCTTGACTCAACACTCGAATTGATGGGTTTTTGCCCGTTTTCATCAAAAACATGTTTAAACAGTTGAGCACTGTTACACCCACAAGATGAAAGAAGAATTTCCTTGTCCACTTTTCAGTTACACCAATATTATTTTTGAAAACTGGCACTTCTTTCCTATTTGTCTTTACAGTGCCACACACGCCCGTGTTATGTTCAAGCAAGAACTTTGGTAGCAAGGGGCTCGTATAATAATTGTCAGTGTACAGAATGTGCCCCTTGTTCAACAGTGGTTCCCATTAGCGTCTTCACTACACTGCCAGAAAACCCGAGACGATCCTCTGAGGGTATGTCCACGTCTGTACCAGAATATAATATCATATCGATCACCATTCCGGTTTCACAGTAGCACAGTACAATAAATTTGAGGCCAAAACGGTGCCGTTTCGATGGGATGTACTGTTTGAAAAGTAAGTAATTATTAAAAGAAGGCACCAAACTGGGAAGACTATGTAGCACCATCAAATGTGCGGGATAATCAGAGGGCGCTAAATATCACCAAAGATGCAAATTCGAGAACAGAAATGCATAAGGCGAACGATATCAAAAGTATCTGTGTCACCAAAAATTCTATCGAGGGACAAGCGACCACGGGGGACGGTCGGAAAACAAGACACACGCTCGTCCCGGAAGTCAGAACATTCAACAAGGATATGCACGACCGTAAGAGGGACAATGCAATTAGGACAATAAAGAGCAGGGCGGCACTCTATCAAGTGACCACGAGTTGAGCGAGTATGGCCAATACGCAACCTTGCCAGAGCCGTTTCCCATCGCCGGTTACGGTGGTAGGAGGACGGCCATGAGGACACACAACTCTTAAGAGTACGTAGTTTGTTACCAATAACAGACAACCAATAAGCCTGCCAACAGGTAAGGATGGAGGAATGGATAACCAGGTAAAAGGAATATACCTTTACGAGAGATGGGACAAGAGCAGACAGTTTCCCTGGCGGCAGCATCCGCACGCTCATTTAAAGAGACACCAATATGGCTGGGAACCTAACAAAACTCAACCGATTTAAATTTACTGTGAATAAGAAACAGCCAATGCTGGATCTCGACAACCACTGGATGAACCAGATTAAAGGACCCGAGAGCCATGAGGGCACTACGAGAATCAACAACAACTACAAAGGAAGATTGACAACAAGAAAGCAGGAGACGTAGAGCATAGAGAATAGCATAAAGTTCTGCTGTGAAGATGCTAGTCTCCGGAGGCAAGCGACACATATAAGTGCAATCAGGAAAAACAACAGAGTACCCTACACTGTCCGCAGATTTAGACCCATCGGTGAAGACGGAAACAGAGCAGGAATGAGAAGAAAAGTGCTCAAGGAAAAGACGTTTTAGAACCATAGGAGGGGTAAAAGCTTCAGTGATGCGGGTCAAGGATGTACAAAACTGCGGACGGTGGACTCTCCACGAGGGCAAAAAAGGAACAACACGAGGAGAAATTAGAAATACGAACGGAAAGAGAATCCTGTAAGCAAGATAACCCGGACAGAAAGAGGGAGGTGGTGTAGAGGAATAGGAACCACAGGAGGGGCAAAAGTTACAGCACGACAGAGGCAAGAGGAAGAATGTTGCAAGGACCGCGCAAGATAACGAAGACAGTAGCGATCACGGCGGTCCTGGAGAGACAAGAAGCCAGTGTCAGCATACAAGCTGAGGATGGGAGTCGAACGAAAGGCACCAGAACTGAGGTGCAACCCAGTATGGTGCAAAGCATCAAAGAGTGAAGGCGAAGAGTAGAAGGAGAAGCAGACGAGTAAGCAGGGCAAGCATAATCGAGCTTAGACAGGACGAGAGAAGAATGTAAAGCGAGTAGTGCGTGCCTATCCGCTCCCCAAGAAGTATGGGACAATACCCAAATTCCAGTTATTTTATTTCAGGTATTTGTAGTTACCGGCTTTATAATCACTGCAAATTGACTTCCAGATGGATACTGATCAAGAGTAGAGCCAATCCATGAT
>WNGS01164437.1:30556356-30596830 GCA_020271785.1 Procambarus virginalis
ATTGACCCCAGGGTGGCAGGTGTTTATTCCTGTGTGTGTTCCCCACCTGACACATGTATTGACCCCCAGGGTGGCAGGTGTTTATCCCTGTGTGTGTCCCTCACCTGACACATGTATTGACCCCAGGGTGGCAGGTGTTTATTCCTGTGTGTGTCCCCCTCCTGACACATGTATTGACCCCAGGGGTGGCAGGTGTTTATCCCTGTGTGTTCCCCCACCTGACACATGTATTGACCCCAGGGGTGGCAGGTGTTTATTCCTCTGTGTGTGTCCCTCACCTGACACATGTATTGACCCCAGGGGTGGCAGGTGTTTATTCCTGTGTGTGTATCCCCCACCTGACACTTGTATTGACCCCCAGGGGTGGCAGGTGTTTATTCCTGTGTGTGTCCCCCTCCTGACACATGTATTGACCCTAGGGGTGGCAGGTGTTTATTCCTGTGTGTGTCCCCCACCTGACACATGTATTGACCCCCAGGGGTGGCAGGTGTTTATTCCTGTGTGTGTCCCCCTCCTGACACATGTATTGACCCTAGGGGTGGCAGGTGTTTATTCCTGTGTGTGTCTCCCACCTGACACATGTATTGACCCCCAGGGGTGGCAGGTGTTTATCCCTGTGTGTGTGTGTGTGTTCCCCACCTGACACATGTATTGACCCCCAGGGGTGGCAGGTGTTTATTCCTGTGTGTGTCCCCCACCTGACACATGTATTGACCCCCAGGGGTGGCAGGTGTTTATCCCTGTGTGTGTCCCTCACCTGACACTTGTATTGACCCCAGGGGTGGCAGGTGTTTATCCCTGTGTGTGTCCCTCACCTGACACTTGTATTGACCCCAGGGGTGGCAGGTGTTTATTCGTGTGTGTCCCTCACCTGACACATGTATTGACCCCAGGGTGGCAGGTGTTTATCTCTGTGTGTTCCCCCACCTGACACATGTATTGACCCCAGGGGTGGCAGGTGTTTATTCCTGTGTGTGTGTGTCCCCTACCTGACACTTGTAGTGACCCGAGGGTGGCAGGTGTTTATCCCTGTGTGTGTCCCCCACCTGACACATGTATTGACCCCAGAGGTGGCAGGTGTTTATTCCTGTGTGTGTGTGTCCCCTACCTGACACTTGTAGTGACCCCAGGGTGGCAGGTGTTTATCCCTGTGTGTGTGGGGGGGCTGGTCACTATTGTCCCTACCTGACACTTGTATTAACCTAGGGGTGGCAGGTGTTTATCCCTGGGTGAGAGGTTTTATCTATGTGTGTGTGGCTGGATGGTCACTTGTTCTTGTGATACTTGTATTGACCCCAAGGTGACAGGTTTTATCTATATATATAATTACCTAAGTGTAGTTTCAGGATAGGTTTTATTTATATATATAATTACCTATGTGTAGTTTCAGGACGAGAGCTACGCTCGTGGTGTCCCGTCTTCCCAGTACTCTGTTGTATAATGCTTTGAATTTACGGACAGTTTTAGCCTCCACCATCTTCTCTCTTAGCTTGTTCCAACTGTCTACCACTCTGTTTGCAAAGTTAATTTTCTAATGTTTTTCCTGGCATCTTTGTTTCCTTATTTTGAACCTGTCATCTTGTTCTTGAAGTTACAGTTTTCAAAAATTCTATTTGTCCGTTTTGTTGATTCCTGTTACTATTTTGTATTTATCAGTCATGTTGCCTCTTTTTTTTCTATCTTCTAACTTTGGTTTATATAATGCTGCTAACCTCTAGCTCTTCTCTTTCATCTCCTTAGGCCATTTAGTTGCATGTCTTTGCATCTTTTCTAGTTTAGTGATGTGCTTCTTGAACTATGGGCACCATACAGCTGCTGCATATTCCAACCTTGGTCTCGTTAAGGTCGTGAATAATTTCTTTAATATTTTGCTATGCATGTATTTGTGATAATGAAAGTTGGTAAACATAGCAAACGCTCCTCGAACAATGTTCTTCATGTGATCCTCGGGTGACATCCTGAACCACCATTAGATCTCTTTCTTTAATAGGATTCTGTAAACTTATAAAATGGTGTTAGTACAGATTGGAAAGGGATTTTTATTACTGTACTGTATATTCAAATTTGGGGAGTGGGGAGAAAAATAATTGTCAGACGTACGATGCATCAGAGAAAGGCGTTTATAAGTTAGTGATTGTAGTTCTCTGAAGGTATGGGTGTGAGAGGAGAATGAATGTAGAGTTACGAATAAGGGCACTGAAATGATATGGAAAGACAAGGGGGCCCCCAGGAGTGATAGTGAAAGATAGAAGCAAGAATACTGAATGTAAAGGGATGTCGTTACAAGATCAAGCATGTGGTATTATAAATGGGATAATGATGGACATTTCTTGGGACATCTTCCTTGATGATGCAGATTGATGCTGTTGACTTCAATGAAATTTTGTAGCAAGAACAGAAAGGCATTTTGAAGTTTTAAAAATATTCAACTTGGTAAACGTTCTTTTGTGCATGTGTTACAGATCCAGTAGGAAACATGGATGGAGATCTTAGTGAGGGAGGAATGCAGAGTGTTGCTCTTAATGACGGAACACACTGTGGGGAGACCCAGCCTCTAGCGGGCATCCCCATGTCCAATGCCATACCCAACTCGGGGGTACAGCCTCAGCTCACTTCCCCTTCACAGCCTATTCCCACTCCTCAGGCTCGACCAACGTCCCTACCGCAGTACCCTCACAACCCAGGCTCGGCCTACACTTCACCCAATAGTGCCAGCAGTCCTGGTGAGTTTTAAGAAAGTTAATGTGTTGGGCATGAGCTGAATTGTCAAACTTAATTAAATAAGTATATAACTGCATTAAAAGAACAGTATATTGAGATGAATGCTGTGCATAAAGATTAAGCATTAACTAAGATGAATAAACTTGGTCTCTCTATTAGGCATACAATTTAGCAACCCTCCTCCTCATATGAAAATACAGTACTCACAGTAACGATGTGGTCAATTGTATAAATATGGACGTGAAGAATCGGTAGAAAATAGACTTGTATTATTGAATTTGGACAAACAGGAAAAGTGTTTTTATTTGTTGCTAATAAAAACTGATCTAACCTAATCATCCAAGGCCTAATACATGCTTGTTCAGGCCTTATATAGTACCCTGTACATTTGTGCTATACTGGGCCTAGGAATATTTAAGTATGGTTCTTAGCTTTATTTTTTCTGGACTATAAAATGAATAGTACCAAATTCTACTTTCTATTTTGTCCATCGCATCGATATTTGTATGATCATTCACATAGTTTTAAAAAGTGCTATCTTATCGGGAGAATGGGTTGAAATTTACACATCTGTGCACCACATCCACTTGGCAGTGCATTTCATCACTAGTCTAGAAGCACTGGGTGATGCATTTACTGTAGTTGTCAGAATTACTGTACAGTATTGTATAGTGTTGAGGCAGACAAGAAAAAGTACCTGTTTTTCCACCTCCCATGATAGACCATTTAAGCCCTAGACCCCTATGTAAGGAATGTTTCAGAATACGGCAATAAGTGGGACTGTTATATCTCGCCGTTTCCAGCCATGTCGCCCATTCCTTTAGCTACACCAACGTCTCCTGGCACTGAAAATGGGGCTGCTGTAGTTCGTACAAGTTCTAGTAAAATGGAAACGATTAAGACTTGGTCAATATCTACATACAAGTGCACCAAGCAACTCTTATCTGAGAAGTTAGGAAAATCATCTCGGACAGTAGATGCAGGTGAGCATACTATTGTGTTATTTATAATTCTTCATAAATGGCAAAATTGAAAACTTGGCTTGTGTTTCTTCCATGAGTATAGCTTTACAAATTAACTTTGTATAAACTGATTTATTAATTTTTGAGATGCAGGCTTTCCAAAGTCAAGCAAATAGATATTCTAATTTCTTAAATAGAATTTATAGTAATATATTTGTTTTAATTTTCAGAGTTAGAAGGGCAAATTGAATCACTTCGTGACACACAACGTAAATATTCCCAGATATTGCGCTTGGCGAGGGCTTTATCCTCGCATTTCTTTCATGTGGTACAAACACAGCAACAGCTGGGAGATGCCTTTGCAGATTTGGCCCAGGTAAAAGTGACCATATTTTAGTGTAATACTGTATTTTCTATATTAGACTTAATATACAGTAACTGTGTTCTTTTCCAATGAATGACTATGCTTGTGTTTGTTCTGATGTGTTCTTCCTTGCCATGAAAATGAGATCCCTTGTGTAAAAAATTGACTGTGTCCTACAGCCTTAACATATGAATGTACTGTACTGCTTTAGTTTCGTATGGCAGGAGACATTTTGTGCTTGTAAAGCTTTTGATAGTGAATTGGGTGGCCTCAGTTGCATTGGATGCTGTGTCCTCCTTAGGAGCTTCTTTTAAGGAAAAGGGCATCATACAGACTATCTCAAGGTAGTACAACTACTTTCAAGTTATAAAGACAATTAGCTGTACCTAATGTAAAATATTTTTTGTAGCTCACCCTTTTATTTTGTTAGAGTAATCATCTGGTGGTACAATGGAAGCCCCACTACCTGTATTTGACTCGCACATCATATTACTTTGGCTATTTCTGCCATCCCCTATATTCTGTTTGCTTATGCATTGCATTTTTATCTCCTGTTAAAGTTGCATGTACTGTATTTCATGAACATGTAGTTCATTTCAATAGTTATAATTCTATATCCATCTCTCTCTCATTCCATGTCTATGCCTTATTCCTGCAGGTGAAGGTCAGAAGAAGTATATACTTGTCTTGCTATTGTTTCTCCACATGTTGAGTTGTTTCCTTCATGATCTGTCCCTTATCTCCCAAGGAGAGATCATGAGAGAGATCATGAGAGAGATCATGAGAGATCTCTCTCTCCCTTGTATTACTTGCTTCTTCATTTCTCCTTGTTTTATATTGAACATACTCTCCTTGCATAGCATCTGTCTCCAATAATTAAGTTCTTTGACCTTAACCAGTACAATACATTATTATTATTAATACACACAATTATTTTTTCTTTCATGCTATAAAATATACTTAATGCTTGTGTGGGTTGCATCATTAATTTATTTATTGAATTAAGTGGACTGTATACTAAAACTTGATGTAACATAATCCCATAGTGGAGGGTAATTCAGTTGTTCAGGTTAATTAATTTAAGATTATGTAGTGTTTTATTTCAATCTTGCTTAATTTAATGAAGAGACTCAATTGCTATATTCATTTGTTAAAATACTAAAGAATTTAAACTGTTAGTTAATGAGTTTGAGCAGTTTAGCTGTTTTGGAGATCTGGGGCCAGATTCACGAAGCAGTCACGCATGTACTTACGAACGTGTCGATCTTTCCACAATCTTTGACGGCTTTGGTTACATTTATTAAACAGTTTACAAGAGTGAAAACATCCCAATCAACTGTTGATTGTTGTTATAAACAGCCTCCTCGTGCTTTGGAGCTCATTAACTGTTTAATAATTGTAAACAAAGCCCCCAAAGATTGAGAAAAGATGTACAGGTTTGTAAGTGCTTGCGAAACTGCTTTGTGAATTTGGCCCCTGTAGCACGCAAGATGAAGGAATCACAGTATGGGCCCAGGGTTGACCTCATGGTAAATGTAGTGGCTTCTAGTAAACTTGTAATGATGCCGATTCATTTTATGTTGGCAAATTCTTTATTAAATAGGAAAATCCCATATTTGTTATGTAATTAATAATCCCAATTTTTATCAATAGTTAACTTTAATTTACATTAAGGAATTAATTTTTTACTTTGATTATGGGGTCTTCCTGCAGCCTAATTCCCCTCCTCCCCTCACTTCCGACATCCTATTTACTCGAGAAATGGCCAAACCTTGCGTAATGGGGTGAGAATACTTAACAGTTGTGAGACAAACAGGGTGGTGGCTGTGAACAGGGCTATGCAGCTGTTGGGCAACTATTGCAAGAGTTATGCTCGCCAGCATGGTGTAACACCAACGGGCACTATCCACAATGGCGAACCCTCCACCCTCCCGCACCTCTCGACTTGATAGTCAGTGCGAAGGTTAATGCTAAATTAGGAGTGGTCTTTAAATTCTTATGAATTAAGAAGTCAGATTATTATTATTAACTCAACATTCCAATTAAGTATTAATTTCAATCTCCACACCCTTATTTAATAGATATATTAATGGACCAACTACAGTTCCTCAATCTCAGTGAGGAGATATCAACAAGAAATTTTAGAGAGAGTATTGTGTCGGCCACAGTATGCGGCTGCATAGTTCTACAGTTGTAAGAAAAGATCAATTTGAGAAATTTTGAGTCATAACTTATTAAATAAGTATTATCCATTTCCCATTTAAATTAAGGAGTGAGGCATTATGTCTTAATGTTTAAAGTAAGTGGTCCTGTGCTCTACCACAGGATTGTCTTCAGGTTTGGGCAATATTGCTCCACTCTGTGTAATGCTTGGTTTAATTCAGGTTTGGACAGTATGGCTCTGCTCTGTGTAATAGTTGGTTTAATTCAGGTTTGGACAGTATGGCTCTGCTCTATGTAATAGTTGGTTTAATTCAGGTTTGGACAGTATGGCTCTGCTTTATGTAATACAGTGGCACCTCGACATACGATTGCCCCTACTTACGATAATTTCGAGTTATGATGTAAATTTCATCAAAAAATGCGACTCGACATTCAATATGCCGACCTGCCTCGGTTTACTATAGCTGCCCGCTTAGTGATGATCGCGCCTATGAGAAATTCTGCTTTTGTGGTGATTTTTTGCATTTTGAACATTAAAGTGATTATTATATATCACGCCATGAGTCCCAGGAAAGTCAGTGGTAAGGCTCAACATATGAAAACCCATGTAAGGATGACCATAGAGCAGAAACAAGAGTACAGAATGTGTCTTCCTCAACAATTAAGAAAATGTATGCAGCATGGGAAGAATTGCAAACCTTTGCTGAAACGACTCGCCCAAATCAAGCTGCAGTAGGTCGTTGCCTTAACCTATTCAGTGATACTGTGATGCATCATTACAGACAAATGTTAAAACAAGGGAAAAACAAATGTCTCTTGACAAATTTGTAGTGAGACAAACAAGCACTGAACCACAACCAGGTCCTAATGGTATTCAGGCAAAACGTAGGAGAGATAGTACCCCAAAGGAAACATCACTGCCTGATGTGATAATGGAAGGGGACTCCCCTTCCAAACAGTAACAACTCTCCTCCTTTCCCCCCTCATCACCATCTTCCATATGCCATCAAGAGCCCTCCATAAAGGTAACAGAAACTTTGGTACTGTATTGTAGTTAGAAAAAAACATTGTATTCAGTATAAAATGTATTTGTATGTTAATATTTTAGAGGGTGTGGAACAGATTAATTCAATTCCCTTTATTTCTTATGGAAAAATCGCTTCGACTTACGATATTTCGACTTACGATCCGTCTCTGGGAACGGATTGGCATCGTAAGTCGAGGCCCCATTGTAGTTGGTTTAATTCAGGTTTGGGCAATATAGCTCTGCTTTATGTAATAGTTGGTTTAATTCAGGTTTGGACAGTATGGCTCTGCTCTGCATAATACAGTAGTTGGTTTAATTCTGGGAATCAACAGGAAGTCTGGGCTTTGTCAATTCAATAGAATCCCACATTGTATAACTTAGCAAGTCAGAATGGTACAGTTGTAGAGTTTGCGACTAGAAGTGCCTTTGTTGCGGGGTCAAGTCACCTCAGAGTTCAAGTTGATTTTCTCATTCATTATATTGTTTGTATCATGTGATGTATCCTCTAGAGTGACTGTGACATGCATGTACATGTTGATGTTAAATATTCTATATCTTCATTTTCTATATTCAGAAATCACCAGAGCTGCAGGAGGAGTTTATATACAATGCTGAAACTCAAAGGACTCTCACGAAGAACGGAGAGACTCTTCTTGGGGCATTGAACTTTTTTGTCTCTTCGGTAAATACCCTATGCAACAAGACTATGGAAGACACTTTACTTACTGTCAAATTATACGAAGCTGCAAGGTATGTTTAAATATGATTTGCTTTCTGGCATTTTGTTGAGAACAAACATGCAATATTAAGAGCTTAAGAAACGATGCCTTGCAGTGGCTTTAACATCTTGGATTAGTTGTCTTGGTGCTAGTTCATATTAACCCTTAAATGGCCGAGTTGTTTAAAAGTGCTTCATTGTGGTGTGCATGACCAAAAATAGTTTGCAAATCAAATTAAAAAAAAGTTTATATTCAATTTCAATACTGCTCTTACTGTGGCGTGTGAGCTGGGAGTAATGTTCACAGGTACTCGGGCTGCATGTGCTTAGGGTCCCCTTCCCTTAGTGCCCTGTAAGTACTGCCCTAAGGCTAGGGTTCTCTTCCATAAGTCACCTTGGGTCTACCTCTGTTGGTGTTTCGCTGCTTGGCGATTGACTGCCCCGAGTGTTTTGGGGGGGGGGCTCTGCCCTAGTTTGCCTTGGGGTAAGTGGTAGTTTTTGCACTGGTAGGGGCGCGGGATACTGCATAGCTAGTTTTCACCTATAACAGCGGCCGGCTCTGTTCCCTCTGGGTACGTTGTCATTCTTGTGAGGTTTTTCTTTTCTTTTTGTTTTTGCCTAGTGGGGGGTCTGCCTTGGTTTTCCTCCTCCCTTATACTAGGGTTATTGTGTGTGATGGTGGTACCCCCTGCTTCCACCTCTGAACCCCCTCGTGAGTGGACACGTCCTGGGGGTTCAGCATTAGCAGTTTGATTGGTAGCTTGGGCGCTGGTTAGCAGTACCCTGCCTGGGATAACTCTTAGCAGACCCAGTCTAGGGTCCCTGGGAAACTCCGCAGGGGCACTTGGGTGCACTGGTTGAGACCCTCAAGTCCCCTCTCGCTTTGTGCGAGTTTGAGGGTTGCTCTGTCCTCTTGCCTCAGGGTGATGCTCATTGTTTTTGCCTTCGTCATGCTGCCTGTTGGGTTGGTGACACATTCGACCCCGAGTCCTGCAAGCATTGTTGCTTGTTTGTGGCTCCATTCACCCAATCTGTTGATGACATTCTTTGGGTGCAGGCAGCTCGCGCATTGCCAGATAAGTTGTTGTAACGCGCTACTTTGGTTGCTTCCCTGGATGCCCCGAGGCTGCCCCATTTTGCTTCTAGGGATTCAGATTTGGGGGGTATTTGTCGCATCAGCCTTGGTTCAGTTCGCGCCCCCCTCGTTCTTGCCCTGCTGTGGTTCGTTCGGTTTCCCCTTCCCCTGCTTCCGGATCCAGGGCATCTAAGGACTTCGGGGTCAGGGCAGAGTTTCGAGGTTTAAGACGTGGGCAGTTTTGGGGGTTACTCCTTCCAGGGTTGTGTCGGAGGCATTCAAGTCTGTTCCTCCAGCCGTAGCTCCGGGGTCTGACCAGTGGGCCCGCTCTCTTCCTGCTATTTTGGCTGCCCCGGCTTTTTCTTTTGAGGCCGGGGCTTTGGAGGATGACTCGCCCTTGGGACCTGACATGGTGGTTCCCGGGGTTGAGGAGGAGCTTACTTGGGGGCCTTGGGCCCCGTTGGACCCCACCTGGGTTTCCCGATCTTCCAACCAGGGCTTACTGTTACTAGGAGTGGGGTTTTCCTTTCCCCTCCATCTGCGTACAAGTTGACTTTGGGCTTTCCATGTCCCTTGTGGTTCATCGACTTTGTCTTTCTGTGGGGCATTTTCTCCACTTTCCCACCTTTCTTTTCTAGGACCTGTGTTCTGTGTCACGCCGCAATCATTTTCTGTTGTCTCAGGTCCTGCATGACTGTTGGTCACGGATGCTATTGGGTGCATCTGTGCCTTCGTGCTTTTGTGCTTGTTGGTCTAGGATCTCGAAGGTTCGAGTAGATCTTCAAGGCTTTTGCATTATTGAAAAGTGTTGCCTTCCAGTGGGGCTTACCTCCAGTCCTTTCTAGGACTCGTTGGTACTCTTCCGTACTTTTTCTACCCTTTCGATGCTATTTCTGATTTTTTAATAGTCGCCCCTTTCCGTCCTTTGTCTCGACATTACTAATTATAGTTACATATTCCTTGTTGGCACCCTCCCCAGGAGTCGAGTGGTGCAGCCCAGACCTCATGCGTCCTGCGCATGCGCTGTGGGTGATTGTTTTGGTCTGGTCGGTGTAAACATATGTTGGTGTTCCGCGCACGTTCTCCTAGGTAGTACGCCGCTCTCGCGTATCTTATATCTCCAGTCATCGCCCCCTAGATTTTGGGGGAATTCTGGGTTTTATATGTTGGGAACACATCTAGTTCTTTCTCTGTTTATGGGTGTAGGGTGGCTGGGAGTGGCACCTCCTCCGCCTCTCCACTGCACCTGAACTCCTGCACAAGCATCTCTGGACATGCTCCTCTAGCAATGCTCCCAGACTATTACACTGCTATGCTGTGTCGTGTCAAGATAGTGCCTACACTCTTCAGGCTGACAGTCTGGTGACTGTCAGCCACCAGCCATTCTGGACACTTTCATTGCCCGTCGTTCAGTGCCTGGTTGCACCTTTATATATGTTCTGAACCATAATGAGATCTGACCCAAGTAGCAGTTGGGTTGGCCCATATGTTGCATTTTTGCGGTGGTCGCCCGGGTTGACATCGGCGAGCGCTGATTTTAACGTTCAACATTTCCCCTTAGCTATGTCGTCCCCATGTCGCAGTTGTACAACACTGACCTAACCTAATATAACCTATCCTCACCTAACATTAAAAATCTTAGGATTTTTGGTTTACCGAGTTATCAGGATGTTTTCAACACTATTCTTAGGGCGTTCCCCGATTTTGACTTGGGCGACCGTTGTGGGAGCACAGTGCGTGGGTTGGACCAGTTGACATTCTGGTCAGATTCTAACAAGGTTTCGGCTATATGTCCGTTACGTATACACATACAGTACGTATGCCTTATATACATTCGGCGTATATAAATGCCTTTTATACCCCTCGTCTTCCTCCTATGGGTTGGAGGACTTGTTTCCTGTTCTTGGGGTCTGGGTATTGGTGCTAATGTGGGGTATGCTTCTCTCATTAGCACTTGAGTTTGGGGCAAGTGTCTTGTTTTCCCTCGCTACTAGTCTGTGTATGTTTCATGTACCTTCTGTTGCCGATTGTTTATGCTCTTGTCCCTGGCTTCCAGTGCTTGAACTGTCTTTTGGGTCTTTTCATTGCATTTTTACATCTTCCTATCTCTATACTACACATTGTTGTGCATCTTGGCTAAACTCATGCTTGTACTAGGTTGGGATATGTTCTTGTTCAGTTTCCTGTTGTAGAACAGGCCCAGTATTCCGGTATAGCTCTGCGTTCTTCCTCTTCTCCCCATCTGTCACTACCAGCATTGTGTTGCACTGTCTGCTGGTGTCTGTAGCTTTCCGATCACCCACTCCTGCCCCTACTGTTCCTTTTCGTTGGGGCAGGGGGCATATGGCATATGCCTAAGAACTGCCAGTTGGATCTGGGGCTCCCCCTTTCCTGTCCCAGGGAGGGGGGGATTGTGCAGAGAGCGGCTTGGCAACGTGATGTCATGCTTGTTTGCTAATTTTCGTTGGGGAGTTCTGTCCACTCGTTCTGCTTTTGATAGCAATATTTGTACCAGAATATGGGTTTGTTTTGGGGTGTCTATCTTTGTGTGCCAGACCCGGTCGATGGCAGATATAGAATGCTCCCAATCACACTGGTTTCTATAGGCCATTGCTCCTCACGCCTCTATGAGGGGGCCAGGTTCTGGCTCGTGGTCTCCGGTAGGCAAGAACTCCATGCACTTTGACTGATGCCAGAAAGCTAATAGTTACCTATCAGCCTGGATAGCTTTGGGGAGCCTCTGGGTCTCACCCAGAAAATGGCATTTCATTACATTCAATGCTGGTTTTTGGGCATTGGCAGGAATGACCATTTTGCTCTAACTACTGTCTAAGGGTTAATTAAAGAGCAATGTAAAGATGAGTTTAGCGACCCCTTGTTTTGCATATTTAATATATCCTTAGTCAATCATAGTGCCAGAATTGTGGTGGGTTGCAAATGTAGTGCCAATTTATAAAAAGGAGACATAGATCACTTGTATTGAACTATTGGCCAATTAACTGAATGTGTGTTTAGGAAAATACTCTAACTTGAATTGTTCATGAATGGCTTTAGCAATTATCATCTTGAATGACGAATATCAATAAAGGTTGCAGAACACGGTTGTACTAAGGGCTGTTGGTGTTTAACAAAGTTACTCATTCTTATCCAACATATTCCAAGTAGTAGATAAGAGCATGTCGAACATGTAGAGGATTCCAACATTTTATACCATGACTCTAGCATAGTCTGTAATACTGCGCCTCTTGAAAGACTTGTTAGGATAAATGGAGTTGTCAGTGGGGAAAGGGGTTGCAGGTGCAGACTTGTGGTTATTAATACAAGAATTGTTTAATTCTCATTTATACAGAAATAAATAGCAGCATTTCTAAATTTGCAGATAAAACAAAAATAAGGCAGAAAATATATTCAGAACACTTAAAATCACTAAAATCACATTTATATAAGCTTTTAAAAGGGAGGAAAGATTTTCAGATGCAATTTAATGTTAACAAAATAGGGTGTTGAGCTTAGCTAAAATAACTGGTAGATCATGTTTATGGAATACTTGGTGCTGAATAACCTAACTGGTCCAGTACCTGGCTTAATGCCTGAACCCTAGGAATTGGATAACAAATTGGCTTCAGCAATTCTGGAAGGCCCAAACTGGTACAGTACACCACTCCATCTTTTACCTAGCCTCTCAAGTAGAGTCACTCAAGTAGAGGATAGTTTGATCCAGATTGTCCTACTTAGTCTTAGCAATCAAGGTAATGAGAAAATCCACCAGGGCTGTGAGGTGGCACAAACCTACGAGCCCGGCATTGCCAGTTGCATACTATACTAGTGGACCACCATTGATTTGTAAAAGTCATTCAACCGGATTTCTACTGAAATCACAGGAAGTCTGGAGGCCCCTACTGAAGCCAGTCAAGTTTTTATGTGTGTCCCACAAGCACTTGTGTGGAAGGGCAGAATGGTCCCACAAGCACTCGTGTGGAAGGGCAGAGTGGTCCCACAAGCACTCGGGTGGGAGGGCAGAGTGGTCCCACAAGCACTCGTGTGGATGGGCAGAGTGTCTCACAAGCACTTGNAATGGGAATCAAATGCTGTCGCACTAAATAGTCACCAAGATTGTGCAGATTGTGGGTGACCTTGAACCCACGCATATTTGTGGAGGCATTCTAGACCTCTGTGTTGGTTTCAACGTCTCTCACATCTGGTGCACATCATCTATTGTAACAGATTTGTTGTCAGATCATCACCCTAGATTGACTACTCTATGTATAGGAGATACTATCCTGCCCGGTGGAACTTTCAAACGCAAACGGCTCAGTGTTCCTCCTGCTCGACGTGAAGACTTTATTGCTCATGTGTCAGAGTGGTACAGCACTTATGATCCCTCCACAGTCCAGACATTTAACGACGATCTAGTACAGAGCATTCAGATGTTTGCTGACCCTTTAGGTCGGCCCCCTGCACCATCCAATAGTCGGAACGATATGAAAGGTAATAAACGCCATGCCTATTACAATGACCCCAAACTGCGTACTTTGAAACGCACTGCCAGACGAGTTGGACTTGCATATAGGGAAACACGTACGCCAGCAATGCTCAAGCTCTTTCAGAAAGCCCTAGCCAAGGCGAGGGAGCGCATGACAGAGCTCAGGCAAGATAACTGGGAAACTTTTGTTAACAGTCTCAACTCTCACACCCCCCTCAGCCAGGCATGGAAGGATATTAAAAGAATTAAAGGCGATAAGATTGGCCAAGTAGCACACCCTCACCCTCTACACAGAGCAAACGAGTTAGTCGATGCTTGGGCAACCACCTCTAGCTTCAATAATCTTCCCCCAGACATACAGTTCAGATTAAATGCTGGTTACGGAGATCGAGAAAGGCTCGTTGACTTCATGCTCCACAAGGAAGATGAATGCAACGTGCCATTCACTGAGTTTGAATTACTCGCGGCCCTAAACAAAGGCAAAGCCACATCCCCCGGTGAAGATGGTATCACTTATGACATATTTATTTATTTATTTATTTATTTATTCATATACAAGAAGGTACATTGGGAATGTGAGAATATATAATATGGTAATTACAATCTTGTAAAGCCACTAGTACGCGCAGCGTTTCGGGCAGGTCCTTAATCTAAGAAAATTTTTAGTAGGTAAATACTAGCAAAAATTATAAAAAAGAAATGATAACAGTTACATGGCAAGAAAAGAAAAAAGAAAAAAAAAAGATGAGAGAAAATTGTAGGTACAGTATATTGCGTCTGCTCCCTTTAGTACCAGGGAATCCCTTGCTTGAGCTGTATAATATGAGCTATGTTACTGGGGAACTTCCTATCTCTTGGACCAACAGTATAATCATTCCAATTCCCAAGCCAAATCAAGAGAATGCTTTCCGCCCAATTTCCCTTACTAGCTGCATTTGCAAAACATTCGAGAGAATGGTCCTAAACCGTCTCCTCCATAGAATAAGAACCATGCTATCCCCCCAGATATATGGCTTCATGCATGGAAGGAGTGTGCATCATTGCATCACCACCTTTCTTACCCTGCACACTGAAAAGTCATATACCACCTTCCTAGATCTTAAGTCTGCCTTTGATATTGCAAATAGACATGTTATCTTGAGTGAGCTTGCAAGAATGAATATTGGTGGTCGGCTTCTTTGTTGGATCAGGGGTTACTTATCCAACAGGAAGTCATCTGTATTTTTCCAGGGGCATAGGAGTGTAACAAGAGACTTTGAACTAGGTACCCCGCAGGGTGGTGTCCTCAGTCCTACCTTATTTAATATCTTAATAAACACGCTGTTAAACTCTATACCGAGCAAACCCAACGTCCACATCATTAGCTATGCTGATAATATAATGATACACACCACTGGGTATGCTAACACGCAGAACACTCTTAACTCTGTATTAGATTCATGTCAGGACCTAGGTTTAATTATCTCAGCAGAGAAAACAAAAATACTAAATCGGCGCACCCAGGCAGGGAGGAGCAGTTCGCAAGATGCAACTATCTGATGGCTCCCAGCTTGACTATGTAAACAGATTCAAATACCTAGGCCTTGAGGTGCCACTGTATGGTCCTGTTGTATTCAGACTCTGTCGTCAGTATAAAGAGAGGCTCCGAGCTCTCAAGGCTGTTGCAGGTTATCACTCAGGCTATGGTGCCAATGTCAGAATTGTCAAAATGATGTACCTTGCATACATCAGATCTTTAGTGGATTATGCTGCACCTCTGCTTGTTTTGATGCCTGAAAGAAAGCTTGGAGGGCTTGAAAAATTGCAGAACGAAGCCTTGAGGATAATCCTTGGGTGCCCTCGTACCACAAATAAATAATAAATAAATAAATATGTTTATTCAGGAAAGGTACATACATAGAGAGATTTTACATAAGTGGATCAATTTATAGATAGAGCTAGTACATACAATGCCTAAAGCCACTATTACGCAATGCGTTTCGGGCAAGAAAACATTAATATCTAAAACTTAATACTAATTGGACAAAAAGAATAAAATGTTTTGAGAACTGATACAAATAAAGGTACAAAAAAGGGGGGAACATGACTGAAAAGCAGCACAAATACAATATGTAGACAAACAGCGTTGAATAAAAAAAAAAAAAAAAAAAAAAAGACATGGGTTGACAATAGAGGGGTAAGGTAGGTTACAGGGAGTTTATCAGGTAGTGTTTAGTTTTAATCTTAAACTGGTTGAGAGAGGTACAGTCTTTAACATGGTTGGGAGGTCATTCCACATTCTGGGTCCCTTGATTTGTAGAGCATTTCTAGTTTGGTTAAGTCGTACTCTTGGAATATCAAAACTGTATTTATTTCTGGTGTGGTGCTCATGGGTTCTGTTACAGCTTTCAATGAAGCTTTTGAGGTCAGGATTGGCATTACAGTTCAGCGTTTTATATATGTATAATACACATGAGAGAATGTACAGTGACTTAATATCTAACATATTGAGAGATTTGAGTAGGGGTACCGAGTGATGTCTGGGGCCAGAGTTGGATATTGTCCTAATAGCAGCTTTGTGTTGAGTAATTAGAGGACGTAAAAGATTTTGGGTAGTAGAACCCCAAGCACAAATACCATAGTTGAGATATGGATAGATGAGGGAGTAATAGAGAGTCACCAGGGCAGGGCGGGGTACATAATATCTGATCTTAGAAAGAATGCCAACAGTTTTTGAAACTTTTTTTGATATATTTAGAATGTGTCCCTGGAAATTAAGCTTGTGATCAATGAGAACAAGATACTTAATATGAGAAAGGAACTTAATATTCTGAGCGTTGTTGATCGTGTTAGTGAAATTAACTGTCAAATTGGTATAAAAATGCTTAGGCTAACTCATCCTAATCCTTGCACAGAAGCCCTCCAGAATTACTTTATTGAAGATCAGCATTGTTCCAAATGGATAACAAAAACTGGAACTCAACTCAGAATGTATCAGATTCATGATTTGTACCAAGAGAAACAACAACGGCACTTTCCTGCACCGTGGGAGGTTACACCCTTTCCAGTCTTAATCCCTCTCTTTCCACCCAAGAAACAAATTAGAGATCAGCCCAAGCTTCGTCTTGAGGCAAAGCTCAACGCCTTAAGCCATATTGATGCTCTGTCCACAGAACATTCTCTCCCTCAAATCATATACACTGATGGTTCCCTACACCGTACCACGGGTGCAGCTGGAAGTGCAGTTGTTCTGACAATGGGCGATGGCTTGTACTTTGAGTGGGGAGTCCGTATAAACAACTGGGCCTCTACCCTTCAGACTGAACTGAAGAATGAAGAATACATACAAGAATGTAACAACTCTTGTATATATCTCAAAAAAAATCCTATTTGCCTTGCTCCTTGCACTGAAATGTGTACAAGTCTCCAAACTTGATACATTAATTGTAAGTGACTCCTTATCATCCTTAAATGCTCTCAACTCTTTAAGACATAACTGTAACATGCTCGTGTCCGAAGCTAGACACAAATACAACAAAATTATTAAGGATGGTAACAGAGTCCATTTCATGTGGTCTCCATCTCATGTTGGCCTCCGAATGCATGATAGAGCTGATAAGTTAGCCAAAGAATCTGCCTTTAAAGGAGCCGTTGAGTGTAACCTTGGATTGTCAATGAGCAATCTGAGAGCAGCAGTACACCGAGAACTTCAAGATCTTGTAGATCTGAGGCAAAGTGAAATTGACACCAGTAATTCCATCTATCATCATACTATCATGCAAGAGGAGCCACACTTCAATGGATCATCCAATAAAATCAGCAGACTTCTAGATGTTACTACTGCTCGGCTTAGACTCGGTTACAAGTATCTCTGGGAATTCTCATTATCTGCCGATGTAGACCTGACCAAATGTAAACTGTGTCAACAAAATTATTCGCACACCCTCCGTCACTATGTTGTAACGTACGTTTATGTTACGTTGTTGGGCAGATTAGATACAGCAATGTCGTAGACGTTGAGACGAAGCCTGGAGCAGAGCAGAGAGCTGAGTGAGGTCGGAGTCGTGGAGCTCTATGTGGGAGAGCGTGGCGGCTCGATTGGGAATTGCTAGTGTCTGAACTCGGGGAGCGATAGCGTTGTAGCTGGATGCGGTCGTAGTCTGCTGTCTGCTCTGTGTCGAAGCTGTAGCGTCTTGGGTCGACTAGAACTGCCCACGCCGAGTACTACATTCTTGACTGGAGATTGTACTGGTTTGCTGTTCTCACATCGCTGGGTTATATGGTGATTACACCTCAGCTCCCTCCAACAAGGTGAGGAGAGTATTGGGGAAAGGATTGTAGCGTCTGTAATTAGTTATGCTATGAAGATAATGAGATAATGGAGCGAGTATAAGGATTACTCGCTACAATGTGATGGAGTGCGAAAAGATACGTGAATTTAGAGACAATTCTATAACCAATGTTCCAGCGATGTGTAAATATTTCATTCAAAATGATCTGCTACCAGAAATTTTAGCCAAATATCCCCAGTTTGCTAACTGTAGGTAGTAACTGAATGATTGTAACCTATCCACCGCTGCCCGCTGGATGGGGGGCGGTGTGCAGGACAAACATATAAATTGTGACACTAGCTCTCCACGTATGTCAGTTGCTTAATTTAGAACCTGTACCTGAGGTCGATCTCGAACCCATTGTTGATGTGACGACTTATATTGAATTTTGTAACTGGCTCATCAAGATTGTAACTTGCTTAGCTAAATGAATTGTGGGGTTCAGTCCCTGAGCCCATTATGTGCCTCTGTAACCCTTTCCACTACCGCCCACGGGATGGGTATGGGGTGCATAATAAATGAACTAAACTAACCCATAAGGTTGTACAGTAAACCCGTGGAATCGCCTTCCCGCCGAAGCCGTAAACGTCAAAATTCTGTTGGGTTAAAAAATACAGCTAGAAAGGGATCATCAGGACAAATGGGGGAACCTTTGACAAGCCGCCGGCTTCCTGTCCTCGTCGAGATCACTAGTGTTGGTGGCTCTCAAGTAAAAAATTCAGGTAAATAAATCCATGGAACAGTCTACCCGCCGAAGCCGTAAAGGCCAAAACTGTGTTGAGTTTTAAAATATACCGGGTAAAGATCATCAAGGCAAATGGAGGGGACCTTTGACAAGCCGCCGGCTTCCTGCCCTCGTGGAGGCCACTAGTGTGTTAGTGACCTTCAGGTAAATGTTCTTCCCTGAGTCCATGTAAGACTAACCATCCCATGAGATTGGGATATTAGATGAATCTATAGCTAGTTTTTGATCTACACTGTGTAATCCTTCACATAGAATAAGGTAGCAGCATATTACTCTGTGTACCTAAGCTTGTTAATAACAAAAATGTCATATTACATCTGACGTCGCCGTCATTAGACCTATCTCTCCATGAGAATTTGTGCGCTGAGACAAGTTTTGCAACTCTTATTTGTAATATATATTTATAGGCGGACTGAATATACAGTATTTAGAAACCATTTTCCGCATGATTTAAAGATGTCATACAAGTTATTAAACATATAAATCATACTCAATTATGCATATAAAAACACATACCTAAATGAAATTATTGTCATATATGATAGGATATGGTCGGTGCGCCCCAGACCGGGCAGTAATGGGTAGAGGCGAGGCAGGGGTACAGGCCCCAGGGGCACAGGTGGAGGCTGCCTGGTAATATTGGTCTACAACAGCCTGCCCTCCCCTACTGTAGATCACAACTCTCTACAGTAATTACTATTAATACAAGTGTGGATAGTTGTGCTGTAGTATGTGACCCCCTCAACCACTTCCACTTCAACTACTTCATATTTATCTCGCTATATTTGCCAATAGCATTTCATTATATCTCATGAATTCGAATGTTAATGCAATCTATAATATTTTGCAACGGGTAGATATTAAGAATACTGGTTATAAAAGCGGTAAAAATAGTATCATAAAAGAGGGAGTCGGCTACTGTGGGTGATACGCGGCATGTGACGTCATCAGCAGACAGCTTGTGTGTTTTGATGATATTTGACAGCTTCCCAAATTGTTTTATTTTATGAGCCACAGCCCTCGGTATGTAGACACTACTCTTGCAATTTGACTGTGGAGGGTTACGTAGCCTCCAAAACTGTGGCGGGAGGCGAGAGTGCGGGCGGGGGGTGGTGAAATAGCGCCCAACTGACATGTCATGTGGTTTGGCGCCGAGGGTAACTTAGCCTTTCAAGTTTTCCTATAGTTGGGGGGAAGGTATCTTCTATTTCGCGGTCATGTCCGGCCTGGTGGAGGGTGCCCTCGGGCACGGGGCCTCGCCGGCGGCCTCCGCCACAACGGGGGCCCACCGGTGTGTATGTCTTAAGGTGTTGGAGTGTGAGGACCCGCCCATTACTGTGTCTGGGACGGCACCCTCGCTTATTGTCCCCCACCTGACACATGTATTGACCCCCCAGGGTGGCAGGTGTTTATCCCTGTGTGTGTCCCTCACCTGACACATGTATTGACTCCAGGGGTGACAGGTGTTTATTCCTGTGTGTGTCCCCCACCTGACACATGTATTGACCCCAGGGGTGGCAGGTGTTTATCCCTGTGTGTGTCCCTCACCTGACACATGTATTGACCCCAGGGGTGGCAGGTGTTTATCCCTGTGTGTGTCCCTCACCTGACACATGTATTGACCCCCAGGGTGGCAGGTGTTTATCCCTGTGTGTGTCCCTCACCTGACACATGTATTGACCCCAGGGTGGCAGGTGTTTATCCTGTGTGTGTCCCTCACCTGACACATGTATTGACCCCAGGGTGGCAGGTGTTTATTCCTGTGTGTGTCCCTCACCTGACACATGTATTGACCCCCAGGGTGGCAGGTGTTTATTCCTGTGTGTGTCCCTCACCTGACACATGTATTGACCCCAGGGTGGCAGGTGTTTATTCCTGTGTGTGTCCCTCACCTGACACATGTATTGACCCCCAGGGTGGCAGGTGTTTATCCCTGTGTGTGTCCCTCACCTGACACATGTATTGACCCCAGGGGGCAGGTGTTTATCTCTGTGTGTTCCCCACCTGACACATGTATTGACCCCAGGGTGGCAGGTGTTTATTCCTGTGTGTGTCCCCCTCTTGACACATGTATTGACCCCAGGGGTGGCAGGTGTTTATCCCTGTGTGTTCCCCACCTGACACATGTATTGACCCCAGGGGTGGCAGGTGTTTATTCCTCTGTGTGTGTCCCTCACCTGACACATGTATTGACCCCAGGGGTGGCAGGTGTTTATTCCTGTGTGTGTATCCCCCACCTGACACTTGTATTGACCCCTAGGGGTGGCAGGTGTTTATTCCTGTGTGTGTCCCCCTCCTGACACATGTATTGACCCTAGGGGTGGCAGGTGTTTATTCCTGTGTGTGTCCCCCACCTGACACATGTATTGACCCCCAGGGGTGGCAGGTGTTTATTCCTGTGTGTGTCCCCCTCCTGACACATGTATTGACCCTAGGGGTGGCAGGTGTTTATTCCTGTGTATGTCTCCCACCTGACACATGTATTGACCCCCAGGGGTGGCAGGTGTTTATCCCTGTGTGTGTGTGTGTGTTCCCCACCTGACACATGTATTGACCCCCAGGGTGGCAGGTGTTTATTCCTGTGTGTGTCCCCCACCTGACACATGTATTGACCCCCAGGGGTGGCAGGTGTTTATCCCTGTGTGTGTCCCTCACCTGACACTTGTATTGACCCCAGGGGTGGCAGGTGTTTATCCCTGTGTGTGTCCCTCACCTGACACTTGTATTGACCCCAGGGGTGGCAGGTGTTTATTCGTGTGTGTCCCTCACCTGACACATGTATTGACCCCAGGGTGGCAGGTGTTTATCTCTGTGTGTTCCCCCACCTGACACATGTATTGACCCCAGGGGTGGCAGGTGTTTATTCCTGTGTGTGTGTGTCCCCTACCTGACACTTGTAGTGACCCGAGGGTGGCAGGTGTTTATCCCTGTGTGTGTCCCCCACCTGACACATGTATTGACCCCAGAGGTGGCAGGTGTTTATTCCTGTGTGTGTGTGTCCCCTACCTGACACTTGTAGTGACCCCAGGGTGGCAGGTGTTTATCCCTGTGTATGTGGGGGGGGGGGCTGGTCACTATTGTCCCTACCTGACACTTGTATTAACCTAGGGGTGGCAGGTGTTTATCCTTGGGTGAGAGGTTTTATCTATGTGTGTGTGGCTGGATGGTCACTTGTTCTTGTGATACTTGTATTGACCCCAAGGTGACAGGTTTTATCTGTATATATAATTACCTAAGTGTAGTTTCAGGATAGGTTTTATCTATATATATAATTACCTATGTGTAGTTTCAGGACGAGAGCTACGCTCGTGGTGTCCCGTCTTCCCAGTACTCTGTTGTATAATGCTTTGAATTTACGGACAGTTTTAGCCTCCACCATCTTCTCTCTTAGCTTGTTCCAACTGTCTACCACTCTGTTTGCAAAGTTAATTTTCTAATGTTTTTTTCCTGGCATCTTTGTTTCCTTATTTTGAACCTGTCATCTTGTTCTTGAAGTTACAGTTTTCAAAAATTCTATTTGTCCGTTTTGTTGATTCCTGTTACTATTTTGTATTTATCAGTCATGTTGCCTCTTCTTTCTATCTTCTAACTTTGGTTTATATAATGCTGCTAACCTCTAGCTCTTCTCTTTCATCTCCTTAGGCCATTTAGTTGCATGTCGTTGCATCTTTTCTAGTTTAGTGATGTGCTTCTTGAACTATGGGCACCATACAGCTGCTGCATATTCCAACCTTGGTCTCGTTAAGGTCGTGAATAATTTCTTTAATATTTTGCTATGCATGTATTTGTGATAATGAAAGTTGGTAAACATAGCAAACGCTCCTCGAACAATGTTCTTCATGTGATCCTCGGGTGACATCCTGAACCACCATTAGATCTCTTTCTTTAATAGGATTCTGTAAACTTATAAAATGGTTTAGTACAGATTGGAAAGGGATTTTTATTACTGTACTGTATATTCAAATTTGGGGAGTGGGGAGAAAAATAATTGTCAGACATACGATGCATCAGAGAAAGGCGTTTATAAGTTAGTGATTGTAGTTCTCTGAAGGTATGGGTGTGAGAGGAGAATGAATGTAGAGTTACGAATAAGGGCACTGAAATGACATGGAAGACAAGGGGGCCCAGGAGTGATAGTGAAAGATAGAAGCAAGAATACTGAATGTAAAGGAATGTCGTTACAAGTCAAGCATGTGGTATTATAAATGGGATAATGATGGACATTTTCTTGGGACATCTTCCTTGATGATGCAGATTGATGCTGTTGACTTCAATGAATTTTGTAGCAAGAACAGAAAGGCATTTTGAAGTTTTAAAAATATTCAACTTGGTAAATGTTCTTTTGTGCATGTGTTACAGATCCAGTAGGAACATGGATGGAGATCTTAGTGAGGGAGGAATGCAGAGTGTGTGCTCTTAATGACGGAACACACTGTGGGGAGACCCAGCCTCTAGCGGGCATCCCATGTCCCAATGCCATACCCAACGCGGGTACAGCCTCAGCTCACTTCCCCTTCACAGCCTATTCCCACTCCTCAGGCTCGACCACGTCCCTACCGCAGTACCCTCACAACCCAGGCTCGGCCTACACTTCACCCAATAGTGCCAGCAGTCCTGGTGAGTTTTCAAAAGTTAATGTGTTGGGCATGAGCTGAATTGTCAAACTTAATTAAATAAGTATATAACTGCATTAAAAGAACAGTATATTGAGATGAATGCTGTGCATAAAGATTAAGCATTAACTAAGATGAATAAACTTGGTCTCTCATTAGGCATACAATTTAGCAACCCCCCTCCTTATATGAAATACAGTACTCACAGNCGATCTCCTAAAATAGGCGGAGCCACGGGAAGACCCTCGGGTGCGGACACCGAGCAAGCAGTGCCTGAAACCAATGCTGGGCTGGCCACCAAGGGATCAAGGGACTACTCTCTCCTGGTCAGTCCCAAGCTAGCCAGGATCTGAAGATAGCGAAAACGGGTGGAAGAGGTAAAGGTAACCCCCACCTCGGCCAAGCCTGCTGAAGGATCGACCCTGATGGCCTCGAAGTCGGGAAAAAGCGCCACATAATCGTGAGATGCCTCGAACACGCCGACACGAAGAGGTCCACATCCAGGAGCCCGTACATCCGGCACAGCCAACTGAACGAGTCAGCATCGACCGTCCATTCCGTGGACAGGGAAGTGAACCGTGACAGGCTGTCCACCAAGAGGTTGGACACCCCTCCCCCTCCGAACGTGAACGACCAGGAGAGCCAAACCCCGAAAACTTAGCAGACGAGTCACCCGAAGTGACTAGCCCCAAAGAGCCAAGGACCACATCAAACCCCTTCAGTTCAGGCAATGAACCACCGGGGAGCAGCCTGAATGGAGCCTGATCATCAATCCGTGAGCGACCCGAACCCTCCAAAGTGACATCCACACAACTGCGAACTCCCGCACCGTGCTGTGTGCCCAACGAAAGTACGGACCCCACCACCCCTGGCTGGCCAGGTGACCACTGGTCACAAAGCTGCTGCCAAGAGACAATGTGTCCAATGAACACATCGAGCAAGGCCTTGGGTAGGTGCCAAGGCACTGAACCCCAAAAATCCTAAAGAGGAAGCCGGTGACGCAGCAGCCGACGCAAGGCCCACAGAGGCCGAATCCAGCGATCACGAGAGAGACGGAAGGGACGTCCCCGAAGGAACCAGAACAGCTGATGAAGTCACACCCGTCCCGGCAGGAAGACCATCTTAAGAATTAGCCAACATGGCTTGTTGAGACATGAGGTGGACTGAACAAAAGGCCACCCCCGCCTCCTGAAGGAGAGGGAGTGAACGTGTTGACCAAAACCACACACTAGAAGGTGAAGGGACGACGACGTTTCGGTCCGTCCTGGACCATTCTCAAGTCGATTGTCACAATCGACTTGAGAATGGTCCAGGATGGACCGAAACGTCATCGTCCCTTCACCTTCTAGTGTGTGGTTGGTCAACATACTTTAGCCACGTTATTGTGACTCATCGCCTGCAGAGGGAGTGAACATCTTTGCAAGCCTGCCAAAACCAGAACTGCAGGCCACACAGCCTCCAGCAACTGGGGCAGACCCTAGTGACATATCTTCACAGAGATGCTCAAAGAGCTCCAGAAGGATCCAGACATGCAAGATTGCTGCCACGTATGAATAAGGATTGTGGTCTTCCCCAATAAGGGCCTCAAATAACACAGGCAGCTGCACATAGAGCTACCACTTCCCCAAATCCTTGGAAAGTGCCAAAGCAAATAGCTCAGGAGCAGAACAAAGGAAGCCCCGCTCAGGAACACCTGAAAGATGGAGCTCATCTCCTGCTGATCAAGCATGCAGGTCTGACAGAACCCCTGCCAATCCTCCAAGGGAAAAAGAGAGGGTTGTCAGCCAGCCAGGATGAAACTGAGACCCCTTACTGTAGACAATAAGCAGAGAGAACTGTACTTGAAAGAGGCTGGGTCCATTAAGTAAAAAAAAGAAAAAGAGGTCCATGTTCCACAGGAGGTACCGAAGTAAATTCATGTAGACCACAGAAGGAGCAGCATGGGAGGACAAAACCTCTGCATAAAGGATGAATCCAAGGTGCCTAACAGGACTAAGAATCAAGCCCAAGGGAGAGAAGCCGAGTGATTTTAACTCAAAGGGCCTTGGGTAGGGAACTGCAACACATCCCCTGCAACAAGAGGTTGGACATCCCCTGCAACACAAGACCCTCTGAAGAGGGGACAAAGATCCACAAAAGGCTGAAAAGCACCAATGGGCACTCCTTGAGCTCCTCTTGACCATGGAAGTCTGCTACAAAGGCTCTAGGGCAGAGATGAAATCCTCGTTTAACACCCGAGACAGAAAGGTGTCCTCCCGAGGAAAAAGTAAGCATCCCGAAACCCTGGTAGGACTGGAAGGCTCAACTGTCTCTGTATTAACATGGACGGGACCACCCCCAGAGAAGGTTGTGCTACACCCTGAGCTAAACCTTGACCCAATTTCAAAACATTCAGACACTCTGGAGCCAAATCGTGGAGTGTGGGGGGGGGGGGGAGACCAGAAGTATCGAGCCCCACCAACAAGGGAAGGAAGAGGCACAGATTTAATCCAGCTGAGTTCACCAACACCTCCAATTCTGGGTCCCTAAATACTATGGAGCAGGATTCCTGGTTCGACCTTGATGCTGTACGAACACCTGACTTCAGCTCTGCTTGGGGGGATTGCTGGAGCACATTTTGCTTTTGCTGCCTATTGGGTTATGTTTGGTTGTAAGGCACCTTTATTCAACTCCTTGGATGGTTACGACACCTGGTACATGCATCATCATGGGTCAAGGGGCATCGATAGGTTTTCTTGTTCCATTCACCTGGACTGTATGGGTCTCAAACTGTGAACCCCATGCGTGTGAGGCCGTAGCTCTATCAACTGACTTTTTTAGATTTTCTTGTGTTTTCTGGCTTGCACTTTGGGCCCTGTGGGGAGGTCCAAAACCAGCTTAGTCGAAAAGTGCCTGGGTCCAGCAGGCTCTGGAAGCTCCTATGTTCCCTCTGGATGTAGAGTGTGCCTGACTTTGCTCTGCCAGGGTTGTTATCCTGTGTGTAGTGTGGGTGGCCAGTGCCTGGCCTGCCAGGGGTATTTGGGTGTCACCAGGTGGGCAGCACCACTAAACAGTTTTGTTTTGCTGTCTGGTTATGTTTTGTCTTTTGGGATAGCTTCCTGTTTTATTTTCATACTGTGAATCCAGTTTGACAGGGTGCATACATTTAGTTTCATTGTCGCCTCTTAAATCAACACCACCACCACCTTAGGGCCAACTCTGGGGCATCCAGCCAATCAATATGCTGCAAATGCTTAACAAAAGGAAACCTAGCTCCCAAAGTGGCCGCTGCCTCAATTGCCTCCAACTGAGAGGCAGAATCCATCAGTGCAGAGATCCAATGAGAACACATGTTACAAGAATCAAGGTCATAGATGTCATAGACTGAACAGGCAGCATGGCAGGTATAGAAAGAATGATCACTGACAAGTAGCAAAGATGATCAACACCCCTTAAACTCACACTCAGCGAGTGGTCTTGAAAGGGCGATCCATACGAACCATAAGAGACCCACTGGGGATCCTCAGAGCTTACAGCATCAGCAACAGAACTGAGGTGGAGGGTTGACTAAGGGCAGTGGCCAGGCCACACAGTGGCAGCAATAGGTACTAATGAGTTTCAAGCTGGTTTGAGTGAATCGTTTGCAGAGTTGTTTTTCCGTTTCAAGACTTTGTTTTCTGTGAACCCTCCAATTGTCTGTAAAGCTTTGCTAACTTTCTGGAAGCTTTTTCTGGTTGAGTGGTAGAGTGTCACCAGCTCCTTGTGCCTCTGTGTGGGGGTCAAACAGAACTTCTGCAACTGATGTGATCCTTTAGTACAACGTGTAGCATATAGCGAGACAATGGGATATTTTGTATAAAGTGTGGTAATTATATGGGAATTGGCAGGGAGACACAATTAAGTTTAAGCTTCTCATACTTCCAAAATCACAGCTACTTTTACCATTCACAACATTAAAATACTGTACTCTCAATTATCAAAATTTAAATGGTTACAGGGCCATTTATCCCTCTTTCAAATAATTTCCAAATAATTACCTCACATACAATATTCTAATTAAACTAAACCATTTCATATCCAACATGTTTTAAGCCAGTTTATCTACAAATATGTTAATAGTGTAGGAGAAAGAATCAACTAACCAGAGAATATATAGTCTTGGTATATTCCCCATCTCGGATCTGGATATTCTGCAGCATCATCATTACAAAGTTACTTTGCACGACCAATTATGAGAAGAAACACTGAGGCCAACTTAGTCTCAGTGTAGCTACTACACCCTGTCTCTGAGCCTCAGTGTAGTCGCCACACCGTTGCCGAGCCTAGGTAGAGTTGCCACACCGTGTTGCTGAGACTCAGTGTAGTCGCCACACCCTGTCGCTGATCCTCAGTGTAGTTGCCACACCCTGTCGCTGATCCTCAGTGTAGTCGCCACACCCTGTCGCTGATCCTCAGTGTAGTCGCCACACCCTGTCGCTGATCCTCAGTGTAGTCGCCACACCCTGTTGCTGATCCTCTGTAGTTGCCACACCCTGTCGCTGATCCTCAGTGTAGTCGCCACACCCTGTTACTGAGCCTCAGTGTGTTGTTGTTTTTGTTGTCGTTGGTTGAGGAGGATCGAGGGATCGGATGCGTCCCGCTACCAGATACCGGGAAATAGCAAAGAGGAATGAGATCCCTACAGTCTCTTCAGGCCACAGACCTTATAATCTCTTCAGGCCACATACTTTACAGTCTTTTCAGGCCACATACTTTACAGTCTCTTCAGGCCACATACTTTACAGTCTCTTCAGGCCACATACTTTACAGTCTCTTCAGGCCACATACTTTACAGTCTCTTCAGGCCACATACTTTACAGTCTCTTCAGGCTACATACGTCACAGTCTCTTCAGGCCACATACTTTACAGTCTCTTCAGGCCACATACTTTACAGTCTTTTCAGGCCACATACTTTACAGTCTCTTCAGGCCACATACTTTACAGTCTTTTCAGGCCACATACTTTACAGTCTCTTCAGGCCACATACTTTACAGTCTCTTCAGGCTACATACGTCACAGTCTCTTCAGGCCACATACTTTACAGTCTCTTCAGGCCACGGACATGACGAATGGTATGAAGGTATGGCGGAAGGATGTCATGACGGACAGCCTGTCTGGCCGCCACTGTCAACATTCCGTTGCTATGTGTTGCTAAGGCGCATGTAAACATTCTCGTCATGTCAGCAAACACAACCAGCGAACATTAATGGTCGTCTTAATAGCCAGTGAACACTAATGGTCAACTTAGCCAGCGAACGTGATCAACAGTGAAATTTAAATTCAAGTTCAAATTTTTATTTAAAAGAATGTGTGCAAAGAAAGTAATGTGCAATTGTTGGGACAGGATATTCAACAAATTCTAATGTAATTTACCTAAGGGCCACTAACATTCTAGAGGCCTCGACAAAGACAGGAAGCCAGCAGCTTGTCTAAGGTCCCACCCCATTTGTCATGATTTTTTGAAGCTGGATTTTAAAATTCAACAGTGTTTTGACATTTACAGCTTCGGGGAGTAGGCGGTTTTATGGGTTTAAAACCCTGTGAGTGAAAAACATCTGTTTTCAGTCCTACATTGTGGCTTGTTGAACTTGGAACTGTTGCGCCTTGTGTTGCATTTGACCTTTTAAAGAAGTTGTCCGGAACAACATCCTCCAATTGTTCAGTATTTTAAAAGTGTCAAGGAGATCTGCCCTGTCATACTTGGTTTGCAGTGTTGTTAGTCTTGTGGCCCTCAACCTGTCTTGGTATGAGAGTTGACTTAGTTTTGGAATGACTTTTGTTGCCGGTGTTGAACTTTTTCCATAGCCGCTATGTCCTTTGGAAGATGAGGTCTCCATGCTTAGATGCAATAATCCAGCTAGGGGCGCACCAGAAATTATACAATTAAATAACTAAATTCTTTCCATAAAATCAAGTGTTCACTTGATAAATGCAAGACCAAGGGTTTGGGTTAGCTTTGCTCTACTGCCACTCCCACTTGTTGTGCAACTTTCAGTGAATAAGCGGGGCTTAAGACAGCCAACTAACATGAAAGGTAATCAACAGAGCCTGTAAACATTGATGATCGTTGAGACAGCCAGCTAATACTAATGGGGCCCAACACAACCAGCAAATGCTAATGGCGCTCAACTCAATCAGTGAGTATTAATTATGCGCAACATTATCTGCTAATTTTAATGGCCATAAAGACAACCAGTAAAAGCTATTGATGCACATGCACAAGACCGCAAAGAAATAATTATCCTTAAGGATAGGAAAAAGGAAGAGAAAACTGCAGCTGCAGAAGAAAGACGGAGGTGTAAGGAAGGGAATTAAGCGGAATGAGGAAATCCCGTCCCCAAGTTCAACCACCCAAGGGTCAACCTCACAAAAGTTGCTAAACTCCCGGGTACCTATTTACTGATAGGTGAACAGAGGCATTAGGAGAAAAAGAGACATGCCCAATCATTTCTGTTCCGCCTGAAAATCGAACCTAGGATCCCCGATTGCGAGTTGAGAATGAAACTATTATTTACTGTAATAGAATATTACATTAATTTACACATAATTATCCTAATTATTTATGTCTTGGCATGATAATAATCGTATTATATAGTGCAGAATAGTGTATGCAGCTTGTGTCCACAAAGTTTACACTCATAATGTTCACTATAAATTCAGGTCAAATTCAGGTAAATTACTGGTATTTATGTTGTTAATGTTGATCCAGACAATTTCTTCAGAAGGTCAGATGTAACACAAACAAGAAGCAACGGTTTTGTAACGTACGTTTATGTTACGTTGTTGGGTTGATTAGATACACAGTGTTTAGTGAGTTTCATATTTATTTAGTAGTCCTGGATACAGCAGTGTCGTAGACGTTGAGACGAAGCCTGGAGCAGAGCAGAGAGCTGAGTGAGGCCGGAGTCGTGGAGCTCTATGCGGGAGAGCGTGGCGGCTCGATTGGGAATTGCGAGTGTCTGAACTCGGGGAGCGAGAGCGCGGCGGCTCGATGCGGTCGTAGTCTGCTGTCTGCTCTGTGTGGAAGCTGTAGCGTCTTGGGGTCGATTAGGACTGTACACGCCGAGTGCTACATTGTTGACTGTGGAAATTGAACTGTCTTCTATTCATCAAATCGTTGCTTATATGGTGATTACACCTCAGATTCCTCCAACAAGGTGAGAAGAGTATTATCTGTAATTGGGGAAAGGATTGTAGCTTCTGTAATTAGTTATGCTATTAAGATAATGAGAAAATGGAGCGAGTATAAGATTAACTCGCTACAGTTTCAAGCTCAACAATCCACAATGCAGGACTGAGACTAGATGCTTTTTCACCCAGGAGTCAGATGACTGGGAAATACTCTTTAATGTCGATAAATGCAAGACCTTGCATGTGGGGCACAACAATCTACGTCACAACTATCAAATTGACAGCAACACATAGATGATGACAAGCTGAAGAAAACATAGATGAAGAGAAGGACCTTAGAGTCAGAATCCATCATTCATTAAGAGTTGCACAACAAGTGGGAGCAGCAGTAAAAAAGAAAGCGAACCAAACCCTGGGAATAATCAAGCATACCTTTACCTTCAAGGAAAAGAGAGTAGTCGTTCAATTGGGGCGCCCCCACCTAGATCATTGCATCCGATGTCGATCCGAACAATGTCTTCAAAAGGTCAGATGCAACACGAACAAAGAGCAACGTGTTCAAGCTCAACAAACCACAATGTATGACAGAAAATACGAGATGCTTTTTCACCGGTTTTCACCGACTGCATGTTTTATTTTATTTATTTTATTTTAAACGGACTCTGTTACCATCCTTAATAATTTTGTTGTATTTGTGTCTAGCTTCGGACCCGAGCATGTTACAGTTATGTGTTAAAGAGTTGAGAGCATTTAAGGATGATAAAGAGTCGCTTACAATTAATGTATCAAGTTTGGAGACAATTATTATTGTATAGTGAAAGGAGCAAGGCAAATAGTTCGGTCTGAAGGGTAGAGGCCCAGTTGTTTATACGGACTCCCCACTCAAAATATAAGCCATCGCCCATTGTCAGGACAACTGCACTTCCAGCTGCACCCGTGGGGCGGTGTAGGGAACCATCAGTGTATATGATTTGAGAGAGAGAATGTTCTGTGGAGAGAGCGTCAATGTGGCTTAATTTAAGGCGTTGAGCTTTGCCTGAATACGAAGCTTGGGCTGATCTCTAATTTGCTTCTTGGGTGGAATCAAATAAAGTGAACAAAGTATATGTAAATAACGTTTGGTCATGGTGTTGCAACCAATAATAAAGATCAAATAAATCTCAAAATAAACAATACCCAAATTTGTAACAAATTAGATGGCAAATTCCTTGGTGTTCTCATTGACCACAAGCTGAATTTCCAGGGACACATTCTAAATATATCAAAAAAAAGTTTCAAAAACTGTAGGCATTCTTTCTAAGATCAGATATTATGTACCCCGCCCTGCCCTGGTGATTATCTATTACTCCCTCATCTATCCATATCTCAACTATGGTATTTGTGCTTGGGGTTCTACTACCCAAAATCATTTACGTCCTCTACTTACTCAACACAAAGCTGCTATTAGGACAATATCCAACTCTGGCCCCAGACATCACTCGGTACCCCTACTCAAATCTCTCAATATGTTAGATATTAAGCCACTGCACATTCTCTCATGTCTATTATACGTATATAAAACGTTGAACTGTAATGCCAATCCTGACCTCAAAAGCTTCATTGAAAGTTGTAACAGAACCCATGAGCACCACACCAGAAATAAATACGGTTTTGATATTCCAAGAGTACGTCTTAATCAAACTAGAAATGCTCTACAAATCAAGGGACCCAGAATGTGGAATGACCTCCCAACCATGTTAAAGACTGTACCTCTCTCAACCAGTTTTAGATTAAAACTAAACACTACCTGATAAATTCCCTGTAACCTACCTTACCCCTTTTATTGTCAACCCATGTCTAATTTTTATTTTCAACGCTGTTTGTCTACATATTGCATTTGTGCTGGTTTTTCAGTCATGTTCCCCCCTTTTTTTATCTTTATTTGTATCTGTTCTCAAAACATTTTATTCTTTTTGCTCAATTAGTATTAAGTTTTAGATATTAATGTTTTCTTGCCCGAAACGCATTGCGTAATAGTGGCTTTAGGCATTGTATGTACTAGCTCTATTTATAAATCGATCCACTTATGTAAAATCAGTTTATGTATGCACCTTTCCTGAGTTTTTAGTTAGTTTAGTTTAGTTCATTTATTATGCACCCCATACCCATCTTGTGGGCGGTAGTGGAAAGGGTTACAGAGGCACATAATGGGCTCAGGGACTGAACCCCACAATTCATTTAGCTAAGCAAGTTACAATCTTGATGAGCTAGTTACAAAATTCAATATAAGTCGTCACATCAACAATGGGTTCGAGATCGACCTCAAGTGCCCTGCACACCGCCTCCCATCCAGTGGGCAGCGGTGGATAGGTTACAATCACTCAGTTACTACCTACAGTTAGCAAACTGGGGATATTTGGCTAAAATTTCTGGGAGCAGATCATTTTGAATGAAATATTTACACATCGCTGGAACATTGGTTATAGAATTGTCTCTAAATTCACGTATCTTTTCGCACTCCATCACATAGTGACGGAGGGTGTGCGAATAATTTTGTTGACACAGTTTACATTTGGTCAGGTCTACATCGGCAGATAATGAGAATTCCCAGAGATACTTGTAACCGAGTCTAAGCCGAGCAGCAGTAACATCTAGAAGTCTGCTGATTTTATTGGATGATCCATAGATGTGTGGCTCCTCTTGCATGATAGTATGATGATAGATGGAATTACTGGTGTCAATTTCACTTTGCCTCAGATCTACAAGATCTTGTTGAAGTTCTCGGTGTACTGCTGCTCTCAGATTGCTCATTGACAATCCAAGGTTACACTCAACGGCTCCTTTAAAGGCAGATTCTTTGGCTAACTTATCAGCTCTATCATGCATTCGGAGGCCAACATGAGATGGAGACCACATGAAATGGACTCTGTTACCATCCTTAATAATTTTGTTGTATTTGTGTCTAGCTTCGGACACGAGCATGTTACAGTTATGTCTTAAAGAGTTGAGAGCATTTAAGGATGATAAGGAGTCACTTACAATTAATGTATCAAGTTTGGAGACTTGTACACATTTCAGTGCAAGGATCAAGGCAAATAGTTCGGTCTGAAGGGTAGAGGCCCAATTGTTTATACGGACTCCCCACTCAAAGTACAAGCCATCGCCCATTGTCAGAACAACTGCACTTCCAGCTGCACCCGTGGTGCGGTGTAGGGAACCATCAGTGTATATGATTTGAGAGAGAGAATGCTCTGTGGACAGAGCATCAATATGGCTTAAGGCGTTGAGCTTTGCCTCAAGACGAAGCTTGGGCTTATCTCTAATTTGCTTCTTGGGTGGAAAGGGAGGGATTAAAACTGGAAAGGGTGTAACCTCCCACGGTGCAGGAAAGTGCCGTTGTTGTTTCTCTTGGTACAAATCATGAACCCCATACATTCTGAGTTGAGTTCCAGTTTTTGTTATCCATTTGGAACAATGCTGATCTTCAATAAAGTAAGTCTGGAGGGCTTCTGTGCAAGGATTAGGATGAGTTAGCCTAAGCATTTTTATACCAATTTGACAGTTAATTTCAGTAACACGATCAACAACGCTCAGAATATTAAGTTCCTTTCTCATATTAAGTATCTTTGTGGTACGAGGGCACCCAAGGATTATCCTCAGGGCTTCGTTCTGCAATTTTTCAAGCCCTCCAAGCTTTCTTTCAGGCATCAAAACAAGCAGAGGTGCAGCATAATCCACTAAAGATCTGATGTATGCAAGGTACATCATTTTGACAATTCTGACATTGGCACCATAGCCTGAGTGATAACCTGCAACAGCCTTGAGAGCTCGGAGCCTCTCTTTATACTGACGACAGAGTCTGAATACAACAGGACCATACAGTGGCACCTCAAGGCCAAGGTATTTGAATCTGTTTACATAGTCAAGCTGGGAGCCATCAGATAGTTGCATCTTGCGAACAGCTCCTCCCTGCCTGGGTGGGCGCCGATTTAGTATCTTTGTTTTCTCTGCTGAGATAATTAAACCTAGGTCCTGACATGAATCTAATACAGAGTTAAGAGTGTTCTGCGTGTTAGCATACCCAGTGGTGTGTATCATTATATCATCAGCATAGCTAATGATGTGGACGTTGGGTTTGCTCGGTATAGAGTTTAACAGCGTGTTTATTAAGATATTAAATAAGGTAGGACTGAGGACACCACCCTGCGGGGTACCTAGTTCAAAGTCTCTTGTTACACTCCTATGCCCCTGGAAAAATACAGATGACTTCCTGTTGGATAAGTAACCCCTGATCCAACAAAGAAGCCGACCACCAACATTCATTCTTGCAAGCTCACTCAAGATAACATGTCTATTTGCAATATCAAAGGCAGACTTAAGATCTAGGAAGGTGGTATATGACTTTTCAGTGTGCAGGGTAAGAAAGGTGGTGATGCAATGATGCACACTCCTTCCATGCATGAAGCCATATATCTGGGGGGATAGCATGGTTCTTATTCTATGGAGGAGACGGTTTAGGACCATTCTCTCGAATGTTTTGCAAATGCAGCTAGTAAGGGAAATTGGGCGGAAAGCATTCTCTTGATTTGGCTTGGGAATTGGAATGATTATACTGTTGGTCCAAGAGATAGGAAGTTCCCCAGTAACATAGCTCATATTATACAGCTCAAGCAGGGGATTCCTGAATAAACATATTTATTTATTTATTTATTTATTTATTTAGTGGCTTTAGGCATTGTATGTACTAGCTCTATCTATAAATCAAACATTCTTTGTCAAATCCCTTGTATGTATGTACCTTACCTAAATAAACATTTTATTTTATTTTTATTTTATTTTATTAAGAAGTTGAATCATGCAGGTGGTGCAAGGTAGGGGGGAGGAGTGCGCATGCGCCGCAGCAGTTTGTCACGTAACCCAGGGTATATACACAGGTGATGGGACGAGACTGAGACATTAATGCGGCTCCCGCCACGGAAAGAGCAACTTGTGTGTGTTAAAAGGACGACTATATTTGGAGTTTTCTTGTATCGCTATTCTGGTATGTTATCTGGCAGCGTTTTGTTTCACACTTTGTATGGTGTAATATATAATAATATATTATCGATCCATTAATGTAACATCACTTGTATGTATGTACCTTACCTGAATAAACATATTTATTTATTTATATGTTGGGAGTCTTGATATAACGTCACTCGTTTAGTTACATTTGGAAGAAAATACTTATTTTCATGTACCTAAATGTGTTGATAATTTATTGTCCGGGACTGGTAGACTGTATGTATTTACGTTTAATCTTGTATCGAGGTTGTGACTCAATAGGATGCAATAGTGAAAGCGGTTCCTGGAAAACTCCCGGGAACTCGTTTACAGCTGGGTGAACAGATGCATTAGGTGATTGGAAGTTTGTCAACAATTTATCGTCTGGAATTTGAGTAAGATTCCAGATTGAGTAGACAACAGACCCAATGACTTGTTTATAGTTGACCAAAGGACAGGACCGGGGGGGGGGGTCCAAGACCCACCCCCCTTTGTTCTGAACATATTTTCCTACTTTATCTTAAATTGCAGGAATGTTGTCATCCTTCAGCGGGTAGGCGGTTCCATGGGGTTTATAACAATGTGGGTGGAAAAGCATCTGGTCTTGTCCGATTGATTGATTGAGATTGAGATTGTTACCATAGTGAGGGTTGAGGGAGGGGGAAGACGTACCGTGCGCGCTCCGTTAAAATCGTGACATTAACCGGGATTTCTTAGGACCACAGCCTTGGATTACCGATTACAGGCATAACAAGTGCATAGTGACCCGCTGGAAAATTTGAAAACAGTCATTATCAACGGAACTTTGTGTTAAATAGAGAATAAACGGGAGACCACGTGTGGGCCAGTGCACGAGGCTTTGTGTACATGCGTGCATGAGGAAAAAAATAGTGAACGGTGATTCGTGGAACAGTGAAGTGGAACGGGTACCACAACAACATATAAGTTGGAAGTGAAGGAAAATCGTGCATAGAATATTATAAATATAGAATGCTAGAAATATAGAATAGTGGCAAGAGGCGGCATCAGTAGGCTGTTTCCACAAGCCACGAGGCCTACCCCAGGGCACGTCCCACAGGGATAAAATACGGAAAATATATAGTGTACTATGGAAATGTGAATCTAAGAATTAGTAATAAAGTGAGTGAATACCATTGCAAGCCGGAAATTAGGCGGAAAATTCCTTGTAAGAATACAAGCAAAGAATAAATCAGTGTCATAAATCGAGTAACTGGAAACAGGTGACATCAACCTGGGACGACAAGAGGTCACCTGTACCACACCGGGGACCAGCTTCGCTACCCTACGCTAAGTACCTCCCATAAAGTTTGAACAAAATAACATACATAATATTACAAATATACGGTATACATAAAATATTATAAATATTAAATATATAAATATATACATATAATTTTATAAAGAGTTAAAAGGACTGACACCAACAAGTGATCCACACAGTAAACCACAAATACAACACAATACATCAGACAATGGAGAGGTGTGGCGAGTGCTCGGGAGTACTGGGAAAACGTACTGTAGGCATAACGTGTTGCATCTGTAACATAAGATTTCACCTGGGCTGTACAGAAGTATCTCCAGGATGCACAAAAAGGCAAGGAATTTACTGGGTCTGCCAAGATGACAGATTAATGTTAGAGAACATAACTAAACTGATGAAAAATATTCCCGAGTCACAGAGATTATCATTCACAGACAAGCTACCAGTGATATATGCGGACTGGGAAAAGACAACATTGGTTAACGACCAAAACCCAGGAACAGATAGCTTAGAGAACCGCAGCAATAATGTGGAGTGTTACGAACAATAGTGGGCTTGCTATGGGGAACTGGTACTATTAAGGGGTAAGGGTAAGTGGAATAGAGGTATCAAGATATGGGAGAATCAAAAGGCCCGGCCCCCAAAATAAAATATCCACAGTAATAAATGCTTGCTACTAAACCCGGTTAGTCTAGGAATAAATTATTGTACTCCCACACAGGAATAAGGGATACTCTGTTCAAACTTACTTATTTATTAACCCCTTAACACCCCCCATACACAATTACACCAATAACAATTTAATACTAACTTTACCACACAATCTTACGTTAAAAGCCTTGGTCCACATAGACAGGATACAAGGTTTTACACTGAAAGCAAGCTAGGGTAAAGCTCTACTATAACACGCTGGAGGTAGTCAGCTTAGGGTAAGGGACCACGTGTTTACACTGGGACCCCCGTTAGCATAACAGGTGAGAAAAATACATAAATACACTTCCTACACCCCAGGTATACTACTCTACACATAGAACGATAGGTATGCCAGACATATACAAAAATGAGTAATGGAGTACTTAACCAACTAAGTCACAGAAATAAAGAATTAAGAGGAAGGAGGAGAGCACGTCCGAACAGCACAGGCAGTCAGCAGAGAAGAGCGTCTCCCTGCAGCATGCGTGTGGTGCCGGGAAGAGCCCAATTGATCATACAGCTATACACATTAAAACATCTTCCCCTTATGCCTCATATTGCTACTTTCCTCATTCTACGGGTAGTTAAACTTATAACAATGTTACTTAATCCACAACAAGTTTAAGAGTCTAACTGCTTTGTGAGCAACACGAATAGTCGTACTTCTGGCAGGGATGATTACAAACAGCTTCAACTCTCTATGCGTGCCCTGCCATATTGTCGTTAATAAGCTCAATTTTGACCTCTGGTTTCCATCTAAAGAACCCAGAGTCATAACATGGAGGAAGAGGGTATTGTAGTACATAATAGCAGTAATATTGCAGAGTCAGGTAATATAAACGATGAGAGCAACAGTGAGACAGAGTGCATAAATTAAGGAATTGGGACGAAAAGCGGAGATGGCTCCAATAAAGAGGTAGACAAGACAGACACAGATATAAATACCTTGAAAAACGCAAAACCGGAACACATTTGCAAATTCTACGCTAAAGGAATATGCAAATATGGAAAATTAGGAACAAAATGCCATTTTCTGCATCCTCGAAAATACAGGAACATGTTGGCGAGGGGTACATGCCGTTTTGGAACAGGGTGCAGATACTTCCACCCCAAATTATGTCAATTTTCAATTAGGGACAAAAAATGCTACAATCTTCAGTGTCCGGAATTCCACGTGAGAGGTACACAACGTTATAGACGGGAAGATCAATATGACACTACTGGCAATTTTTTAGAGGAAGGCAGAAACAGAGCAGAAAATATAAGAGAGAGGAACAGTCAAATGGAACCACTACAGGATTACAGAGGGGAAGGGAGATACCCACAAGACTGGAATACACATTACCAACAAACACACAGGTACTACACCACACAACACTCGCCCCACTACCGAAACTGGACGAATCACTTCGGAAACAACACACCCTGGACCCTATAAAGGGTCCATCAATGGGAATCAACTGCTGTCGCTACTAAATAGTCACCAAGATGTGCAGATTGTGGGTGACCTTGAACCCACGCATATTTGTGGAGGCATTCTAGACCTCTGTGTTGGTTTCAACGTCTCTCACGTCTGGTGCACATCATCTATTGTAACAGATTTGTTGTCAGATCATCACCCTAGATTGACTACTCTATGTATAGGAGATACTATCCTGCCCGGTGGAACTTTCAAACGCAAACGGCTCAGTGTTCCTCCTGCTCGACGTGAAGACTTTGTTGCTCATGTGTCAGAGTGGTACAGCACTTATGATCCCTCCACAGTCCAGACATTTAACGACGATCTAGTACAGAGCATTCAGATGTTTGCTGACCCTTTAGGTCGGCCCCCTGCACCATCCAATAGTCGGAACGACATGAAAGGTAATAAACGCCATGCCTAAATATAAAAATAAAATATAAAAACTGAAACCACGTACAAAACTCAGGCAAATCATAACATAGAACGAAAAGGCAATGTAAAGGATCTGGGTGTACTCATGTCGGAAGACCTTACCTTTAAAGAACACAATAAAGTAGCCGTCACAACTGCAAGAAAAATGACAGGTTGGATAACAAGAACTTTTCACACTAGAGATGCTATACCGATGATGACACTTTTCAAAACGCTTGTGCTCTCTAGAGTGGAGTACTGCTGCACAATGACAGCCCCTTTCACTGCGGGTGAAATTGCTGACCTGGAGAGCGTGCAGAGATCCTTTACTGCTAGAATCCACTCGGTAAAACATCTAAACTATTGGGACCGACTAAAGAGCCTAAATCTGTATTCCCTTGAGCGCAGGCGGGAGAGATACATAATAATTTACACGTGGAAAATATTAGAGGGGCTGGTCCCAAACCTGCACACAGAAATAACATCACATGAGACCAGAAGACATGGCAGGATGTGCAGAATACCCCGTTGAAAAGCAGAGGTGCAACTGGTACTCTGAGAGAGAACTCTATCAACATCAGAGGCCCGAGACTGTTCAACACGCTTCCACTACACATAAGGGACATAACTGGCAAACCCCTCACAGTGTTCAAGAGAGAACTGGATAAGCACCTCCAAAGGATACCTGATCAACCAGGCTGTGACTCATACGTCAGGCTGCAAGCAGCCGCGTCCAACAGCCTGGTTGATCAGTCCAGCAACCAGGAGGCCTGGTCGATGACCGGGCCGCGGGGACGATAAGCCCCGGAAGCACCTCAAGGTATCCTCAAGGTATCAAGGTATCCTATTACAGTGACACCAAACTGCGTACTTTGAAACGCACTGCCAGACGAGTTGGACTTGCATATAGGGAAACACGTACGCCAGCAATGCTCAAGCTCTTTCAGAAAGCCCTAGCCAAGGCGAGGGAGCGCATGACAGAGCTCAGGCAAGATAACTGGGAAACTTTTGTTAACAGTCTCAACTCTCACACCCCCCTCAGCCAGGCATGGAAGGATATTAAAAGAATTAAAGGCGATAAGATTGGCCAAGTAGCACACCCTCACCCTCTACACAGAGCAAACGAGTTAGTCGATGCTTGGGCAACCACCTCTAGCTTCAATAATCTTCCCCAGACATACAGTTCAGATTAAATGCTGGTTACGGAGATCGAGAAAGGCTCGTTGACTTCATGCTCCACAAGGAAGATGAATGCAACGTGCCATTCACTGAG
>WNGS01164437.1:30625991-30661267 GCA_020271785.1 Procambarus virginalis
CAAACCCCGAGAACTAAGCAGATGAGTCACTCGAAGCAGCTAGCCTCAAAGAGCCAAGGACTGTATCGAACCTTCTCAGTTCAGGTAATGAACCACTGGGGAGCAATCTGAATGGAGCCGGATCGTCGATCCGCGGGTGACCCGAACCCCCCGAAGCAACATCCACACTGCCACGAACTCCCGCACCGTGCTGTGGGCCCGACGAAAGGACGGATCCCACCGCCCCTGGCCGGCCTGGTGAGTACTGGTCACATAGTCCCAGCCAAGAGACAATGAGTCCTGGCCGTCCTGGTGAGCACTGGTCACATAGTCCCAGCCAAGAGACAATGAGTCTGTGAACACATCGAGTAAGGCCTAAGTGTAATTACCTAAGTGTAGTTACAGGATGAGAGCTACGAAGAGGACGCCGACGACGCAGCAGCCAATGCAAGGCCCGAGAGGCCAAACCCAGCAATCGAAAGAAAGGAGGAAGAGGTACGACCCCAGAGGAACTAGAACAGTCGATGAAGCCAAACCCAACCTGGCGGGTAGCCATTAAAGCAAAGTTCAGGCTCCCACACAGCCCTCGAGCAAACACCAGGTGGCCCAGGAGCCCTCCAGAAACAGGCGAAGGCGGGACTGCAGCTGAAGCAGACACTCCGGAGGAGAGACAAGGAAGCGGTCCGAGAGTCCCACACAAGACCCAGCCAAGACCGAACCTGAGAGGGAACCAGATGGGACTTCCTCCAGTTCACCAGGAACCAGATGGGACTTCCTCCAGATCACAGGAACCCAAACCCGGCAAGTAGAAAAGAAACAAATCCCTGGCGAGCAGATACACAGACCGGCTGGGAGCCCACACCAACCAGGTGTCAAGATAGGCCAGAACCCAAACCCCTAAAAGATACAGACGGGCCACCACGACCCGGGTAATGCATGTGATGAAATGCGAGGTGCCAGATTCCAGCCAAAAGGAAGGCAACGAAAGCGGTAGCTCTGATGTTTCACAACAAACCGAGCCAGTCCTGAACTCCGGATAAATTGGGATGTGCCAATGTGCGTTCCGGAGGTCCAGAGACACCATCCAAGCACCTAGCTCCAAGAGAAGCCAGTCCTGGGGACAGAGTAGTCATCCAAAAGAAGGGGCCAATAGAACCAGGGGTTCAGATGGGACAAGTCTGGAATGAACTGCAGGTCCACACAGTCCCGTTTATGGACTGGAAACAGATGGGAAACGTCCCTCGTCCCTCCCATCGGAGGGACGTCATTTTTCGACCATGTCCAGTGCACCCACTCCAAGACAACCCAACAGAGCACAGAAGTCTGCCCCACCAGCCCCGAACCCCCCAAAGGAGGAGGGGCCATCCAACGCCACCGTAGGCCATTGGAAACGACACGAAAAGCCCACAAATCGTGAGACCAGGTGTCGTAAACAAACAGCGCGAGCCTCCCCCCTATCGCTCGTCAATGGGACGAACCGCAAAAGGGCCTACACCCCTTGCGAGAACCCGACTTACGAGCAGCCAAGCAATCACTGCGCAACCAGACGAAGACAGTTCCGAAGGTGGCACCGGCACTGAAATGGCACCACTACCATGACATGAGGAACCCCGAGCCTTAACATGACCTCTCTGCTCTGGGAAGAACACCCACAGGCTCCCCAAAGGACCAACAAGTCCGACATAGGACAACAACTGAAAAAAAGCTGCCTGCAGATACTCCCTACGGTCGCGGTAGGGAGCGGTCGGCCGAGCGGACAGCACGCTGGACTTGTGATCCTGTGGTCCGGGTTCGATCCGGGGCGCCAGCGAGAAACAATGAGCAAGTTTCTTTCACCCTACGCCCCTGTTACCTAGCAGTAAAATAGGTACCTGGGTGTTAGTCAGCTGTCACAGGCTGCTTCCTGGGGNGAGTTATTGTGAGGGTTGACTCTTCAGACTGGCGTGAAGTCACCAGTGGGGTCCCACAGGGTTCTGTACTCGGACCTATCCTGTTTCTGATATGCATAAATGATCTTCCAGAGGGTATAGCCTCATTCCTCTCAATGTTTGCTGATGATGCCAAAATTATGAGAAGGATTAAGTTTCAAATGTAAATATGATAGAGCCTAATAAGCTCAGGAACCTGTACACCAGTTGACTGACTGTTGACAAGTGGGTCCAAAGGGCCGAAGCTCAAACCCCGCAAGGACAACTAAGTACTGTACTATTTATTTACCTGCTCCCTAATGTAAGATCTAGTGTCTGACGCAATGTATGATATGTAGTTGAGTAGGATGAGAGAAAACTAACAGTGGCTCAGAAGGATACTTTTAAAATGAATTCTGCAGAATGATAATGGTGCTAGAATATTACTGGAGAACATATAAAGAACGTCTAAACCTTTCCTTTACTTTTTATATTTACACAGGCGAGCGCAGAAACAGACACGTTCTAGCACCTTGCAGGCTAAGAGTTTTCCCTTTACATAGCTCTTGGTAAGCCTTACCCACTAGTTTCCCAGGAATATGACCCGCAAATCTGTTAACAACCAGGTATACAATTACTGCCGAGTGAAATGGGGCAAACAATTGAGGTTTGGCACCAAATCAATCTTCCCAAGATCAAATTGCTTGTGAAATATGGGATGAGTGCATTACCACTATGCTATAGTAAAAAAAACGACATTGAATGTAATGAAACGCTATTTTCTGGGTGAGTCCCGGAGGCTCCCCGGAGCGTACGAGGCTGATATGCTAATGTCAGACTTTGGCATCAGTCATGTGTATGGAGTTCTTGTGGGCCTACCGGGGACCACGAGCCAGACCCTGGCCCCCCTCTAGAGAGGCAAGGGGGAGCAATGGCCTATAGAAACCCCCGTGTGATTGGAAGCATTCTATATCTGCCATCGACCAAGTTAGGCACCCAAAGGTAGGCATCACAAAATGAACCCCTATTCTGGTGAAAATTGCAACCAAAAGCCAAATGAGTGGATAGAACTCTCCAAACAAAAATGAGCAAACTAGTATGACGTCACCTGTCGTCGCGCCACTGTCTGCGTAGCTCCCCCTTCCCGGGAGGGGGAAGGAGTAGCCCCAGACCCATCGCGCCGGCGATCCACACCCCAGTTCTGAGGCTGGATGTCAAAACACGCGAAAAAAAACGCCGACCGGAGGGAGGGAGGGATGCCGGGGAGCCTCCGGGACTCGTCCAGAAAATGGCGTTTCATTACATTCAACACTGGTTTTCTTGGGGGAGCCCCTACGGCTTCCTGGAGCTAACTACCCACAGAAGAAAAGAATAGAGACTTACACGGGAGGCGGTTGCTGCTCACTCGTCAACCCGAAGTCGAGACAACTGGCTGCATCCACCGACCCAAAGCGACACAGGCCCGACTGGGCCCAGGAACGTTAACAAGGTAACGAGCAGCCAGGACCCTGTTCGACCGTCAAAATCCCCATGCCCAAATGTCGGCCCAGGACATATTGCCAAAGACGGCAGCAAGAGCTGCGAACTTGCGGATGTCACGGGAATAGACCGCAGGCTGGCTAGCCTTAATAACCCTGCGGACGACCTGGGAGACCCGCACCCTCGAACAGGGAAAAGGGAAACCGGATCAACCCAAAGCGCGTCCACGGACACAGAAGCCATGGCATGCAAATAACATGATGCACCCCCGGCCTAACTAACCAAGCATCAACAACCCAGGGACCCCTCTGGAAAGCAGCAGTCTCATTCTTCGCCAGAAAAGAAGGAGAAGGCTGCAGACGAACAAACCGATCACCCCGACCGAAGGAGCAGAAACCTCTGCGCCAGAGGAGAGCATGAAGCTCACCTACCCGACCCCCAGAGGCCAATGCCAACAGGAAAAAGATCATTCAAAAAACAATCCGGAACCGAAGGGGCCGCAACAAAATGAGAAGAAAGAAAAGAGAGCACTCTGTCTAATGACCAAGACGGCTAAGGTGACGCATGAGCAGGCCGGAGGTGAAACAACGCCCGAGACAGCTTGTGAAATGGCGCAGACGTGACATCAATACCGAAAGCAAGCTGAAGTGGCTCCGCCAGCGCCGCACAATACGAGGCGACAGTGTTAGGCATAAGGAGACGGTCCTGGAACAACCAAGAGAGAAAGGACAACACCACCCTAACAGAAAGCGAAGTACAACAACGAAGACGTAAGAAGAACCGGAAGAACCGCCAGGAAATTTCATGCTGCCGCCGAGACGAAGCTTGCAGGTGGGACACTAATAAGGAAGCCACCTGATCACCATAGAGATGATGATAAACTTGAGTAAAAAATACCATACGCGAAGACTCGAGGAGAAGATCAAACCATCCACGTGATGTACCCGTTCGATTTGCTGGAAGGGGCGGAGCCGTGGAAAAACCTCCGGGTTCGGACACCAAGCAAGCAGCGCCTGAAACCACAGCCTGGCCAGCCACCAAGGGGCCAAGAGAACAACTCTCCCCTGGTAAGTCTCCAAGCGAGTCAGGACCTGGAGCAACAGCTGAACCGGGTAAAGAGAGGTACAGGAACCCCCACCTCGACCAGTCCTGCCGAAAGGTGTCGACCCAGACGGCCTCGCAGTCAGGAAAGGGTGCCACATACAGGGGGAAGGCGCCGCGACCACGCTAACGTGAAGAGGTCCACCTCAGGGCACCCGAACGTATGGCAAAGCCAACGGAAGGAGTAAGCATCGACCGTTTTTTCCGTGGAGAGGGGAACGAAACGAGACAGGCCGTCACTCCCCACACGTGAACTGCCAGGAGAGCCAAGGCCTGCATCGAACTTCCCTGGTTCAGACAATGAACCACTGGGGAGCAGCCCGAATGGAGTCGGATCGTTGACCCGCGGGCGACTTGAAGCCTCCGAAAAGCGAACCACACCGCTGCGAACTCCCACACAGTGCTGTGGGCTCGACGGAAAGACGGACCCCACCATTCCTGGCTGGCCTGGTGAGCACTGGTCGCAAAGCCTCAGCCGAGAGACAATGTATCCGTGAACACATCAAGCGAGGGCTTGGGTAGGCGCCAAGGCACTGAACCCCAAAAACCCCAAAGAGGAAGCCGGCGACCTGGCGGGTAGACTAGTATCGCAAAGTTCAGGCTCCCGCACAGACCCTCGAGCAACCGCCGGGTGACATGGGAGCCCTCCAGAAACAGGCACATGGGGACTGCAGATACAGAAGAGATTCCGGAGGAAGAGACAAGGAAGCAGTCCGAGAGCCCCACACAAGGCCCAGCCAGGTCCGAACCTGGGAGGGAACCAGATGGGACTTCCTCCAGTTCACCAAGAACCCGAACCCGGAGAGCTGAGAAAAAACCAGATCCCTGGCCAGCAGACAAGCGGACTGGCTGGGAGCCCAAACCAGCCAGCGTTGAGGTAGGCCAATACCCGAACACTTACCAGACGCAGACGGATCACCACGACCCGCGTGAGGTGCTTGAAAGCTCGAGGTGCCAGGTTCAAACTGAACGGGAGACAACGAAAGCAGTAAGCACAAACCCCACAACAAAAATGAGCCAGTCCCTGAACCCCGGATGAATCAGGATGTGCCAATAAGCGTCCTGAAGGTCCAGGGATACCATCCAAGCGCCCGGCTCCAACAGGAGCCGAACCTGGGACAGCGTGGTCATCTGAAAGGAGGGGCAATGAACCCAGGGGTTCAGACGGGACATGTCTAGAATGAACCACAGGTCCGCGCAGTCCCATTTTGGGATTGGAAACAGACAAGAAACCCATCTGAGGGACGTCATCGTTTCGACCATACCCAAGCGAACCCACTCCAAGATTTCCTGACTGAGCGCAGGGGGAAAAAGCCTGCCCCACCAGCCCCGAACCCCCCACAGGGGGGAGGGACCACCCAACGCCACTGGAGGCCGTGCGAAATGACTGAAATGCCCACAAATCGTGGGATCAGGCGTGAGCAAACAGCACAAGCCTCCCCCCTATCGCCCCGTCAATGAGGCGAACCACGAAAGGGCCGGCACCCCTTACGAGACTCAGAACCTCACACAGAGCGAACACCGCACCGACCAGATGAAGGCGAGTCCGAACCCGAACCTGACACCAGTGGCCTACCACGACGAGAGGAACCCCGAGCCTTGGCACGACCCTTCCGGGAAGTTCCACCACGGGACCCCCCGGAGAACCAGCAAGTCCGACATAGGACGGCAAGAAACCGAAGCAGCCTGAATATACTGCACAACGGAGGAAGCCTCAAACAAGAGAGGATAAAAAGGGCAAGACGTCCTAAGAGCCAAGGCCCAAGAGGATTCCACAGAGGAGGGAAGCACCGTCTGCTGACACGTGAGACGGGACACATAAAATAGAGCAACCACATCCAAAAGATCGGCGCGAAAAGCTTCAGCAAAGCAGCCGACGAGCGAGCCGCTGAAGCCAAGGCGCCAGACCCAGGAACAGCCCCAAGCGCCACATCCTCCCTGAGCCAGTCAGAAGACAGCTCCAGGAGGGAAAAGAAACACAAGGCCGCAACCAAAAGGCCCGAGTGCGCAAGTCCTCCGCCACCTGCGCTGCTGAAAGGGAGGGAACGTGCACATGGAGCTGTGCACGTTCCCCAACGACACCAACATCCCGGGGAAGGGCAGGAGCAAACAAGCACTCATTGAGGTGCTCAAGGTTGCCCTCCCCCCCCCAGGAAAACCTGAAGCACCGTCGAAGCCTCCCGCCACTCAAGTGTGCGGGAACGGCAGAAGGAGTGCCAAGCCTCCAAGGCAAAGACAGGACAGTCCACCAGCCAGGACGACTCTGGAACCTCGTAATGGAACCAGAAAGGGAACGAAGTCCCAAACCTGAAAGCCGAGGGATCCATTGCCGAGGCATAATCCGGGTCGCGCAGAAGGTTTGCCGCAAGGGCCGCCCGCACCGCAGCAGGTTGGATGCGATAAGCCGAAAACCTCCGGAAAGATGGAACCGAAGCACCCGGGGGAACACGGAACCGAACCAGGGCAGGGGCAGACGCCAAGTCCAACTCGTACGCAGAGGGGAGAAAAGAAAACCCCACTCCTTGTAACTTTAAGCCCCGCTCAGAGGGTAGAAAAACCCAGGCAGGGTCCAGCGGGGCCCAAGGCCCCCAAGTCAGCCCCTTCCCAGCCCCAGGGTCCTCCTCCGCAGGACCCGGGGCCGAGTCCTCCCCTCAAGCACCGACCTCACTAGACAAGGCTGGCGCAGCCGTAGAAGCCGGATAGAATGAGGCCCACTGGTCAGACCCAGAGGCTTTGGCTGGGGGAGGAGACTCGAATGCCTCCGTCGCCACACCAGAAGGGGCATCCCCCGAGGCTGCCAGAGTCTCAAGACGAACTAACCCCTGCCCGACTCCAAACCCTCAAATGATTCGGAGCCGGAAGCAGGGGAGGGGGGCCAGAACGAACAACAGAAGGGGAATGATTGGGGAAGTGCGGACCGAACCAGAGTCGAAGCGACCCCTACCCCCAAGTCCAGGTCCCTATAAGCAAAACGGGGCAGCTGCGGGGGCATCCGGATGAGCAACCAACCGAGCGCGTTGCAACAGACGAAACCTAGAATGCAATGCCTGCGCAGCCTGTACCCGAAGATGATCATCCACAGATTGGGTAAATTGAGTCACCAACAAGCAGCAATACTCACAGGACTCACAGGACTCAGGGTCAAAAGTGTCACCGACCCAATAGGCTGCGTGACAGAGGCAAAAACAGTGAGGGTCGCCCTGAGACAAGGGCACCGAACAACCCTCAAACTTGCATGAAGTGAGGGGGGACCCCGGGGTCACATTCCATCGGACCCACGCGTCCCCTAGGGGATTCCCAGGGTCCTGAGCGTTTACTTGAAGAGGACTTGCGCTCGGGTAAACCCAGGCAGGGTACTGCTAACCGGCGCCCAAAACTACCAAACAAACTGTCTAAAGCTGAACCCCAGGGACGTGTACACTCACGGGGACCAAGCAGGGGGCACCACCAAGTATCAGGGTGAGGCCAAACACCAGTGGCAAATAGGGCAGAAACCCCCACTAAGGCAAAAAGAAAAACAAAACCCCGCAAGAGGTTTTGTACCCCAAGGAACAGAGTCAGCCGCTGTAATAGGTGACAACAAGCTGCGCAGCACCCTGTGCCCCTTACCAGTGCGAAAACTGCCTCTTACCCTAAGGCAAACTAGGGAGACAAAACACCCAAGTACTCAAAGGGCGGCCGAAAAACCGAGCAGTTAAATGGACCCACAGAGGTAGACCCTGAGGAACTTGTTGAAGGTAACCCCAAACTCCAAGGGCAGTACTTACAAGGTACCTAGGGAAGGGAACCCTAGGCACATGCAGCCTGAGTACTGAGGAATAACTCCTGGCTCTCGCACCCCTGGAGTACAGCTGCCCCACACAAGCCACAGCACCGCAAAAAGACTGGAGCCAGAGCACACAACTGAGCTGATAGCATCAGCCTCAAAAACTGGGGTTGGATCGCCGGCGCAGTGGGTCGAGGCTACCCCTTCTTCCCCCGGGTAGGGGGAAGCTGCGCAGACAACGGCGCAACGACGGGTGACGCCATACTAGTTTGCTCGTTTTTGTTTGGGGAGTTCTATCCACTCGTTCGACTTTTGGTTGCAATTTTCACCAGAAAAGGGGGTTCGTTTTGTGATGCCCACCTTTCTGGGTGCCTAACTCGGTCGATGGCAGACATAGAATGCTTCCAATCACACGGGGGTTTCTATAGGCCATTGCTCCCCTTGCCTCTCTAGAGGGGGCCAGGGTCTGGCTTGTGGTCCCCGGTAGGCCCATAAGAACTCCGTACACATGACTGATGCCAAAGTCTGACATTAGCATATCAGCCTATTAAGCTCCAGGGAACCGTAGGGGCTCCCCCCAGAAAAAAAAATTCTGTCAGGAAGCCAGTGTATTCCTCCATGTTAGGCTTATATCGAGTTCCCCCCCCCCCTCTCAAGGTCAAATTACTGACCCTGCCCAGGATGCAATCCAACAACAGGCTGACTATCTCCTGAGTATCTGCTTACTGCTAGTTGAACAGAGGCATTAGATGAAAGGAAATGTGTCCAACCATTTTTGTCCCACCCTGGATTCGAACCTGGAATTCTCGATTGTGCGTCGAGAACGAACCCGACTGTAGTACCGGAACCCTTGTCCCAGCTCTTGTACAGGACAAGAGGGGCTCTTGTTAAGTGTTGAAGTGCTTAGGTACCTGAACTGACTGCCACCAGCATCTCCCAAGCCACCAGCTCCCCCCCCCTCCCCCACACACACACACACACCTGAGACACCTCGTATATTTCCTGACTATTGTTCCTGAATGCAGTAGGAAGGGTGGTACTGGATTTTCAGTTAAGTTTAACCTGTTTCCTGAGCTATCCTACACAGTTGTTCCCCTATGGCAGGTGCATGGGCTTAATGCACATTATAACTAATGTACATTCCGAAAATCTTCTGGACAACAGAACGAGGTAGTTTGGCATTTGCTTTTTTTTTTTTTTGGTGTTTGTCTTTTCTTCCTGTTGCTCTTATTTTGGATTTCCTGATCAGGTTTACTTTTAGGATCAGTATTTTCCCTAATACTATAGCTGTTAACAGCTTTGCTTTGCCTTTGCAGCTTCATTACAGCTTTAAACTCTGGTTAGCTGTATCACCTCGGGTAAGCTTTTTCTTACTGCTCTTCTGTTTAATTAAATCCAGCTTGGACTTTGGACCGGTCGCCTGACACAACATAAGATATGTTCTACATCAGGAGTTTTCTCTTCATTCAAGTCTGGCATTCTTCATCTTGTATGATTCATCTGCTTTGTCATGGAGCCTCTTGCAGGCATTTTTTGGCTTCTTCACAGCACAGTGATTTTAGATAGGCTTTTCTTAACACCCAAGTCCATGTTTTCTAGTTATTGCCACATCTAGTACAATTGGGTCATTCTTGACTCTCAATTGAGAATCCTAGGTGGGACTGAAATAATTGGGCACATTTCCTTTTACCTAATGCCTCTATTCACCTAGCAGTAAATAGGTACCCCAGGAGTTAGTTAACAGCTGTGGAGTTGCAGCCTGGGGAAGGTTCAGTAGTTCAACCTGGAAGTGAGGACACCCTGATACCAGCCTGAGATATATACTGTACATACACATGCTGCCTGTTCCCTGACAAAATGAATTATCTTCCAACTTATTCATTAGTTGGTGAAAGTAGGTTAATCTTAGGGTTGAGGTCATGTTTTGAGAAAGGATGCTAAGTTTGCTATAAGGATGCTATGTACACGCTTTCTTTTCTTCAAGGTTTTGCTCCATGATTTGGCCATGTAGACTTTGAAGCACAATTTGCACAAAATAAAATAATACTTTCCTAAGATCCCTTGCTTGGATTTTTAGTGTGTGTGGAGTTTTGGATAGGTTTTTTTTCCCCCTGAGCTAATCCTCTGTGGTGCCTGCAGTGGTTCTTGGTTTCCAGGTTCTATTAGTCTGGGTGACATGCTGCTTGCCCTACAGCATTCCTTGTGCACTGCTCTGCAGCAACAGTGTCTTTCCACTTATTTATTTACTATTTCTTTTGTTGAATATTTTAACCTAAGAAAGAAGTCAAATGAGACAGTTGAGAAGTCAGGTTTTGAGTTACTATATATGAAGAGTACATTTCTAAGTTAACATGTTGGCTGTACCCACTCTGACTCTTGTCTGTTTTATGATGTCAGGAAGTATGTGGGATTGCCTGGGTGTGTAGGCCTGGAGGTATCTGAAATGCTGCTGTTTTGTTCTCATCAAATCAGTTACCCAAGTAGGCCAACTGATAATTACCGAGAGCTGTTGGACCTGGACCTAATTTAAATTGTTATAAATGGACCGCTAACAATCCATCTGGGCTATACTGAATGTTGACTAGTGAAACTCTAGCACCATTTCAAACCTGCCGGGGCCACTTGAAAAGTATTTTTGTTGGTACCGATGCTAACGTGTTATCTTGCCTCACCGTACATCAACCTTCCCTTCTAACACACAGGATCTTATTTACTGTTGAAAGGTGTATACAATGCACAATACATCTCAAATCAGTCAAGGATTTTTACACTGCCTATTTATTTTGTACTAATGAAATATTATTCAATAAGATTTTGCTTGCTGGATAAACTTGTGAATTGAACATAAATATATTTTGTGTGTGTAAAGATTATCTGATGAGACTTACCCTATAACAAGATTAACAATACACAAATGATATATCTTCTTCTCTGGATCCTCATAGGCCAATTGTTCTTCCTCTTTCTCAATCTTCCTCATGAGCTCCTCAGCTTCCTCATTCTGACTGGTCATGATATAAGAGACACACAGGTTGGCCAGAACAATGGCACTCACATTCAGAATCTGTGGAGAACACACTCATCAGATCACGGTAAACCTTCTCTTCAGTAACTATGCTTGCTGTTATATACAACTCATCAGCTGGCACTCATCAGGTGTATATAACACTATTTTCTGTAGCAACAATATTTTCTCTTCCTACAGTGTTTCTTGCTACCAGTAATTCAGGTACATTCTCTCATATGGCCAGCAATGGCATCACTACAGTATTACTTCTAAACAAATACCATTTCCTTGACATAAAATAGCACCCAATTCTAAACAATTATACACCTTGAAATAAAGCAAAAATTATTCAGAATAAACCTACTGTATATGCATAATTTTCCCAATTACATCTAACATATCCTTACATTGTCATAATTCTTCTTCACAATGGGTTCATAAAACCCAGTAGCTTCCTTGAATTTGTTCTCTTGCATAAAAAGAACATGGGCTACATTCAACTTCCAAACATCAGATTCATTGCAGAACTCTACTGACTTCCGGAAAATTTTCTCGACTTGGGAATAGTTTTCCATATCCCAATATATCCTTGCCTGAGCCATCAAGACTGGGATGTACCTGAAAATATTGAAAATACAACACTCACAAAAATAAATAAATAAATACTGTATTCTCAAATTTCATTTAAAAGCAAAAGGGAAATGTTTAAAAACGTTAAACATTTAAAAACAAGAGAGAAATGTTTATACACATTTTACATGAAAAGTAATATTCTTAAATGTAAAGAGAGGTTCATTAAGGTGAAGCCAAGAATGTTAGAGAGGGATGTAAACCTAGTGTAGGCCTAATATGAATAATTGGAATACTGTTTGACAAACGTGATGTATGCAGATAATACAATTCTTATAACAGTGAGATAGGAATTATGTAGACTAATTAAAGAGTTTCATGTATGTGTAATTACCTAAGTGTAGTTACAGGATGAGAGCTATGCTCGTGGTGTCCCGTCTTCCCAGTACTCTTTGTCGTATAATGCTTTGAAACGTTATTAGCCTCTGAAATCAATTGTTACTGAAATGATTTTGGCATCTACCATCTTCTCACCTAACTTGTTCCCACCGTCTACCACCCTGTTTGTAAAAGAACATTTTCTAATATTTCTTGGCACTTTTGTTTCCTTGTCATATGATAACTGCACTACTCTGTGAATCAATGAATGATGATAACAGCTAAGGCGTTAATCTTCATCAATTGGTGGTGAGGGAGAAGAGAGGGAAGGTGGAGGAGGGGGGGAGGAGGAGGAAGAGAGGGGAGGAGGATGGAAGAGGAGGATGGGGAAGAGGGTGGAAAAGAAGGAAGAGAGGGGAGTGGAGGAGGGAAGAAAGTGGGGAGGAGGATGGGGAAGAGGGTGAAGGAGGAAGAGAGGGAGTGGAGGAGGAGGGAAGAAAGGGGGGAGGAGGATGGGGAAGAGAGTGGAGGAGGAAGAGAGGAGAGGTGGAGGAGGAGGAAGAGAGGGGGAGGTGGAGGAGGAGGAAGGGAGGGGAGGTGGAGGAGGAGGAAGAGAGAGGAGAGGAGGGGAGGAGAGGAGGAGGAAGAGAGGGGAGGTGGAGGATGAGGAGGAGGAGGAGGAAGAGAGGGGAGGTGGAGGAAGAGAGGGGAAGTGGAGGAAGAGAAAGAGAGGGGGGAGGTGGAGGAGGAGGAGGAGGAAGAGAGGGGAGGTGAAGGAGGAAGAGGAGGAAGAGAGGGGAGGTGGAGGAGGAGGAAGAGAGGGGAGGTGAAGGAGGAGGAGGAGGAAGAGAGGGAGGAAGAGAGGGGAGGTGGAGGAAGAGAGGGGAGGAGGAGAAAGAGAGGGGGGAGGTGGAGGAGGGGAAAGAGAGGGACGTTGGTATTGTAGCAATGTAAGAATACCTTTCCAAAACCTCTTCATATTCATTGACAGCAGTCTTGACTTGATCATCATCGTGATTCTGTCGGGCCTCCTGTACTACCTTCGTCAGTTTCCGCAGTAACTCTATATGACGTGATCCTAGTTCATCAAATTTGCGATACGCCTCCGATGCTGCAGTTTGTTGGGTAATCAGGGCATCAAGAAAGTCAAAGAGATGCTGAAATATTAAAATAAAATTTGTAAGCAGCAATCTATATACATAACAAAGTTACTAACCAAAAAATTCTTTTGAGCTCAATTGGTAGTTCACATCACAGAACAATGGTAACAAAATTGTTCTTTTCACATTCCACCATTATTTGTGATCTTGGCATTTTACTCTGTGACCTTAAGCAAAGGAATGCATATTTCTAAGGAGTAATGATTATGCTCAATAAATATTAAAATATTTCACGTGAAACAGAGGCACATGATGCAATAAACATTTTAGGCAATAAGACAACAGCAAGGGTGACAGTCCGCAGCCACAACCACACTCTGGCTGAAACCAAGTAATGCAGAGAAGTCTAATGGATCATCACGTGACACCAACTCCAATATTAAGTAATACTTTGATTTTCAGTGGATTCCTAAGTACTTAAAGAGGTTGGCTTTAAAATGGCAACCATATGTTAGTCTGCCAAGTTCTATGTACAGTATACTCACATTATTTCAGGAAGACCTATCTGGGTTTGTTCTGCTACATGAAGCTCTAGGTGGACGTGACTACGTGGACGTGAACTACTTAGCATACATCATACAGGCTTACAGTGCTACATGAATCTCTAGGTGGATGTGAACTACTTAGCATACATCATACAGGCTTACAGTGCTACATGAAGCTCTAGGTGGACGTGACTACGTGGATGTGAACTACTTAGCATACATCATACAGGCTTACAGTGCTACATGAATCTCTAGGTGGATGTGAACTACTTAGCATACATCATACAGGCTTACAATGCTACATGAAGCTCTGTGGATGTGAACTACTTAGCATACATCATACAGGCTTACAGTACTACATGAAGGCTCTGCATGCCTTCCACAACTTCCACTGCCCACAACTATCTTCAAAAGAAGGCTGCCCGAAGAAAAGACTGCCCGAAACGCTTTGCATAATAGTGACTTTAGGCATTGTATGTACTAGCTCTATCTATAAATCCATCAACGTTTTGTATCTCACCTTGTATGTATGTACTTTACCTGAATAAATAAATAAAGGCTTGAATTTCATGCCAATAAGGCCTTATAATTTAAACAAAACATAAATAAATCATAATTCTACTAAATTTGTATACCTTAGTGACAGGAGCTGCCCTGGTGAGAATGGAAGCCCCTGTGAGAGTGGAAGCACCAGTGAGAGTGGAAGCTTCAATGAGAGTGGAAGCACCAGAGAGAGTGGAAGCTTCAATGAGAGTGGAAGCACCAGAGAGAGTGGAAACTTCAATGAGAGTGGAAGCTTCAGTGAGAGTGGAAGCACCAGAGAGAGTGGAAGCTTCAATGAGAGTGGAAGCACCAGAGAGAGTGGAAGCTTCAATGAGAGTGGAAGCACCAGAGAGAGTGGAAATTTCAATGAGAGTGGAAGCTTCAGTGAGAGTGGAAGCACCAGAGAGAGTGGAAGCTTCAATGAGAGTGGAAGCACCAGAGAGAGTGGAAGCTTCAATGAGAGTGGAAGCACCAGAGAGAGTGGAAGCCTCTGTGATACCTATCAGAGTTTACCTATCATTGACTATGGGGGAGTGAAAGCTAGCTCTTTATGCCCCACCTCACAACTGTTTATACCTGGCACACTAATTACCTCTCTCAACATTAACATTTTCACCCTATGTCTTTTTAATGTTGTGGATGGAATTGGCTATGACAACCTTTTCCTTCAATACATTCCACTTTCCTACTGAGGAACGAGAACTTCTCATATATAAACATATATAATATTATAAATATACTGTATACATATTATATATACACACATATAATACTATAAATATATGCATATAATATTATAAATAGTAAAATTACTAAAGTCAACAAGGGATAAATTGACAATAAATCACAAGTAAGGGAACAAACAACCTCTACACCACAAACCCAGCATGGAGACGTGTGGAGGCTGCTTTAAGCCACTGTGGAAGAGTGTTGTAGGGGATTCTATGTAACATTTGTAACATAAGATTTCACCTGAGTTGTACAGGATTACCTACACAATATGCAAACAGACAAGGTATCTACTGGATCTGTCACAAAGATAGACAGATGTGGAAAAACATCACCAAACTAATGAATGACATTCCTGAAGTACATAGGCTACAAGCCACTCAAAAGCTACCAGAAATATATGCAGAGTATATAAAGACAACAACAAACACTGAACACAACCCAGGGACTGAGAGTTTAGGGAGCCAAATTACCAATGCAGAAGGACATGGTGTTGAGGTACACGAAAATGAAGGCAATACTGAAGAGCAAACTGGTAATAGGAGTAAGGAGAGGAAACAATGAGAAGGACAAGAACACAAATGAGAAAGACAAAAGCAACAAAGAGAAAGATAAGGGCAATGCCGAGAAAGAATGCAGAATGAGAAAGTTGGAACAAATAACAGAGGTGACCAAGTTGTGCACGGATACAAACAATAAGAATACAAGCACAGATGAAAATATTTGCAAGTATTATGCAAAAGAACAGTGCAGATATGGGCCCAGAGGCACAGAATGCACATTCATGCACCCACGGAAATATCAAAACATGTTAGGGAAAGGCAGATGTCGTTTTGCAAAAGATTGTAGATATTTCTACCCTCATTTATGCAAACTCTCAGTAAATGAGAGGAAATGATATGATCTCCATTGCCCTGATTTCCACGTGAGAGGTACACAGCGCTATATGAGAGAGGAAGTCCAATATAATAGCCCGGGAAATTTTTTAGAGGCAAGCAAAACCAGAGAAACAAACAGGCAGAAACGTTGCAGGAGTACGGATGGGGAGGGGAAAATGTCCAAGACTGGACTACGTTTCGTCATCAAGCCCACGCATACTACACCCCCCAACTACACAGAAACTACCACACTCCACAGTACCAACTCCAAAACTGGACAAACCATTGCCAGACCAGCACACCCTGGGTCAGGGTAGAGAGGAGGGAGAACTACCAAAACCCATCTAGAGGTGACACACAATATGGACAATCATTCATATTTGCAAACATTCAAGGTCTAAAGTCAAAGTCAAGAAATAAAGTTAAGTTCATAAATGGCCTCCTATTAGAGTCAAACTCAATATTTGGGGCATTCACAGAAACTCATACGAAAGACTACATGGATAGTGAAATCTGGATTCCAAATTATAATTTATAAAGATGTGATAGAGAAAATAGGTCAAACGGAGGAGTAAGGCTGTATATTAAAGAGGACCTGGTATGCACAGAGCTACTAAACTCAACTAATGAGGTGGTAGAGGTACTTGGAATTAAGGTAGAAAAAATAAACCTAATTATTATTCAAATATATAAACTGCCAGATACAACAGTTGAGGAATTCACAGAGCAGATGCACAAAATAGAGAACATCCATGATAATTTAGCGAACCCAGCACCAGATATTATCTTCCTTGGAGATTTCAATTTACCAAGTCTAAGATAGAGAATGACAAACACAAATATAGCAGGGAACGACCCAAGAAATAACCAACTACAGGTCAGAGAACTTTTAAGATTCTGTGACAAATTCTCGCTCAATCAACAGATCACAGAACCAACTAGGAACGAAAACACACTAGACTTTTTATTCACAAACAATGATGAACTAATCAGAGATATTACAATCTCAGATACTTCATACTCAGACCATAAGCTCATTGAAGTGCGAACTAGCATAAATAACGGTAGTAGGTCTAAGAGACCCAACAAGCGAGAAGGGGTATTCAATCAATTCAGTTTCAACAATAAGAGGATCAACTAGGAGAAAATAAATGTAGACCTTGCAAACATTCAATGGGAAACGGTCTTAAGCGACAAAACTCCCACACAGGGAATAGCTCAACTGACAGCTGAAGCTTACAAGGTCTGCTTGAAGCACGTGCCTATGAGGAGGGGCAGAAAGAGGACCACTCTAGAAAGAGAACGCAGACGACTGTACAGGAGAAGAAAAAAATAACTGAAATGCTTAGGCAGACATGACTACCACAAGAAAGGAAAATAAACCTTAACAGGGAGATCGAAGAAATAGAACAAACGTTGAAGTGATCATACGAGTCTGAGGAAATGGAATTGGAACAGAAAGCTATACAAGAGATAAAGAAAAATCCGAAATATTTTTTCACATACGCAAAATCAAAATCAAAAACCTCCACCAGTATTGGATCTTTAATTACAACTGAAGGTATGTACACAGAGGACAACAAAGAAATTAGTGAAATTCTAAGAAGCCAGTATGAAGCTATGTTTAGCACACCAATAAACAACATGAAAGTTGATTATCCAGACAGCTTTTTTATGAATGACATTCAAGCTGCAGATAATATAACGGATATTAACACAAACTCGGAAGACTTTGAAAGAGAAATTGACAATATGCCCATGTACTCAGCTCCTGGGCTGGACTCTTGGAATTCAATATTCATTATGAAATGTAAAGTACCAATAGCACGAGCGCTCAGCATAATATGGAGAAAGAGCCTGGATACAGGGGAGATAGCAACTGCACTTAAATCAGCAGATATAGCTCTGCTGCACAAAGGGGGTAGTAAGGCCTTGGCAAAAAATTAGACCAGTTGCACTAACATCTCACATAATAAAAGTTTTTGAAAGAGTGATTAGGAATCAACTTTCTAGTTTTATGGAAAATAATGAACTACACAACCCACGACAAAATGGATTTAGAACGGAAAAATCCTGTCTATCACAGTTACTCAACCACTACGACAAAATCACAGAAGCTCTGGAAGAAAAGCAAAATGCAGATGTAGTATACACAGACTTTGCAAAGGCATTCGACAAATGTGATCATGGGGTGATAGCACACAAAATGAGGTCAATGGGTATAACTGGTAAAGTAGGATGCTGGATACTCAATTTCCTGTCAAACAGAACACAAAGAGTAACAGTCAATCAAATAAAATTGAGCCCAAGCGCAGTTAAAAGCTCTGTACCTCAAGGTACAGTCCTTGCAACACTGCTTTTCCTTATTCTTATATCAGATATAGACAAAAATACAAGTCACAGCTTCATGTCATCCTTTGCAGATGACACAAAAATCAGCATGAAAATTACCTCTGCGGAAGACATTGAAAAACTACAGTTTTTGATTGGGCAGCAGAAAATAACATGATGTTTAACAGTGATAAATTCCAGGTACTCAGGTACGGCAAAAATGAGGATCTGAAACATAATATAGGGTACAAAACACAATCGAATCTGCCCATAGTAGGAAAACAGCATGTCAAGGATTTGGGAATAATGATGTCCGACGACCTAAGCGTTTAGGGAGCATAACCAAGCAAATATTGCGCAGCCAGAAAAATGATAGAATGGATTACGAGAACTTTCAAATCCAGGGATCCCATCACAATGGTTGTACTCTTCAAGTCACTTGTGTTGTTCCATCTTGAGTACTGCTCAGTACTCACTTCCCCCTTCAGAGCAGGAAAGAGTGCTGAAATAGAGGGAATACAGAGAACATATACGGCACGCATAGACACGATAAAGCACCTAAATTATTGGGATCGTCTCAAAGATCTCAAAATGTACTCGCTAGAAAGGAGACAAGAGAGATACCAAATAATATACACATGGAAAATACTGGAGGGACAGGTCCCAAATCTACACAGTAAAATAACAACATACTGGAGTGAACGATATGGAAGAAAATGCAGAATAGAACCAGTGAAGAGCAGAGGTGCCATAGGGACAATCAGAGAACACTGTATAAACATCAGAGGTCCGCGGTTGTTCAACACCCTCCCAGCGAGCATAAGAAATATTGCCGGAACAACCATGGACATCTTCAAGAGGAAACTAGATTGTTTCCTCCAAGGAGTGCCAGACCAACCGGGCTGTGGTGGGTATATGGGCCTGCGGGCCGCTCCAAGCAACAGCCTAGTGGACCAAACTCTTACAAGTCAAGCCTGGCCTCAGGCTGGGCTTGGGGAGTAGAAGAACTCCCAGAAACCCATCAAGCAGGTATCTAGCAGGTATCCCTACATGCTTCGACTCAGTTGCATGTCCAGCTTCCACTAATGTCCCTTTGTCCCACCTCTTTTTAATTTACCTGAATTTACCCGAGGGTTGCTTGTCAAATGCCCCCACCCCCTCCCTATGCCCTGAAAACCAGGGGTTAAATCTAAATTGGTTTCCTTTACCTACTTTATTCCCATTAAGATCTTGTATGTAATTATCATATCTTTGTTTCTTCTCCCCAGTAAGGTTGTGAGGCTGAATTCTCTCAACCTGTCCTGACAGGTGAAGCCTCTTAATTCTGGTAATAACCTAGTTTCAAACCTCTGAACTTCCTTAAGTTTCTGTTTATGATTCACAAGGTGTGGGTTCCGTGCTGGAGCTGCATACTCTAGTACAGTAATGATCTCACATGGGGCAGTGAATATAAACCTGAAAGCTTCCTTGTTTTAATTCTTAAAAATGACACTCTTATGTTTACTAACTTCCTATATGCTGCTGATGTTATCCTGTTCACATGAGCTTCTGGTGCCAGTATTGGGATTATGTCTGCTCCCAAGGCTTTTTCTTTTATTGTTTTTTGTAATTGCCTTCTCGTTATGGTACAGTTAAATACAGGTTTCCTGTCTCTCTGGGAGGGAGCCGGTGCCTGAGCGGACAAAACACGGGACGCGTGATCCTGTGGTCCTGGGTTCAATCCCGGGCGCCAGCGAGAAACAATGGGCAGAGTTTCTTTCACCCTGATGCCCCTGTTACCTAGCAGTAAATAGGCACCTAGGAGTTAGTCAGCTGTCACGGGCTACTTCTTGGGGGTGGAGACCTGGTCAAGGACCGAGCCGCGTGGACACTAAGCCCCGAAATCATCTCAAGATAACCTCAAGATAACCTCCCTTACCCATTTTCATTATTCTTCACTTATTTGGATTGAATTCCAGCAGCCTGGAATTACTACTTCTCAAATGTGTTAAGGTCTTCTTGCAGCACTCTGCTGTCCTCTTCAATTCTTACCCCCCCCCTCAAACTTTGCAAACATCTACAAACAAACATACGATCATATTCTCTGTGCGAGGTCATTTACATAAATTAAAAACGGCAATGATCTTAGGAGAGAGCCCTGTAAAATGTCACTTTCCTCACCTCTCCAGCCAGACTCATCTTCTCTGACTATGACCCTTTTTTTCCTGTCCATCAAGTGCTCCCGTACCCAGCCCAGTGCATTTCCTGTTAATCCTGCTCTTTTTTTCCCCTCTCTGTCTCTGTCTGTCTGTCTGTCTGTCTGTCTGTCTGTCTGTCTGTCTGTCTCTCTCTCTCTCTCTTGTGATTGTGGAAGTCCTGGTGATGGAAGTACACCTGGTGACAGTAGAAGCCCTGGAGATAGTAGCAGCTCTGGCGATAGGAAAAGCTGTGGTGCCAGTAATAACCCTGGTGGTAGCAGAAGACAAGATAAATACAAAGGCAGTACTGAACAACTTACTGGTGTTAGGTATTTGTAAGTGAGATGAGCATTTTCTGCAAGGACATCAGCTGCTAAATGATAATACTCGTATTTACAGTAGAGAAGGAGAAGGTTACCAAAGGTTTCTGGAGGGAATGGATTTTGACCCAAAAGGAATTGCAGTTTCTCAAATCCTTCAGTTGGCTTCGTCTCCATGTTCATCAAAGCCTAGGAATGAAAGAGATTTGTATCTGATTATATATTCTATAGTTTTTTTAATTTAAGCCTTTTAGTTATGTCCAATATTTCTATTTTTATTTATTCTTGTGATTCATCCCTGTTTATTTCAAATTTGTCACTTTGCTTATTTTTACTTTAAGAAAACTGTATTTTATATAAATGCAGGGTACATAATTGTGCAAAGGTAGGTACCTTAATAAATTACACATCAATTTGTTCACCTTAATAAATGTTAATGCTAAATGCTAACACAAGACACTTAAGACAACATCCAAAACAACAACAGCAGGAAATCCACAGAAACCGTGATGAAAATTCGAGCTTATGCACTGGGTGTTCAAATCTTCATCATGGCTTCTATGGATTTTTTCATTGATGCAGTCCCATTAGTGTGATTATTCTCTGTGAACAACAGTAGTATTGTTGTGACAACAACAACAGTAGTGCTAATAAAAATTAGCTCTACTGCTGAGTCATCAATATTTCAAACACGCACAGATAAGATGGAAAAAATGATTCGAGTAACATCCTCTATATCAGGTTGTTGTGAAGTGGACTTTGGAAATGGACATTATTCATACTACAATATACATACCTGATTATGGAGAGTAACAGCATCAAGTTCTTCTTCTGAGCGTGGAGGCATGTCGGTCAGTGCTTCACGAGCAGCCTCAACTGGGTTGGCAAGAGCCCGTGTAAGATCATTTTGTTTTAAAATGTTGTATTATGAAAAGATCTCAGTCTAACTTACTTTAAACTGAAATGCAAATCATGTTAGAGGCTTTGCAAGAATGTAATACTCAAACATCACTGTTATATACTCTCACAACCCAATGTACCTTCTTGTAAATAAATTACTGTAAATAAATAAGCATAAGAAATTCAGCACTGTACCTTATCTATTTATCAGTGTATGATGTCAAAGGAAAATTATGCAAAGCTATGTGTTTTACGAATTAATCACTTTCAATCATTAACAGCTGGGTTGATTATTCTTCCGAGACACTCAAGCACCTTAATGATCTTACTCAAGAAAACAATATATACAAGCTAAATAGGACAAAAGCAAAATGTTTGTCTACAGGGCAGTAAACACAGTGCTACATAATAACTCTTAAGAAGCAAAGACTCACAATTTTTTAGCTGGTACTCTATAGCAGCCTTGAGATTGAATGCTTCGATGAGCGCTGTTTCGTGCAACGTGAGGGTGTTGCCAACACTGCGCACCTCAATACCCTCAGTGGTCATACCCACACTCAGCTCTGGATGCTCTCGAATACCACGTTCAATTATGTCAGCTGCAATAAAATAAGAATGGTAATCAAAGTAGTGTCAAAAGTTTCTTTTGCTCCAGATGATGCCTAACATCTGTTCTTAAAAAGTATTCATGATTCAGTAGATGTACAAAAAGACATTACAACTTTATATTAGCCTGCAATATGTACAATGCTTTTTATTCATAAGGTAAATGCAAGAAACATGGGGGATCATAAATATAAATGGTAATGCATATATCTCACTGACCTCAACCCATCTTCATCTCTCTGAGCTCATTCATTCTTCAATTTTCCCATTTATAGCTCTGTGCATCAGTGTTTGATATGATAAAATTCTTTAAAAACAAAACATCTTCAACAAATAGTCTACACTCACCTTGGTCCTTCTCTACACTGAAGACTAATGCAAACTACTTTAGTTTGCAAACTAGTTGCAAACTAAAGTAAATATTAACCTAGCAACTGTAGGCTAATAAAGGGAATGAGGCGAGACAGTGGGACAGGTCACAGTTACCTTTTCTGTAGAGGTCCCATTTTGGGGCTAAAACATAAATTTTCCAAATGATATTTTCACATGCAGTACTTGTATAAAAACCCTTTAATTGGAAATCAGGTTTAAATCAGGCACTAGACACAAATCAGTTTTTTTTATATGGTGGGGGAGATGGCAGAGTGCAGTATTACCAATGGAGCGGTTCTTGGATTTCTTGCAAAATACCTATCTATTCTATTTGTACATTGTGGACTACGCTCTGGCAAGTGGATGGAACCTGCCAGATATTTTACATCTGCTCTAAATCTGATACTTTGTTCTTCTAGTTCTCTTCCATAAAAGGATGACCTGTTGAAGAATTATTGCAGACATATCACATGTCTTCAGGTGGTTCACATGTAATACTATGTAGTGTTAAGGAAGAGTTAATATTAATACTGTACAGGTAATTCACTAGTTTTCATAGTGGATGTGCTGCTGCAGAAAAAAACCAGCATTGAATGTAATGAAACACCATTTTCAGGGTGAATCCCGGAGGCTCCCCGGAGCTATCCAGGCTGATAAGAGAAAGTCCTAGCTTTTGGCATCAGTCGATGTGGGTGGCGTTTTAGGCCTACGAAGCCGGGGACCACGGCCAGAACCTGGCCCCCTCAGAAAGGCACAAGGAGCAATTGCCTATAGAAATGCACAGGTGATTTTGGAGCATTCTATGTCTGCCATCGACCGGGACAGGCACCCAGAAAGGTAAGCGCCTCAAAACAAACCCCTATTCTGGTGAAACCAACGAAAATAACGAAACAAGTGGACAGAACACCAAGGGGAAAACGAGCAAACAAGCATGACGCCACACGAGCCGCGCCGCATGTCTGCGCAGTTCCACCCTTCCCAGGAGGGGGAAGGGGGAGCCTCAGACCCTCACGCCAGCGATCCACACCTTCAGTTCCGAGGCTGGATATCAAAACACACAAAAACTGCTGACCGGAGGGAGAGAGGGTTGCCAGGGAGCCTCCAGGACTCACCCAGAAAATGGCGGTTCATTACATTCAACACTGGTTTTCTGGGAAGAGTCCCTACAGCTCCCTGGAGCTACTTCACCAAAGACTAAGGAAGAAGGGAACTTACCCAGGAGGCGGTCGGTGCTTCACACGTCAACTCGAAGTCGAGACAGGATGCAGCCGCCGACCCAAAGCGACACAGGCCCAACTAGGCCCAGGAACGTTCACGAAGTAGAGTGCAGCCAGGACCCTGTTCAACTACCAAAAACCCCGTGCCCGAATGTCAGTCCAGGACATGTTCCCAAAAACGGCAGCAAGAGCAGCAAACTTACGAACGTCATGGGTACGGGGATAGGCCGCAGGCTGGCTAGACTTAACACTATTGCACTTCATGTGGGCGTGCTGCAGAAATGACGTCATGCGCCATTTGGTGCGGGCGAGCATGTGGCGACACCTAAAAGTGTATACTCGTTTCAGTTTTCTCACCTTAATTCTAGTGCTACGTCGTTCGTTTTGGTGTCATTGTGTTCGCAATAGAATTCTCTACAGGAGTATATGCATATAAGGTCCAAAAGCCCTCTGTGATTCCCCCACAGCAAAGCCTAAAGTCGGCAAAGTTACCTGTGAGGGCGCAAAATCAGTAAAATGTGTATACTCGTTTCAGTGTTCTCACCTTATTTCTCGTGCTACGTCGTTCGTTTTGGTATCATTGTATTAGCAATAGAATTCTCTACAGGAGTATATGCATATAAGGTCTAAAAGCCCGGCGTGACTCCCCACAGCAAAGCCTAAAGTCAGCCAAGTTACCCGTGAACGAGCACCAATTGGTACACCTGCAGACTAGTGTATATACTCGTTCAGTTTGATAACATAAATTTTTGTGTTACGTGTTTCATCTTGGTATCAAATTGCTCACAAAATAAAGGAACACATTTTGAAACTAGTCCCATAATAATAGAATAATAAATGGAATTTTAGCAAATATTTTAACTTTTGGATACTTTTTGACGCTCATTACCACAAATTTATTTATATCTTTCCAGTGTTCTGACATCAATTTTCATGTCACGTCTTTCATTTTGAAATCAAATTTTGTGCAATCTAAATGCGCTCATTTTGAAATCACTCCCAGATTGATCGGATAAAATTGAAATTTTAAACAACTACTTTAACGAGTGACATAAGACGGAGGCAACCGAGATGACTCAGGAGAAAAATACATGACGACGGACGTTGGCAATGGAGTGCGATAGTGTTAATTAATAACCTTGCGAACGACCTGAGAGACCCGTACCCGCGAATAGGGAAAAAGAGAAACCGGATCAGCCCAATGTGCGTTCCCGGACACAGGAGCCGTAGCGCACAAATAACAACGGAGGGCCACAACCGAACATAAAACATGATGCACCCTCGACCTGACCAACCAAGCATCAACAACCCAAGGACCTCTCCAAAAAGCAGCAGACATCAGCAAATGTCATCAGACGTCAGCAAACAAAACGTCATGCTTGTTTGCTCGTTTTCCCTTGGGGGAGTTCTGTCCACTTGTTTCATTATTTTCGTTGGTTTCACCAGAAAAGGGGTTTGTTTTGAGGCACTTACCTTTCTGGGGTGCCTGTTCCAGTCGATGGCAGATATAGAATGCTCCAAAATCCAATCTGCATTTCTACAGGCCATTTCTCCTCATGCCTCTCTGAGGGGGGCCAGGTTCTGGCCGTGGTCTTCAGTAGGCCTAGATCTCCACCCACATCGACTGTTGCCAAAAGTTAGGACTATCCCCATCAGCCTGGATAGCTTCCGGGAGCCGTAGGGGCCTTCCCCAGAAACACGAGTGTACGGTACAATGCAGAAAAAAGTCACAATAACATGGCTGAATAACGCTGACCAAACCACACACACTAGAAATTGAAGAGACGATGATGTTTCAGTCCGTCCTGGACCATTATCAATTCGATTGTGATTGTATGGTACAATGTTAACCATCATGAAAGAAAATATATTTACTGAACATTATTTTATTTGACATGTGCACAACACCTATATTTTGTTACTGGTTGGTTTAGAAATGTACATTCATATACACTGCCGAACACCCTACTATAATGTTAATACGCACATATCTTAAGAAGCACATCAACAAACTGGAAAAGGTGCAAAGACATGCTACTAAGTGGCTCCCAGAACTGAAGGGCAAGAGCTACGAGGAGAGGTTAGAGGCATTAAATATGCCAAAACTAGAAGACAGAAGAAAAAGAGGTGATATGATCACTACATACAAAATAGTAACAGGAATTGATAAATCGATAGGGAAGATTTCCTGAGACCTGGAACTTTAAGAACAAGAGGTCATAGATATAAACTAGCTAAACACAGATGCCGAAGAAATATAAGAAAATTCACTTTCGCAAACAGAGTGGTAGACGGTTGGAACAAGTTAGGGGAGAAGGTGGTGGAGGCCAAGACCGTCAGTAGTTTCAAAGCGTTATATGACAAAGAGTGCTGGGAAGACGGGACACCACGAGCGTAGCTCTCATCCTGTAACTACACTTAGGTAATTACACTTAGGTAATTACATGTTACAGTACTTATATATGGATGCAAAAATTAAACTCTGTGGTCCTGCTAATGGCTCATAAATAAAATTGTACTACACTGTTTACACATCTGAAAAGATATTTATATAAATATCTTTATATAAATTATGTGCATATACATGCGGTCTTACCAATATGCTTGAGGGCAGGAGCGAACTGCTTGAGACGATAGTGACACAGCGAGATGTTGTATGATAAATGAGGCTGGTAACCGGCCACTTGCAATGCATTGCCAAACTTCTGACAAGCTTCTTCATACCGTCCTTCCTAAATATAATGTCAATATTAATACGTATTCGATACTGGACATAGAAATATGGTGTTAATATTTTTAGCACTTTTAAAACTATTTAAGACAAAGTCAGTTTAAATGTCCAAGGAAGATTATTTATAAGGCTGCTGCACAAGGAAGGGGGAACTCACTCGGGAAACGCATCAGCTGATCAGTCGGCTATATACTGTATTTACATGTACAGTGGTACCTCGTTTAAGAGTTTAATTGGTTCCTGGAGACGCCTCGTTTTCCGAAAACTCGTATTCTAAAGCGAATTTCCCCATAAGAAATAATGGGAAATGAATTAATCCGTTCCTGACTACCCCAGAAACCCCATATCAAACTAAATTTTTATACCTAATTCATCTAAATAAACCTACAAAACTATGTTCAAGTTATTACTTACCTTGCTGATGAATGCTGTAGGCGTATGGAAGATGGTGAGGAGGGGGGAGGAGGAGAGGAGTTACTGTTTGGAAGGGGAGTCCCCTTCCATTATCACATCAGGCAATGAGGACCTTTCAGGTGTGCACTCCCTGGCACGTTTTATCTGAGTGCCACTAGGTCCTGGCTGAGGCTCACTGCTCGATTTTCTCACCACATATCTGTCCATGGAAGCTTGCTTTTCCTTCTTCGCAAGCTCTCTCTGTAGTAAGGCAACACATTGTCATTGAAAAGATTAAGGCAACGGCCTACTACAGCTTTCTCTGGGTGAGTCTTTTCAACAATTGTTTGAATCTCTTCCCACATCTGACACACCTTCTTCAATACTGCAGAAGGGACATCCGCTGCTGCCTCCTCCTCCTCCACTGAAGAATCTTCATCTGCGTTGCCTTGCTGTTCCTGTTGAAGGGCTTGGAGTTCTTCGGTGGTCAGTTCTTCGTTGTGTTCTTCCACCAACTCCTCCACATCATCACTATCAAATTCCAAGCCCATTTGCTGGCCTAGAGTAACAATTTCCTCAACAATAGGCGCATCATTTATAGGCTCAAACCCCTCAAAGTCTAATTCTCTCACACATTCAGGCCACAATTTTCTCCAGCCAGAGATCAGGGTTCTTTGAGTCAGTTCTTGCCAGGCTTTGTCAACGAGTTTTAAAGCACTACAAATGTTAAAATGGTGTTTCCAGAACTCTTTGAGGGTGAGGTTTGTGGCTTCAGTTACTTCAAAACATTTTCGGAAAAGTGCCCTTTCATAAAGTTTCTTAAAATTCGCTATGATTTTCTGGTCCATAGGCTGAATTAGAGAGAGAGGTGTTAGGAGGAAGGAATTTAACTGTGAGGAATTTATTGTATCGGGGCAACACATCATCTTGCAAGCCTCGAGGATGAGCAGAAGCATTGTCGAGGAGAAGCACGGCTTTGAGTGGCAAATGTTTCTCCTGCAGATATTTTTCTATGGTAGGGCACAGCACTTCATTCACCCACTCCGAAAAANCCCATCTCTTCCTGTAATATCTCTGTTGCTCGATCATAAAAACTGAGTAATTCGATACACAGGATCTACCAGATCGAAAACCATACTGTCTGTCTGATATTATATCATTTCTCTCCAGGTGTGCTACCCATTTAGTTTTAATTATTTTTTCCAATATTTTGACTATTACACTTGTCAATGATACCGGTCTATAATTAAGGGGTCTTCCCTGCTTCCACTCTTGTAAATTGGAACTATGTTAGCCTTTTTCCACACATCAGCTACAACTCCTGTAAACAGGGATGCCTGAAAGATCAGTTGAAGAGGATGCTGAGCTCAGGTGCACATTCTCTCAGAACCCATGGTGAACTCCATCTGGACCAACTGCTTTGTTCTTATTTAGCTCTTGAGCATTTTTTCCACTTCGTCTCTAGACACCTCTATGTGCTCTATGTTGTTCTCTGGAATTCTTATTGTATCTGGTTCCCTGAAGATTTCATTTTGTACAAACACACTTTGGAACTTTTCGTTTAATGTTTCACACATTTCCTTTTCATTTTCCGTGAATCTATTTCCCATTTTCAACCTCTGAATATTATCCTTTACCTGCAATTTGTTGTTTATGAATTTATAGAATAGACCTGGTTCTGTTTTACATTTGTCTGCAATCCCTTTTTCAAAATTTCTTTCTGCCTCTCTCCTCACTGCCGTGTAGTTGTTTCTCGCATCTTTGTATCGCTGGTATGATTGGGGTTTGGCCTCTTCCTGTATTGATTCCATTTTTGTGTCTTTTGGTCTCTGGCCCTCTCGCACTTTCTGTCGAACCAATCCTGTTTCCTAGTTCTGCTTCTCTGTTTTGGTATAAATTTTTTTGTGCCTTTATCATATATTTCACAAAACTTGACATACATCTCATTCACTTCCTTGCCTAGCAACAAGTCTGTCCAATTATACTCCCTAAAAAATTTTCTAAGGTTGCCATAATGTCCTCTCCTAAAGTCAGGTTTTTCAATTGCATCGACCATCATATTTTCTTCCAGATTATAACGCATTGCATACTTTATCCTCAAAAAGACATGGTCACTTTTACCCAAGGGAGGAAGGTACTGAATGTCAAATATTTCTTCCTCCTTCCTGGTAAATATCAAATCTAGCATGGAGGGAACGTCACCTTCCCTCATCCTCGTAGCTTGTTTAACATGTTGATACAAGAATGTTTCCAGGATGAGGTCTACAAATTTACAGGTCCAGAAATCTTCTGTTTTAGCTTCATATGCTTCCCAGTCTATGGATTTCAAGTTGAAGTCGCCGACTATCAACAGTCGTGAACTATCGTTATCCGCTCTCGCTATGATCTCTCTCATTATCGTTATAAGACCTTCTCGTTTACTATCTAGCTCCTCCTTTGACCATGTGCTGCTTAGCGGTGGACTATATGCATTTATGATCACTAGTTTATCATCCTCATGGCAGATCTCTAGTGCTATTATGTCAACTTCTTGTGGATTGGTAGTCATTATTTCGTTCACCTTTAGGTGTTCTTTCACCAGCACAGCAACGCCACCGCCTTTCCTAATTTTTCTGTCCCGTCTCCAAATTGAGTAGCCCCTTGGGAATATGACCTCATTTAAAATAACATCTTCAAGTTTTGTCTCCGTGAGTGCAACAATGTCTGGTGTCTGCAGCTGTATTATATCACTTAACTCCAGTATCTTTGACCTTACTCCATCTATGTTGGTGTATGCAATCTTCAGGAACTTGTTCCCCATCTTCTTATTTTTCACTCCCCCTTTCTCTAATGATTTTGTTGGTTTGCTTTTATGTACCACTTTACTGGTCTGCCTACCCCTATCACTTTGTAGAAAAAAGAATTGATTTCTTCTTCATTCCTGCTCTCATTTAAACGTTTTGCCTCGGCGAGGTTCAGTTTCAGCTTCTCTCTATCTTCTTTTGAAAGATCTCGTCTTAACGACCACCCTTTCCCATCCTCAACGCTTTGTAATTTTCTGGCATTCCTTAGTACTTCTTCCATCTGTTTGGCACCGTTTAGGGTGATCCTCAAAGGTCGATCTTTCCCTTTTACATATCTGCCTATTCTCCTGTAGTCGCACACATTCTCTTTGGTTGTAAGACCTTCCACGAGGCCAACAATTTTATCTACTACTTTTGCTTCTTCTACAGCTCTTTCTGACCTAGATGTTATCTCCTTTTCTTTGCATCCAAAAATGATCAGGGACTTACTCCGATCAACTGTGTTTTGCACCAACTTTGGGTTAGATGCCAATTCTTTTCTCACTTCTAGCCTAATGTTTGTTTTATCTTGGTTGCTGCAGTGTTTGACTTCTTTTACTGCTTCTTCTATTTTTTCCTTGTCCTTGGCCACTTGCGCATAAGTGAGTTGCATATCTTTCTTGCACTGTTCTATTCCCTGTGCAACTTCCTCCATCTGTGCTGACAAAAGCTGTTTCTCCTGTTGAATTTCCTTGCCTAACCTATTGTAGTCATTTGTGTTTAAATTTACTTTAACTTCTTCCAAAGCTATTTTTAAGAGACTATTTTCTTCTTCCATGGCTTTGCAATTTGTTTCCAATTTAATCTTATCCTTGCACAAGTCTTTCACTACACCCTCAAGACATACAACTTTGCTATTTAAATGGTCATTACTTTCTTTCAATTTACTAATTAATTCTATATGAGAGGTCACTATAGTATCTAATTTTGCCAACTTGTTGTATAGACTGGCTATCTCAATGCTTTCTTCACTGAAACCATCAAAATCAAGCTCTGTTGTGTATTTCCTCTTGCCACCGGCGGCCATCTTGAATGCTGTTCTCTGCACTGAAACACTAGGGCAACTTTTTCTCATCCAATTTTTTCACTTCCCTTGGCACATTCCTGTTATCTCACCTATTTTTCAAAAGCACTATACCTTTATGTTGTCTGGGACACCACTCACTATCATCATCCTGTACTACAACACTTAGGATTGTTGAAATAAGCTGGAGCTCCTCTTGTCTGCCTCCTGGGATAGAACTTGGGATAGAAAAGTGTGCCACGGTGTCTGTGTCTGGAGCGCGTTTTGCGTTGATCCGGTTCTGTTCTTCCCAGTTCGCGTGTGCTGGTGTCCCGGGTTATCAGCCGTGTTCTTGTGGCTCAGCTGCCTGTGTTCTTCCTTCATGCCCGTGGCGTTCGTGGCTTTGCTGCTCTCGCTGCCGTCTGGACGACGTGTCCTAGCAGTCTTTTGGGCATGGATCTTTGGGTTCGTACAGGGGCCTTGCTGCTCGTTGTTCTTGTGTTGTTCCTGGGACTTTTCAGGGCTGTGGTACCTTGGGCTGGCGTTGCTGCCGGTTGTCTCGCTTCCGTGGGGGGTGCGTGGTGTCCGCCTCCCGGTTCCGTCCCTTTGATCTTCCTCTGTGGGTAGTTAGCTCGGGGAGCCGACGGGGCTCCCCCAGAAAACCAGCATTGAATGTAATGAAACGCATTTTCTGGGTTAGACCCGGAGGCTCCCCAGCAACCCTCTCTCCCTCCGGTCGGCGGTTTTCCGCGTGTTTTGATATCCAGCCTCAGAACTGATGGGTGGATAGCCGGCGTGGGAGGTCTGGGGCTCCCCCTTCCCCCTCCCTGGGAGGGGGGAGCTGCGCAGACAGTGGCGCGGTGACGTGTGACGTCATACTAGTTTGCATGTTTTTCTGTTGGGGAGTTCTATCCACTAGTTCGGCTTTTGGTAGCAATTTTAACCAGAATAGGGGTTTGTTTTGAGGCACTTACCTTTCTGGGTGCCTGTCCCGGTCGATGGCAGACATAGAATGCTTCCAACCACACGGGGGCTTCTATAGCCATTGCTCCCCTTACCTCTCTGAGGGGGCCCGGTTCTGGCCGTGGTCCCCGGTAGGCCTAAGAACTCCATACACATGACTGATGCCAAAGTCTGACATTAGCATATCAACCTGGGATAGGTCCAGGGAGCCTCCGGGTCTCACCCAGAAAATGGCGTTTCATTACATTCAACGCTGGTTTATTTCTTATGGGAAAATTCATTTTGGTTTTTGTACCCTCTCTGGAACAGATTAAATAAAACTGAGGTACCACTGTATTTGTTTTCACATTTAGATGTGGGAAAACATCCCCACTGGATGACACTACAAATGTGTAAACACCGGGTAAGCACACAATAGTATGTGTGCTGAATGTTTCAAAAGTGGCTGGTCAATCCTGGCTTGGGAAGTAGAACAACTCCCAGGTATAGGGCCAAGTATAGTTTGGGTCACAACAAGGTGTTTGCATAAAAGTGACTTTTATTAATTTTCTTCTGTTGGCATGTCTTCACAGCATGAGATATAATTAGCTCTTTTTTTTGTCAAGCCAGTATGGCTATTAACACTATCCATGTTAAAGAAGATTCAGGAGTCTGACCAACCAGAAAGGGGCTGCTCACTTCTGGTTCCCCAACAGTGGCTGTTCATCATTCGACTTAACAAGTTCTGGTGTCAAATATGCTGGAGGGTGAGAGTCAGTTTTTTTTGCCTCGGAGGGCATTTCTGGCTGAGCAGACCCCAGGCTAGATCTGTCTACTTCTCCTGTCGTCTGTGTGGGACTCGCTACCCTGCCCTTTACAGGAAAACTCAGTGCCTTCTTTTAAGACTCGTAACTTTCTGGGCCTGGCTCCTTGGCCAGTCCTTCCTCTTTTCTTTATCAAGTAATGTTCAAGCTGCAACATTTTCTCAGTTATTTATCATGCTGTGCATGGTTGGTTGCTTTATGAAAGCTGTAAATACATACAGTGGCACCTCAGTTTTCAATTTATTCCATTCCAAGAGACAATTCAAAAACTGAAACAAATTTTCTTATAAGAAATAATGTAAATTGAATTAATCCGTTCCACACCCCCAAAAATATCAACTAAAAAATACAGAACATTTTATACAGAACAATACTCATAGGTACCTTACCTTTATTGAGGACTCTTGTTAGTGTATGGAAGACAGGGAGGAGGGGGTTGAAGGAGAAGTGTTAGTGTTTAGAAGGGAGTCCCCTTCCATTATAACAGCAGTGATGACATTTCTGGGGTACTCTCTCTTTCTTATGTTTTGCAAGCATACCACTAGGACCTGGTTGTGGCTCGCTGCTTGCATGTCTTATTAAGAATCTGTCTATAGATACTTTTTTTTCCCTAATTTTTAACACTTGTCTGTAGTGAGACATCACATTGTCTCACTAAGAATGATCTCTTGTTTTTCCTCTATCATCATCCTCACATCTATTTTCTTAGGTTGAACTTTACCACTGACTTTCTTGAAATGCATGGCATGATATATAATAAGAACTTTTATGTTCAGAAACCAAAAAAGCGCAAAAACAATAAAATTCTTCACAAAGAATTCAAGCACGGTCGTCACTGGTAAACTGAAGTGCGCCATGTGCTCGGTTGGCCCATATGTATATCAACAAACTCGAGCACTGAGGCAAACTATGAGTACCGAGTCAAATTTTTCAAAGAAATTGAGCTCGAGAACCGAAAAAGGGCATTCGGAAAGCGAGGCTGCACTGTATATTGATATACTGCATTTTGAATTGGATCCCTCATAATATATTTTATAAGGTACTGTATTATTATTATTATTATTTTAATTAACACTTTCGCTTAGCGACGACTCTCCGTTTACTACAGGGACGTCCGGCGAGGACTCAGCATTGAGTCCTCTGTGCAGCAAAAGTAGCAGCATTTTCGGGAAGATTTTGCCACAGTTTTGGACATTATATGCATATACACGTGTAGGGAATTTCATTGCGAATACCTTGATACCAAAATGAAAAACCTAGGACCAGAATTTAGGTAACAAAGTTGAAAACAGAATACCCATTTTATTGGCTTAATTAGCACTCACGGGGGTAATGCTCTGTCCCTTTCTCTGTTTGCTGTGGGTGGTATGCCGGACTTTTGGACTTTATATTTGTATATACTCCTGTAGGGAATTCTATCGTGAACACAATGATACCAAAATGAAAGACCTAGGATGGGAATTGAGATGTCCAAAGTGAAGAGAGTGAAGTGAAGAGAGAGCTCTTGCCCGCTCCCGGTTAAGAAACTCTCACTTTTCTCGCCGGGCTTTTGGGATTTATGTTCATTTAGTCCTGTAGAGAATTCATTGCAAACACATTGATACCAAATTGAAAATCGTAGGACGAGACTTGAGCTGACAACGTTGAAAAGGGTATACACTTTTCAGATTTACCGGCTCTCCCTCGCAGCTCCTGCGGTAAGCCCAAACCCACCTGGGTATTGGGGCGCTCGGGGGCCCAGAACGCCAAGTGAATATAATAATAATAATAATAATAATAATAATAATAATAATTATTATTATTATGTACTGTATATTATTTTTCCATTCACAGCCAGCTTGTGAGGTAAACAAGGTCCCTACGATGTAGAGAGTTGGTAAAACATAGGCGGTATTTCCTCAGTACCTTTCATTTCTAGACTTTGACTTTACGAGACTAAGTACTTTTCAGTAAATAACTTTGCCTTTTCAATTTTTTTAAGAAACATAACCCTGCTATCCATAAAAGTTTTATAAAATAAATATGTACTATTTCCCTCTTTCAATCATGAGTTATAACACCCAAATGATTTGTGGATGAATTAATGATACATTGTTCTAATCTATGTATTCATTAGTTCAGAATACTATACAGTACAGTATGCATAGTATCAGTAAACTGATAACTTATACCAAAAATATCAGTCAGCCTGTTGTAGCCAGAATTAGCCAGTAACTATAAAGTATTCACAAGATACTGACCAAGTGTCTGTTCCCAGCTTCTTGTTGTAAGGCTCAAGACTCTTGATCACTCGTGAGATGCCGAACTCATAATTGCCTTTGGCACAATACAGTGTCCTGCGAAATGAAGTTTTCATTACCTCGAGTTACATATACAGAACTGCTCGTCACTGTAAACATTATTCAACATATTATGTAGCGTTGGCAGCATTATACACATTAAGATGAAAACATTATAGACAGTGCATGGAAATCTTTCAACTGTAATCAGTATTTTGTTAGTAAAGATGGCAGACCTTATGGTTGTCTCGGTTTATATACGAACGCTGAGCTACACTATGAAAACAGTGAAAGAACAGATGATGAAACTGAGAACAGGTGAGGATAGGTGCGCATAGAATGACAAAGAGGTGTGTGAAGAACTCATAAGAGATGTC
>WNGS01164437.1:30661292-30674264 GCA_020271785.1 Procambarus virginalis
TGTCTTTTTGGGATAAAGTATGCAATGCGTTATAATCTGGAAGAAAATAAGGAGGATGAAGCAGTTGAAAAACCTGACTTCAAGAGAGGACATTATGGCAACCTTAGAAATTTTTTTAGTGAGTATAATTGGACAGACTTGTTGCTAGTAAAGGAAGTGAATGAGATGTATGTCAAGTTTGTGAGAATGATATGATAAAGGCACAAACAAATTTATACCAAAAACAGAGATGCAGAACTAGGAAACAGGATTGGTTCAATAGGAATTGCGAGAGGGCCAGAGACCAAAAGACACAAAAATGGAATCAATATTGGAAGAGGCCAAACCCCCAAACATACAAACGATACAAAGATGCGAGAAAACAACTACACAGCAGTGAGGAGAGAGGCAGAAAGTAATTTTGAAAAAGGGATTGCAGGAAAATGTAAAACAGAACCAGGTCTATTCTATAAATTCATAAACAACAAATTGCAGGTAAAGGATAATATTCAGAGGTTGATAATGGGAAATAGATTCACGGAAAATGAAAAGGAAATGTGCGAAACACTAAACGAAAAGTTCCAAAGTGTGTTTGTACAAAATGAAATCTTTAGGGAACCAGACACAATAAGAATTCCAGAGAACAACATAGAGCACATAGAGGTGACTAGAGTCGAAGTGGAAAAAATGCTCAAGGAGCTAAGTAAGAATAAGGCAGTTGGTCCAGATGGAGTTTCACCATGGGTTCTGAGTGAGTGTGCACCTGAGCTCAGCATTCCACTTCAGCTGATTTTTCAGGCATCCCTGTTTACAGGAGGAGTTGTAGCTGATGTGTGGAAAAAGGCTAACATAGTTCCAATCTACAAAAGTGGAAGCAGGGGAAGACCCCCCTTAATTATAGACCTGTATCATTGACAAGTGATACATTAATAGTCAAAATATTGGAAAAAATAATTAAAACTAAATGGGAAGAAAACCTGGAGAGAAATGATATAATATCAGACCGACAGTATGGTTTTCGATCTGGAAGATCCTGTGTAATGAACTTACTCAGTTTTATGATCGAGCACAGAGATTTTACAGGAAAGAGATGGTTGGGTGACTGCATCTATCTGGACCTAAAAAGGCTTTCGACAGAGTTCCCCATAAGAGGTTGTTCTGGAAACTGGAACATATTGGAGGGGTGACGGGTAAGCTACTAACATGGATGAAAAATTTCCTAACTGACAGAAAAATGAGGGGCCGTAATCAGAGGCAAGGTATCGGATTGGAGGAATGTTATAAGTGGAGTACCACAGGGTTCAGTTCTTGCACCGGTAATGTTCATTGTCTACATAACGATCTACCAGAGGGATTACAGAATTACATGAACATGTTTGCTGATGATGCTAAGATAATAGGGAAGATAAGAATCCTAGATGATTGTCATGCCCTTCAAGAAGACCTGGACAAAATAAGTATTTGGAGCAACACTTGGCAAATGGAATTTATGTGAATAATGCCATGTTATGGAATGTGGAATTGGAGAACATAGACCCCACACAACCTATAAATTATGTGAGAAATCTTTAAAGAATTCTGATAAAGAAAGGGATCTAGGGGTGGTTTTAGATAGAAAACTGTCACCTGAGGACCACATCAAGAACATTGTGCGAGGAGCCTATGCTACTTTCTAACCTAAGAATTGCTTTTAAATACATGGATGGAGAAATACTAAAGAAATTGTTCACGACTTTTATTAGACCAAAGCTGGAATTTTCAGCGGTTGTATGGTGCCCTTATCTTAAGAAGCACATCAACAAACTGGAAAAGGTGCAACGACATGCCACTAAGTGGCTCCCAGAAATGAAGGACAAGAGCTATGAGGAGAGGTTAGAGGCATTAAATATGCAAAAACTAGAAGATAGAAGAAAAGAGGCGATATGATCACTACGTACAAATAGTAAGAGGAATTGATAAATCGACAGGGAAGATTTCCTGAGACCTGGAACTTCAAGAACAAGAGGTCATAGATATAAATTGGCTAATCACAGATGCCGAAGAAATATACTTTCGCAAAAATTCACTTTCGCAAACAGAGTGGTAGACGGTTGGAACAAGGAATTGATAAAATCGACAGGGAAGATTTCCTGAGACCTGGAACTTCAAGAACAAGAGGTCATAGATTTAAACTAGCTAAACACAGATGCCGAAGAAACGTAAGAAAATTCACCTTCGCAAATAGAGTGGTAGACGGTTGGAACAAGTTAAGTGAGAAGGTGGTGGAGGCCAAGACCGTCAGTAGTTTCAAAGCGTTATATGACAAAGAGTGCTGGGAGACGGGACACCACGAGCGTAGCTCTCATCCTGTAACTACACTTAGGGTAATTACACTTAGGTATTACAAAAAACCCAGGGTAAATACCCTTGTACAGTGAGGTGGGCATCCCACAAGCACACATCACATCCTCTGTGTGTGTGGTCTAGCCCCTCTGTCCTCGTGGGGTGCAGAGACGCTACCCCACACAAAACGTGTGGGAAAACTTTACACACACACACACACACACACACACACACACACACACACACACATATACATATACATATACTAAAGAAATTGTTCATGACGATTGTTAGGCCAAAGCTAGAATATGCAGCTGTTGTTTGGTGCCATATCTTAAGAAGCACATCAACAAACTGGAAAAGGTGCAAAGACATGCTACTAAGTGGCTCCCAGAACTGAAGGGTAAGAGCTACGAGGAAAGGTTAGAAGCATTAAATATGCCAAAACTAGAAGACAGAAGAAAAAGAGGCGATATGATCACTACATACAAAATAGTAACAGGAATTGATAAAATCGACAGGAAAGATTTCCTGAGACCTGGAACTTCAAGAACAGAGGTCATAGATATAAACTGGCTAATCACAGATGCCGAAGAAACGTAAGAAAATTCACCTTCGCAAACAGAGTGGTAGACGGTTGGAACAAGTTGGGGGAGAAGGTGGTGGAGGCCAAGACCGTCAGTAGTTTCAAAGCGTTATATGACAAAGAGTGCTGGGAAGACGGGACACCACGAGCGTAGCTCTCATCCTGTAACTACACTTAGGTAATTACACTTAGGTAATTACACACACACACACACACACACACTTAAGGTACTGTATAAACATTTTCTAAAGCTCAATTGAACATATTTACAAACACAAATGAACAAAAATTAAAATACTAGTTTGTTTTAATTTTTGTTAACTAAGAACAACATTTACATTATAACACCAAAAGCTAAACTTTATATACCAGTCATTATAGTGGTGGGTGCAAACAATGAGCCTGTGTGATCCGGATTATGCCTCATTGATGGACACAGCCTCTTTTGTGTACGAGTCTTTGCCTTTTTGGATGGATTACGAAGTTCTGGAGCCATCCTGGCTGGCAGACAATCCCATGTTTTTGCTTGGGGCTGGTGCAGCATTTGTCATTTCTGCACACTTGAGTGGCACGAGATGTCGACCATTTTACAAGTGTTTGGGGACGGGGGGTAAGCCCACCCTTTGAGCCTCTCAACAACGTTCCTGTTTGCTCCTGCTCTTCTCAGGACGTGGGTCTCTTGCAACCCCATGTCCAGGTTTCCCTTTTGTCAGCGGCGCTATAGGTGGACGACCTTCATGCCCATGTGTACCTGGGAACTGTCCTGTGCTTTTTGGGCCTCCTTGAACTACATTCTGACTGGTTCGTAGAGGATGTTGGAAGCACTTGGCAGGATGCCTCTTGCAAGGATCTTGGCCTCTGCTGCGCAGCATTGACTGTGCTTCCCATGCTGTATGCTACTATTTTAAAGAGGTGTGGTGGGTGGTAGCCCATGTTCTTTGCTGCCTCGACTCACGTATCGACAGACTGTGTTGGTCCAGCCTCTGGATTCAGCTTGGACCCTTGCTCTCCTCTCTAATTCCCAGTGGATGTTGTGGCCCAATTCATATTGTCTGCAGTGACTGCTTGTTGGCCCATTACAAAGCTCTTGTATCTTCATGGTGGTTATTCTTGGTCTCCTAGGCAGTTTGGTAGGGCTGGGGCGGTGCCTGGTGGTGGTTGGGGTAGGCCATCTGTGGAGCCAAGTTGCAAGCACCTGTCTGGGCCAGTCTTCCTTGTCTGGTCAGTGCCTGCTTTGCGCTGCTTTTGGAAGAAGGGCTTGCAGGTTCATTTAAGCCCTTTGTCATTTACCCCTTTGATGAGGCAATGGGAGGGAGGCTAGCTTGGTTTGCCAATGCCTGGTCCCACAATTTGTCGGCTTTTCAGGTCTTTTATTTTGGCCTGCAGTGGAGTTGGTAGGGGGTTCGGACCTTTCTAGCAGGTTCCTCACCTTGTTCTTCATCAGGTTGTCTTTGGGTGCGGTCAAAATGACCGCATCTGTTCAGTTTTTTCCTGCCTCTTTCTGGTTCTGAAACAGGATTTGCTGAACCTCTAGTTCATTTGCAATCTTTCCAGAATGAATCTGTTTATTCCTTTCAGATGACCACATTCTCCTAGGTCCATCTTGTGCTGGTGGCAGGAGCTTGGATGACCTCCGGGATGTGTATTGGCACGCCTCTATACATTCAGGGATTAGTTAGGCTTTATTGTAGGGCAGTAGGCTTACAGCTTTTGGGTCATTCTGTTTGGATGACCCAAACAGATGGTCATTCTGCTCAATCTGGCTACACACATGTTTTTGTCTTGGCTCAGGTTATGGTGGCATGTCTTTGTTTACTTGGTGTTCAGGTTTTGGCCTACCCCGACAACAGGCTGGTGTGCGCTCCCTGCCAGAACGTGTGTTAGCCTGGGATCTGGTTTATTCCCAGTTTGCTGGGTTCGGGTTCCTTGTAAACTGGCACAAGTTCCAGTTGGTTGTGTCCCAGGTTTGGACTTCACTATGTCTTGGTTGGGATTCTCAGTCTGCATTGCTTTCTCCTGCCTCCAATGGCCTTGACCTGGTTACAGCAGCACCACCTGTTGGTGTTGAGTCAGAGCCAGGTGACTCAGTTGCTCGAGCGGTTGTGTGGGAGCCTGACTTTTGCCATTCTGGTGTATCCCCTGCGCAGGATTTGGCTTCAGAGGCTGTTCTGGGTTCTATGAGCCAGCCCCTTTTGCCACTGCTGCACTTACAGGGTGTGGGCTTCATTGGTCCTTCACCGCTTGTTGCATCACCAGCTTCCTCTTCAGGCTTTTTGGGATTTGGTTCTCTGACACCATCCTCTGCCCTCGCCATGTCTTCACGGATGCCTCAGTTCTTGGTTGTGGTTTTGTGATCACCAGACTGGGCAGGGCCATTGGTCTCCACTCCATCGTTAGGTGCACAGTACAGTTTTGGAGCTCATGGTCATGTGGCAGGTGCTGCAGAGTTCGAATTTCTCCAGGCTCCATGATCTGGCTCCATTCGAACCGTTATCCCATGATGTTCGGAAGCAGTTCTTCACCGCTACCTTTGTGCCTCTGTTTTTGCCTCAGGATCAACGTACAAATAATCCACTGTCACTTTGGTTCCCTGTTCCAACGCTCATCTCTCAGGTTGTCCACTGTGTCATTAACTCTAGCCATTTTCCAGTCTATCCTCTACAAATTATCAAAATGAAACAATAGATTCACTCAAAATGAGCTCAAATTCGTTAGTACAATACTGCTAGCTTACACTAGGCAGCCGAGACCCAGCCCACAGCTGGTTCCTCTGACCTCAGTGCCAGAAAGCAGTATTTCATTATATTCAATGCTAGGTTTGTGGAGGAAGCCCCCAATGGCTCCCTCAAGCTGAATAATGACGGAGAACAAAACGCACGGGACTTACCAGGGAGAAGATGCGGCAGGTAGTAAGATGGAGAGAATCCAGGCCCAGGACACCCGGACCAAAGTAACACAACACTGACTAGGACCAGGAATGTTAGCCAAATACTGTACCAGGCTGCCAGACCCTGTTAGATTGCTAAAACCCCAAGCTTCAATATCAGCTCAGGATATGTTAGAGAAGGTTGCCGCTAAAGCAACATATCTGCAAACAAAATGGGCCCAAGGGTAGACCATAATCTGGGTAGACTTAATAACACTGTGGACAACCTAGGAAATGTGAGCTTTGGAACAGGGGACCAAGCAACTGGATCAACCCACAGTCAGTCACCCCGGACAAGCCTGCAGGTAGTGGTGAAGAACCACCATCAGACACAACAAATGGTGCACTCCCGGCCAGACCAACTAAGTATTAATAAAGCATCCGGAAGCTAGCCAACTTATTCTTTGCCAGAAAGGGAAACGGCTGCTAATAAATAAAATGCCCACCAGGGCCAGAAGAACAAACCTCCCTTCTCCATCCAGAGAAGAGCATGAAGCTCACCAACATGGTAGCCAGAGGCAAGGGTGAACAAGAACACCACCTTCAGTAAGACATCACGAGCTGAAGTGGAAACTGTGAAATGAGGTGGGAGATGAAAATCATAACCCAGTCAAGAGGCCAGGACTGGTCAGGTCAAGCATCAGCAAGTCAGAAATTAAAAAAAAAAAAAACACATGAGACATCCTGCTGAATGGTGCCAAAGAAGTACCAAATACTGAACGCAAGCAACAGCAGTTCCACCAGTACTGAACGACAAGACAGTGTTAGGCATCAGATGCCAATCGAGAAACAACTAAGACAAAATGGACAGGCTCACTGAAACCCATGTAAGTATCAAAAGGCACCAAGTGTAACTGAAGAAAGACAATGAATTGACAGAGAGGCAAAATGAATGCCAGGCAACTTCATATGGCTGCTGTGAAGAAGATGGTTCACCAACAACCTAGCCACCTACTTGCCATACAAATGGCAACAGCTGCACACATACAAAAAAAAAACAACTCCAGACATGTACAACATAGGTCTAACCATCAAGGTACATTGCCGGGCTGATCTGCTGAAAGACGGAATCAGAAGTGCTAGAAACCATCCCCAAGTATAACTCCAGTCTAGACAACACCAGTCTCGATCAGTCCAGCCAAAAGGCATCTACTGCAAGAGCCTCGCGATCATGGAATGGAGCCATATAGGAGAGAAGGCAATGGTTCCATCCTGATGTGTCATTGACAGTCCACTTTATAGAACTGGGAAAAGAGAGAACCTGCATGTGAACCACACAGAGAACTAAACCCTGAGAAGCCAGAAACTGAGCTACACGAAGCATCCAACTCCACAATAGCAGGGACTGAAGCGAATCCCCCATGATTCAAGCAATGTACCACCAGGGAGCAGGAGGAGTGGAGCCGGAGCACAGAGCACGCAGGAAACTAAATCCTCTGCAGGGCATGCACACAACCACAAACTCACACACTGTACTATGCATTCGAAGGAACAGACCCAACTACTGACCTTAGGTAGTCGGGTAAACACTGATCATGAAGCTCCAACCCTGATATGAGGTGCTTGTGAACACACCGAGTGATGGGGAAAGATGCTGCCATGGAACTAAACCCTGAAAGGCCTGAAGAGAAAGCCAGAGAAGCAAGAGGAGATGAAGGGTGGGCGAGGCCCAAACCCACCAGCCACAGAAGAGGTGGAAGAGTACAACGCTCAGAGCTAAATTCGGCCCAGTGGGAAAATGACACATGCAAAGTTCAAGCTCCTGCACAACCACTCAACAAACTAATGAGTCACTTGGTGGTGATAAAGATGCCAACGAAGCAAAGCTTCTGGGGGCATGGACAGCCACAACAACCAAGAGTCCCAAATAAGGCACAACCAAGTCCAAAACTGGAATAAAACCAACTGGGATTTACTTTAGTTTGCCAGGAACCTGAACCCACTTTCCCTTTCTTCACCCATGCCTTCCTTTCTCCCTCCTTCCTTTCTTTTCTCCCTAAATTCTTATTTCCTTTCTTCCCTTTTTCAATTCTCCCTTTCTTCCTCCATTCATTCATTTTTCCCTAACTTCATTCATTTTTCCTCCTTCCTTACCTTCATTCGTTTCTCCCTCCTTCCCTCCCTACATTCATTTCTCCCTTCCTCCCCTCCTTTCCTTTCTCCCCACCATTCTTCCTTTCCTCCCTTGCTTTCTTCATGTCTGCTTTTCTCCTTGTGCTTGGTAGCTGTGAGCAAGCAGCTTAGACTAAGAACTACTGCACGGTGAGTGCCGTCTATGTAAGACACGGTGAGAAGGTAATTATCTAAATGTAGTTACAGGATGAGCTACCATGTTAGTGTGAAATGTCTCACCTTCACAGTGCTCCAGGAACTGTATACACTCCTGAATAACCGAGTCCTTCACAGTTATCATGTGCTTGGCCAAGTTCTCAATGAGGGAGAGAAAACACCTCTTGGCATAATACCTGGAAATAAAGATAATTGTTAATACAGTATTGGCATATACAAGTACATACTAGAGGAAAAATACTGTACAGTACAGTGGAACCTCGGTTTTCGTATTTTTCAGTTCTCATACTCAATTTCTTCAAAAAATTTGATTCAGTACTCATTATTTGATTCGGTTTTCAGTATGTTTATACACGTATGGGTCCACCGAGCATGTGGCGCTTCAGTTTACCAGTGTCTCCCTCCTGGTGATGATCGCGTTTGAATTCTTTGTGAAGAATTTAATTGTTTTTGTGTTTTTTTTTTTGGTTTCTGAACATGAAAGTTCTTAAATGTCACAACTTGGGTTACAAGAATATCAGTGGTAAAGTTCAACCTAAGAAAATAGTTGTGAGGATGATGATAGAGGAAAAACAAGAGATCATTCATAGTGAGTAAATGTGATGTCTCACTACAGACAAGTGTTAAAATGTAGGGAAAAACAAGTGTCTATAGACAGATTCTTAGTGAGTGAGCCACAACCAGGTCCTAGTGGTATGCCTGCAAAACAGAGAGAGAGTACCCCACAAATGTCATCACTGCTGTTATAATGGAAGGAGACTCCCCCTTCTAAACACTAACACCTCTCCTCCTCCCCACCTTCCTCACTGCCTTTCATATGCCAACAAAGTCCTCAATAAAGGTAAAGCACCTAAGAGTATTATTCAGTATAAAACGTATTTTTAGTTCATATATTTTGGGGTGTGGAACGGATTAATTTGATTTACATTTCTGGGGGAGCCCCATCGGCTCCCCGGAGCTATCCCAGGCTGATATGCTAATGTCAGACTTTGGCATCAGTCATGTGTATGGAGTTCTTAGGCCTACCGGGGACCACGGCCAGAACCGGGCTCCCTCAGAGAGGCAAGGGGAGTAATGGCCTATAGAAGCCCCCGTGTGGTTGGAAGCATTTATGTCTGCCATCGACCGGGACAAGCACCCAGAAAGGTAAGCGCCTCAAAACAAACCCCTATTCTGGTTAAAATTGCTACCAAAAGCCAACTAGTGGATAGAACTCTCCAACAGAAAAACAATCAAACTAGTATGACGTCACACGTCACCGCGCCGCTGTCTGCGCAGCTCCCCCCTCCCCGGGAGGGGGAAGGGGGAGCCCCAGACCTCCCACGCCGGCTATCCACCCATCAGTTCTTTGGCTGATGCTATAGGCACTAGTTATGTGCTCCGGCTCCAGTGGTTGTTTTAGCACTGTACCTAGAGTGTGGTGTCTGTTTTCTAGGTGGTGCGTGAGCCGGGAGTGATTCTCCAGTACTCGGGCTGCATGCGCCTAGGGTTCCCTTCCCTAGGTGCCCTATAAGTACTGCCCTTGGGACTTGGGGCCACCTTCCACAAGTTCCTTGGGGTCTGCCGTTTGGCTAGGGCTAGGGTTTAGGCCGTTTACTGCTTGGTTTTCGGCCGCTCTTTGTGTGCTCGGGTGTTCTGTCTCCCTTGTTCGCCTTAGGGTAAGGGCAGTTTTGCACTGGTGGGGCGCAGGGTACTGTGCAGCTTGTCTTTCCCAATCATAGCGGCCGGCTCTGTTCCGCTTGGGTACGCTGTCCTCTTGCGGGGTTTTCTTTTTCTTTTTGTTTATCTACCTGGTGGGGGGGTCTGCCTTCGTTCTTGCCCCTTGGGTCCCTTGTGTTCTGAGTATTTCTGGTGGTACCCCCTGCTAGGTCCCCGTGAGTGTACACGTCCGGGGTTCAGCTCTTAGAAAGTTGTTTGGTAGCTTTGGTGCCGGTTAGCAGTACCCTGCCTGGGATTACCTGAGCGCGAGTCCTCTTATAGTAAACGCTCGGGACCCTGGGAAACCCCTGGGGTGCGTGGGTCCGATGGTTGTGACCCCAGAGTCCCCCCTCGCTTCCAGTGAGTTTGAGGGTTGCTCACCCCTTGTCTCTGGGTGGCTCTCTGTGTTGCCTCCGTCTGCTGCCTGTGGAGTCGGTGACACTTTTGACCCGGAGTCCTGCGAGTTTGTTGCTCGTTGTGGCTCGGTTACCCAGTTGTTCTGACTAAGCGGGTGCGGGCAGCAGGGGCGTTGCACTTGAGCCTTGGTGGTGGCAACGCTCTCGTGGTTACTCCCCGGGAGCCCGGGGCTGCCCCGTTTTGGTTCTTGTTTTTCCCCTGGATTCCCCTTCCTGCCTGCATCCGGTTCCTTACCGTCTGTAGGTTCAGGGAGGAGTTTGATGGTGTTGAGACTCGGGCGGTCTCAGGGAATTCCCCTTCCGGGGTAGTGACGGGGGCATTTGAGCCTGTTCCTCCAGCTGTGTTGTAAGAGTCTGCCAGTGGGCTCCCTTCCTTAGTGTTTTCACGGCTGCCCCGGTTTTCTGGTACAGCCGGGGCTTTGGGGGGACGGCTCAGCCCCAGGGCCTGTCGTGTAGGTTCCCGGGGCTGGGGAGGGGCTGACTTGGGGGGCCTTGGCCCCGTGTGACCCCGTGGGAGTTTTTATCCCCCTCTAGGCGGGGCTTGTGGTTACGCGGAGTGGGGTTTTTCTTCCCCACTCGCCGTACGTGCTGTTGGGCGTCGGCCCCTCCCCGGGCTCGGTTCCTTGGCCTTTGAGTCGGTTGGTTCCGTCCTGTGAGTGGATGTTTCCCCCCACCCCTTTTTTGGGACGGTGTTTTCGTCATGTTTCCCCGTTCTTGGGGGGTTCTACGTGACTTCTGGTCTCGGGTGCGCCTGCGCCTTTGTGTGCCTTCGGGACTGGTTTTGACTTCCGTGTTCTCGAGGGTTCGGGAAGGTTTTTCGCTACTTCCCGCGTTATTGGAACGTCTGTCGGCTCCTCGTCCTTGTCGCCGTTTTGGGCTACTTGCGGTTGGGCTGCTTGTGGCCAGTGGCCCGGTTTGGGCTACTTTTGGCCCGGTTTGGCTACTTATGGGCCGGTTGGGCTACTTGTAGCCATGTTGGGCTCCTTGTAGCCTTGTTGGGCTGCTTGTGGCCCGGTTGGGTACCTTTTTGGGCTCTGTCTTCGCTTCGTTGGCCAGTTTTATTGTTCCTGCTTCCTCTTTTGGCTCCTTTTCTAGTGCAGTAGTCCTGGTTGGTGCCTTCACGCAGAGAGGGTTGTGCGGTTCGGCCAGCGTGTCATGCGCATGCGCCGTGGAGTTTGTTTTGGTTTGGGCGGTGTGTTTCAGTGCTGGTGTTTGACGCCTTTTTCCTCAAGTGCTTCGCCTCTCGCTCTTCTCCCTTGCTGCGGTATGTGCCCCTTCGTTCCGGGGGTGCCCTGGTTTCCAGTTGTGGGGAGGCCGCCGAGGTTTTCCCTGTGTCATGGGTGTGGGCCGCCTTCTTCGCCTCTACCCTGCTCTCCTGCAGGTCCAGCTCTGGCGTCTTCACCTGGCGGTTCTCCCAGGTTCTTCTGGGCACGGTTGAGTCATGTCACGTTCGTGCCACCGTTCGCCAGATGAGTTTCTGCGATCTGGCGTCTTTTGGCAGGGCGCTGGATGCGGTGTTGTTTATATACTTGTCTTTATTTAGGTATCTTTTTGTACGACTGAGACCGTTCGCACACCAGTGACTGTCCCTTTTTCACCCCTTCCTGTCCCACTCTTGTGCATGTCCAACCCATGCTAGGGTCATTCAGGGTCCCGCCTTTTTTAGTGTTATGAGGTGTGGGGGTTGTGGTGTTGGTTCTGTACTCATCTGGTAGAGCTCCTGGCTGTGCTTGCAAGGTTTTGAGCTCTGGCTCTTGGGTCCCGCCTATCTGGTAGAACTTGCGGGATAGTACCAGTGGAATGCAGTGGTGCTATAGGCACAATCAGGGAACACTGTATTTCCATCAGAAGTCTGCAGTTGTTACACGACCTACTTGCGAGCATACGCCTTATTGCTGGTATGTCCGTGGACTCCCGGGGCACACTAGCTTGCTTTCGAATAGAAGTTCCGGCCCTTCCTGGTTGTGGGGGGTATGTGGGCCTGCGGGCCGCTCCATGCGGCTGCCTGGTGGGCCACCCTCTGGCCGGTCTAGCCTGACCTTGGGCCAGGCTTGAGGGGTAAATGAGCTCCCAGTACCCCATCCAGCAGGTATTGAGTGGGTTTCTCCGCCGTCGGTCCCCTGGTGTGCGGGTTTCCGGGCCTGCTGGGTTCTGTAGTGTCTCCGTGGGCCCTGTCTGGGGTCTGTCTGCTCCATTCTCTGCCTTTGCAGAAGCGAGTTGCTATTTACCTGTTGCATGTTACGGTGGTGCCTGTTACTGCTACTGCACGTGTGCATTGGTACCGTGTTTCGCGGTGGCGTGTCCTTGTTCCTGTGTCCGGTTGTGGTGTGGCACTTTGCTGCTGTTTTGTGCCTAAGGCTTGCGTATGAGTCCCTGCCTGATTGTCCACCCCTGGTTGTTTTCCTGGGGTTTTTGTGCTTCTGCTCTTTCGTCCTGCCTCACCCCAGTCGTTTTCTTGGCATCTCCTTTGGTCAGTTTTGCCTGCACTTGCTGCTATGTTGGGAGGCATGGTCAGTTTCCACCGCTTTTTTTCCTTGTGCATTCCCTTGTTTCCTCCTCTGCCGCAGAAGTGTTCTGCGTGTGTTCCTTGGCTTCTTGGGCTTTTTTCAGCCTGTCTCTGTGGTGTTCTTCTGTCTCGGTCTGTTGCAGTGCTCGTACCCCTTGGTTCGGGTACTGTTTCTGGCGGCAACCCTTCCGCCTTCTTTGGTTTCCTAGCTTGCCCTGCCGGTTGTTTTTCGGGGTCTTGCGATGTCTCG
>WNGS01164437.1:30686421-30699721 GCA_020271785.1 Procambarus virginalis
ATCCTGGCTGCACGTCTTGATATCCCTCCAAGTGCTATATAGTCATATCGGCTTAGTGCTTTCTTGTCATAATAACAGTACCTTGCCTCAGCCTTACACACCTTAGAGACAACTACAGGAACATTTATCTTTTTGGCTCTAGCTTGGTACGCTTTAAGACCTGACCCCATTACCTGTCCTACAGACCTGACCCCATTACCTGTCCTACAGACCTGACCCCATTACCCGTCCTACAGACCTGACCCCATTACCCGTCCTACAGACCTGACCCCATTACCGTCCTACAGACCTGACCCATTACCCGTCCTACACACCTGACCCCATTACCCGTCCTACAGACCTGACCCCATTACCCGTCCTACACACCTGACCCCATTACCCGTCCTACAGACCTGACCACATTACCCGTCTACAGACCTGACCACATTACCCGTCCTACAGACCTGACCCTATACCTATCCTACAGACCTGACCCCATTACCTATCCTACATATTAGGGCTCTCATAGGGCTCCTCCATCACTACTATCCTGCCTCCCTTAGGGCTCCTCCATCACTACTATCCTGCCTCCTGTAGGGCTCCTCCATCACTACTATCCTGCCTACCATAGGGCTCCTCCATCACTACTATCCTGCCTCCCTTAGGGCTCCTCCATCACTACTATCCTGCCTACCATAGGGCTCCTCCATCACTACTATCCTGCCTACCTTAGGGCTCCTCCATCACTACTATCCTGCCTACCTTAGGGCTCCTCCATCACTACTATCCTGCCTCCCTTTGGGCTCCTCCATCACTACTATCCTGCCTACCATAGGGCTCCTCCATCACTACTACCCTGCCTACCATAGGCTCCTCCATCACTACTATCCTGCCTACCATAGGGCTCCTCCATCACTACTACCCTGCCTACCATAGGGCTCCTCCATCACTACTATCCTGCCTCCCTTTGGGCTCCTCCATCACTACTATCCTGCCTACCTTAGGGCTCCTCCATCACTACTATCCTGCCTACCATAGGGCTCCTCCATCACTACTATCCTGCCTATCATAGGGCTCCTCCATCACTACTATCCTGCCTCCCTTAGGGCTCCTCCATCACTACTATCCTGCCTATCGTAGGGCTCCTCCATCACTACTATCCTGCCTATCGTAGGGCTCCTCCATCACTACTATCCTGCCTACCTTAGGGCTCCTCCATCACTACTATCCTGCCTATCGTAGGGCTCCTCCATCACTACTATCCTGCCTATCGTAGGGCTCCTCCATCACTACTATCCTGCCTACCTTAGGGCTCCTCCATCACTACTATCCTGCCTATCATAGGGCTCCTCCATCACTACTATCCTGCCTATCGTAGGGCTCCTCCATCACTACTATCCTGCCTACCTTAGGGCTCCTCCATCACTACTATCCTGCCTATCGTAGGGCTCCTCCATCACTACTATCCTGCCTATCGTAGGGCTCCTCCATCACTACTATCCTGCCTACCTTAGGGCTCCTCCATCACTACTATCCTGCCTATCGTAGGGCTCCTCCATCACTACTATCCTGCCTACCATAGGGCTCCTCCATCACTACTATCCTGCCTATCATAGGGCTCCTCCATCACTACTATCCTGCCTACCTTAGGGCTCCTCCATCACTACTATCCTGCCTATCGTAGGGCTCCTCCATCACTACTATCCTGCCTATCGTAGGGCTCCTCCATCACTACTATCCTGCCTACCTTAGGGCTCCTCCATCACTACTATCCTGCCTACCTTAGGGCTCCTCCATCACTACTATCCTGCCTATCGTAGGGCTCCTCCATCACTACTATCCTGCCTACCATAGGGCTCCTCCATCACTACTACCCTGCCTATCATAGGGCTCCTCCATCACTACTATCCTGCCTACCGTAGGGCTCCTCCATCACTACTATCCTGCCTATCATAGGGCTCCTCCATCACTACTATCCTGCCTACCGTAGGGCTCCTCCATCACTACTATCCTGCCTACCGTAGGGCTCCTCCATCACTACTATCCTGCCTATCATAGGGCTCCTCCATCACTACTATCCTGCCTACCGTAGGGCTCCTCCATCACTACTATCCTGCCTATCATAGGGCTCCTCCATCACTACTATCCTGCCTATCGTAGGGCTCCTCCATCACTACTATCCTGCCTATCATAGGGCTCCTCCATCACTACTACCCTGCCTATCATAGGGCTCCTCCATCACTACTATCCTGCCTACCATAGGGCTCCTCCATCACTACTATCCTGCCTACCTTAGGGCTCCTCCATCACTACTACCCTGCCTATCATAGGGCTCCTCCATCACTACTACTCTGCCTATCATAGGGCTCCTCCATCACTACTACCCTGCCTACCATAGGGCTCCTCCATCACTACTACCCTGCCTATCATAGGGCTCCTCCATCACTACTATCCTGCCTATCATAGGGCTCCTCCATCACTACTACTCTGCCTATCATAGGGCTCCTCCATAGCTACTATGATGATCTGTAACCACTAACCCTTTTTTATATTTCTATGCACAGAGTGGCATGTAAGTTGTGAAAGTATTGTTTCAATGAAACAATAAACACAAAATTTTTATATTTTAATTTATTTGGCTATGGTATTATTAAAATGGCAAATATAAATTTGAATGTGTCAGCATGTTATATGACACTAAAATTGACATCATTATTATTATTTTTATAAATAATATAATTGAGTGAATAAAATGCCCATTATTATGGAATCTGTGATATCTATTAGCTCCATACATATAAAGTCAACTCATCCCCTGGGAATCCTTAATAGCCACCTGAGGTGCAGAAAGCAACAGATTCATGATCACGTGCAGGCGATGAGTCACAATAACGTGGCTGAAGTAAGTTGACCAGACCACACACTAGAAGGTGAAGGGACGACGACGTTTCGGTCCGTCCTGGACCATTCTCAAGTTGATCCTAGTGCCCAACTGCCATTATCGACTTGATAATGGTCCAGGACGGACCGAAACGTTGTCGTCCCTTCACCTTCTAGTGTGTGGCCTGGTCAACTCAATTCATGATCACCCTCACTGAGAAACTAACCCCTAAAAAGCAAGTGAAGTAAAACAGACAACTGCAAGGTTCTGAAAGTAAACAAACAACTCTGCAAACACTCCACCCAAGGAAGGTTAGGTGATGCCTTCCCATAGTTACAGCTGGCTACAACCCGCTGACAGTACCATGGGAGCTGCCAGCTGCCCTACGTCAACAATGATCAGTCCTCTATCTGATGTGAGATAAGTCTTAACATGCTCCTCGAGTTGCCAGCTTTTCGGGTCCCAGATTTTCTAGGTAAGTGTTGGCCATCTTTTGGACTCTATCATGTGGGGCTCATTTGCTTGTGTATCATGTCAGTATTAAGTGTTTGCTTGAAGTGTGTGTGTTGTTTACAAGCTGCACTTAAGCAGACTTTATATAAACGGTTCATCTCAAGCTGCAGGTGCTTAGGGCAGCCATTCCCTCAGTGCTTACTGATATTGACCCCCTGTCTTGACAGGGTGGCCTCCATGGTGGGGTTGTGGTGTTCGTGCCATAGAGGCCGGCCTCCTGCATAATGTAGTCGCCCTGAGTAGTACAAGGGCTCTTGACTACTCTGGAAGGCTCCTACAACATTGGAGGGGGGGGAGGGGGAGGATGGTGGTAATGAAATTAGTTTGTGCTACTTTTGTGTTGCCTTATTCTTGATAATGCTGAAATGACTCATAATTATGAGCTGCTCATAACACTAGTTGTAATGAAAAATAATCCTATGGATTACTTTTCTATTTTTTCAGTTACTTTAACACTGCACTGCGCAAAGTGCCTTTAGGCGCTCTGAGAGTTGTGCTTTTTGTTTTTTAATTAGGCTATATTTTAGTGTTTTTTAATGTTTTCATTACTCTTTCTGTTTTGAAAAGAAAATAGTTGACTTTGGAAACATTTTGACATTAACTTTACCTGAACATTTATAAAAACAACAAAAATATGTTCTTGACAATTGCACCAAGACAATTTTGCCAAAAATGGGTGAGCAGTGCAAGGGTTAAACTAAATAGCTACCAGATCTCTCAGACTTAACATCCACCAACAAACACAAATCCATTAATATAATTGGAACTCTATTCACTACACAGCCCAATTTATAAGTTGCCAAGGGTTTGCATGGAATTCTACACTCACACTGATTATCTTTTATTCAGGAAATACTGAAGACTTTCACCCCTCACATTGTAACTGCATGTCATCCACCGGTGAATGTCATCCCAAACTGATGGATGACCATTGTGGATGACAGTCGCAACCATCTATGTTCCAAAGTGGCCTGGCTATAGTGACTACGGGGTAGTGAGATCTAGTTTTTACGCTCCATCTCCTAGCCATTGATACCTGGTGCACTAAACATTAATGTTTACTGCTGTCACCACCTCCAACCAGTCTGCTCAACATATCTCACAGCCTAATGGCATAAAGAAAGGTGCACAAGCCATTTCAACCATTCTAGGCACCTGACACAAGCAAACCTTCCTTGTCTGTGCAGGTGGTGCCCAGCTCGAGTATGTCGTTATTATGGGTTGTCACAACATAGGAGTGACTGAGGATGGAGTTCCCACTAGCTTCATGCTCATACATACCTTCCACATTTATTCCTTTACCATATATTAAACACCCCCATACTTGCCCCTAATGTTACACTCTGAAGGTGGGGGCATTCTGAGGGTTATCGAGTAAAGAGTGCATTATTGTTCATGTGTTTGTACATACGACAATCTGCTGATGCCCTTCACATCTGTTTTTTATCCTTAGTGCTGCAGTTGGTGCCACTTCATCTGGTAAGTGTCCCCTAGTACCTTGCTGTACTGCTTGTTCCTTACTTTCAAGCCCTGTCAAGCCCCATAGGTCTTTGGTGTGTTTTGTCTTTGATCAGCCTACTGAGCCTGCATTCGCTTCTTGTGAGGTTCGAGGAATGTTCATTGATTTTGCTACATGCCATTGGTGATTTGTACTCTGTGCTATGATGTTTGTTGGTTGGGTATTACCCTCTGCCCTGAGGCCTATGGCTTCTGGGTTTGTTGGGGTGTAATTTTGCTGGAGCCTCTGTCTTTTGGTTCTTATTTAATTTTTGTAGTGATGAGACTTCACAGGTGGCAACTGCTTTGGTTTTGTTTGCCAGTTTGGATGTTTTTGCAGCTTGGATGGTCAAGTGGTTGTCCTGGAGTCAGCCATTTTTTATTTGTAGTGATTTGGAGTTGGAGTAGCTGGGGAATTGTGTTTCTATGACTTGTCTCCCTCCTGCTGACCATGTGTTTTATTCCAACAGATCTCTTGTATTTCCTCGCTTTTCTCTGAGTTCTGGAATGTTTGAGAGTCCGGGTTGCAATTATCTGTGGTTGTACCTAGGCCTTCTCTCGGGATCACCACTTCTACGTTGTCATAAGGGACAGTCGAGCCATTGCTTCCTGCTGGGATTCTGTAGGGCTCAGTATTTGCTCAGATTGGTATTTGGTATCAGGTATTTGGCGCAGATCCTTTTAGCATGTGGAGATGCCTTCCTGTCTGATCAGGCATCGGATGTGGAACTGATGTTGCTTTTCAGTTGCTCTTTTCAGTCATTGCATTTTGGTCTCTTGGTTGGTCAGGTTCCCCATTTCTTTGCTGGGTGTCTTGATTATTCTCAGTCCCCGTACAGGTCTAATCAGCTTTGCAAGCTCTGGTTTGGTTCTTTTCTGTATAGATCTTGATCTTTCACATGACCATTCTAGCTGTGGTCCACCACATTTATTGGACATTTTTCCTTTGATAATGTCCCTGGACCTCTGTGATGTGTTTCCAAGAGTCGGGAACTAGTTAGAGTTTGCTGCGAGGCTTTATGCTTCCTGTTTTAAAGTTTGCCTTTTGACTTGATTCTGGCTCCTCACCTCTTATAAGTTTAGCACAGGTGGTTATCTGGGGGAAGCCCCAGTGGTTATCTTGAGGTTATCTTGAGATGATTTCGGGGCTTTAGTGTCCCCGCAGCCCGGTCCTCGACCAGGCCTCCACCCCCAGGGAGCAGCCTGTGACAGCTGACTAACACCCAGGTACCTATTTTACTGCTAGGTAACAGGGGCATAGGGTGAAAGAAACTCTGCCCATTGTTTCTCGCCGGCGCCCGGGATCAAACCCGGGACCACAGGATCACAAGTCCAGCATGCTATCTGCTCGGCCGACCAGCTCCTCCGAGTGGCTCTGTGAAGCTATCTTGCCAAGATTGCCCCTAGGTTAATGGGGTCAAACCAGTTGTGGAAGTTCTGTTTCGCCAACCAGGGACCCAAAGCCTGAACCCAGCTACCCCCCTTTCCCCCATCCCCTGCCCTTACCGAGGTGCAGGGAGCATCCAAAACATTAGTGATACTTTACAGACAACTGGAGGGTTAACAGGAAATGAAGCCTTGAAGCTGCCAAACAACTCTGCAGATGATTTGCACTGAATAAGAGATTTCCTCAAACTAGCTCAAAATTTAATTAATACCAATTTCCACCATCAGGCAGTGCCCACAGTTAGCTCAGTCCTGCCCACAGTCAACGAACTTCTCAGTTCTGTTGTTGATGTTATGGTGGTTGCTTCCACCTGTAGTGTTCTGGTCTGTACAAGGCCTCCTTCAAGCTAAGTGCCAGCCATCCTTGGACTTCATTCATCATTTTCTTGTTTTTGTGTTATTTTAGTGTTAGCTTCGCATGAATGTTTTCTCTCTGGCTTGTTGTGTTGGCTTGGCTTTTGTTGCACTTCAGGGCTACATGTGCTCAGGGTTTTCTTCCCTGGGTGCCCACTAGTGCTACCCTTGCACTGACAGTTTTATTTCTCGGTGTCTCCAGGAGTTTGCCCGAGAGACCAGGCCAAACCTCACCTTGGGCTGTTCTAGGGGTCTTTGATTCCTCTGTTTGGGCCCTTGGCTGGGGGCATTCTATTTTGGTTGTGCTGGGGCACACTGGAGCTCAGGTACTTCCTAATGTGGCACCTCGCGATCACCATATATAGCCTGGAAGTTTTGACTGCATTTAATTTGTTCTTTTGGACAGGAGTCCCAGTACCTGGGTGTCATGCTTGGTTAGCTGCCTTCGGGCACTGGTAGGCTCCCTTGCAGGTCTGCGACATGGCTCTTGTTAGATTGACTCAGAGCCATCTTGGTCCCCGGATAGGATGATGATGATTCTTCAGTTCTTGGTCATCCCTTTGGTCTATAATTCCTTTTTCAAGGCATTGATTTTGTTGGCCCTTTCTTCGGATTTTAGATTGGAGGGCCTTCATGCTTTCCTGAAAGCTGGGGTTTTGCTCTTTCAGCTCTGGTGGGTGGTGTCTTTGTATACAGTCTTCTGCTTTTCTTGTGAAAATTGGGGGAGGTTGTCTTCCTTTAGTAATTGAGTCTTGGTTTGTTCGAGGTAGTGTATCAGTTGTTATGTCTGGGTGTGACCATCACCACTTGTGTGTGACCAGGGTTGCTTCAGGGTGATGCATTGTTGATCTGGTTTTGGGCCGATTTTTGGGCTCGGAGGTTTTGGAGGTTCTGGCGGCTTGTTACCTGGTCCCCTTCAAACTTGTGTTGCCTTGGGTAGAGTATCCCTTCCAGGTCTATTCCCTTCAGGATTTGAGCTTTGTTTTTCTTCCCTAGCAACAGGGAGCTACCTTTTGGCCTCTCCAGAAAACCAGTATTGAATGTAAAACACCTCATTTTGAGGATGCCTCAGTGGCTCCCAGGACCTTCCCTCCCAATCAGGTGCATCAGATGGTCTTTTCTTAGGCTCCAGACAATATTGTTGACATAGCTGACAGCTTCCATGATGCTGCCACCTGGTTGTGGCTAACTGTAACTAGGGGAAATATGACCTTACTACTGGGTGTATCATTGGCCGAGTTGTTTGTTTACCTTCAGAACCTTGCAGCTGTCCGTTTTGCTTTACTTTATTTCTGTGTGATTTGTTTCTTTGGTGAGGGTAGGGCGCCTGACAGCTGGGTGGACAGCGCTTTAGATTCGTAGTCCTGAGGTTCCGGTTCGATCCCCGGTGGAAGCGGAGACAAATGGGCAAAATGTTTCTTTCACCCTGATGCCCCTGTTACCTAGCAGTAAATAGGTACCTGGGAGTTAGCTGCTATGGGCTGCTTCCTGGGGGTTGGAGGCCTAGTTGGGGACCGAGCCGTGGGGACACTAAGCCCCGAAATCATCTCAAAATAACCTCAAGAAGGGTAATCATAACTCTCTTGCTCCCTGTACCTCTGAGAGGTGGGGACAGTTTTTGGTCTCCAGTGAATACCAAACACTCCCAGGGCTGACATGACTGATATATGGAAGCCACTGAGACACCCACCCCCAGAAAGAGGCATTTCATTACGTGTACATTCAACACAATTTTGGCACCTGTTTATTATTACCAATGAAGAGATAGACTCGTCATTGTAGAATCTGAAATGCGGTAAAGTTTCAGGTATTAGTGAGATTAGACGCAGAAATGAGTAAATGCAGTGGACAAATGGGGAAAGAAATGGGTTATGAAAACTTGGCAGAAAACATAGGAAAGTGGTGGTTTTCCAGAAGATTTAACAGCTGCTGTGATTGTACCATTATATACAAATAAATGTGCACTTAGTGTAAGAACTAGAGGTATTAGCCCTGGAAACACAAACCAAAACTGTCTCTATTTTCCGCTTGTTACGACTTGTAATAAAGTTGTTACATCTTGGCTTAACGTGTTTTTGACGTATTAGAACGTTGTTACAACTTAATATATTGGTTGTTATAACTGGTTAGGAGGTGTTAAAACTTGGTCGAACGTTGTACCAACGTCGTAGTTTCAGTGTGTGTTTGACGAGAGTCTACCTACCTGTTGACCCCCTGGTTGCTGGTCTGATCCAACCAGGCTGTTCGCAGCCTGATGTACAAGTCACAGCCTGGTTGATCAGGTATCATTTGAAAGTGCCTGTCAAGTTCTTTTTTGTACACTGCGAGAGGCTGGCCAGTTATACCCCGTATGTGTCTGGTAAGAGTGTTGAAAAGTCTTGGCCCTTTGATGTTGATTGAGTTTTCTCTCAGAGTACCTATTGCACCTCTGCTTTTTCAGTGGGACTGTTTTGCACATCCGGCCATGCCTTCTGGTCTCATGTGGTGTTACAGTATTTCTGTTTGCAGATTTGGAACCAGTCTTCCTTACATTTTCAATAGTTACTAATTGTCAATAATTACTAATATTTCCTAAATCATTTAACTAAGACCTACCCCGACCAGCCTATGTTTGTGCCCATATCCAAGAGCATTTCCCTATAAATTTAGGCGAGGCTAGCTGCAAGCATCTGGCCTGCAAGTTTGCAGATATGGCAGTTCATTAACAGTATATGCCTGGTCTCATGATGTGGGTGTTCATCTGCGATATATGAGCGGGTGTTAGTCATATATCTCACCTGATCTCTTTGAGTCATGTGAGTCATATATCTCTGGCCGTATATCTCACCTGGTTTCTCGAGACCACAAGATGTCGCACAACTAGATGTGTGAGATGTCGCACAACTAGAAACGTGAGAGGTATGTGCTGTGAGAGAGATCCTCCCGGAGAAACACCCACTAATGGGAAGCTGGCACCAGGTAATAAGGTCATTGTGATTTTTGTTTAATATCTCTTAAAGTTTTTTACTGTGCTATTTAACTTTTTTCTCGGTTGATGCCTTTCTGTTAAAAAGTGAGAAACAGGATAATAAAAAAATGGTGTGTATATGAATTATATATTTGCATTGATATTAGTAGGATCAAAGCTTTTTTTTTTAAGTTAGTTTCATAAAAATTAAGTGCAAAATTCTACAGTACTGTACAGTATAAAGTAATACTTTACACTGATTAAGTTGTTTATTTATTGAAGTGGTGTAGAAATTGTACCAGACTTGATCCCATGATATGTTAAAGGCCACTATGGTGTGTTATAGTAATTTACTAAAGTACTGTATAAATATAGGTGACTAGGAACATACATGAAACACATTACTGAGATTTGTTTTATAAAAAATCCTACATGCGTTGAATTTGTAGAAGTAGAGCTTTCAGCAACCTGGATTCATACGTCACTGTGTTCTTCCCAGGATGGATGGCCATTTCTTCCAGTGGGTGTTCTATTACCCCCTTCACATTCCTTCCATACACTGAATAAGAATACAATATGTTAATAAGAGTTGCCAGAAAAAAGAAACTTATTGAAACATTAAGAATGAGGAAATATGGTTTCAAATGTTTTTCTGGGGAAGGGGGGGGGATAACCCTTGTGGCTCCCAGAAGCTACTATCTCTGATAGTGTGCCATACTGTCATGTCCCATCATTGTCACAGTTCTGTTGGCCTACTGAGGCACCACGGACCAATAACCTGGTCTCCCCTCGCAGAGGCACAGGAAGCACTGGCACTTAAAATTTTTTTTAGATATTTATTCGTGTCTGCCACCACCGAGGAAGGCACATACAGTCAGCGAAACAAAACGGACCACTGCAGGCTTCAAACAAGATTGTAGTCTTGAGAATCACCAAAATAACTCCCCCAACAGAGCAAACAATCAAAACTTCATAAAACTCATGCAAGCTCGTCTGCCCCACCTCCGCATTATTTGTGTGAAGGGAGGGTGGCAGCCAGCCAGCAGCGCAACTGTCGGTTCTATTCTGATGGTAGTCGTGTGCCGTGGTCGCCCTCTCTGTTACTGGCTGCGGTGTTTGGCTTTCAGCCAAGTTTTTGCTCAGTTTTGCCTTAGTGGTTGTTCCTGTATAGTTTTGTACAGTTCTGAGCTAGGAATTGAGAGTACCTGGAGCTGCATGTGCTCAGGGTTGTCTTCCCTGTGCATTCCTTAGTGCTGCCCTTACACTGCCAAGGTTATCTTCCCCTGGAATGGAGTATTTGGGGATCACTCCCATAGAGGTCCTCCTTGCTTGTGGTGGCCCTTCCCCTAGGTGACACAGTTTCTTTGGCTTTCTGTTTTAACCCGGGTTAGGAGTGATTTTGCTGGCAGGGCACACTGGGGGTTCGCAGCTGTACTCTGCAAGACAAGGTTGGCCTTCACAGTAGCATGTTTAGCTGTGTTGGCTTATTATATCTGTTGTTTTAAAGAGAACCTGTACAATTATCTAGGTCTGGTATGGTGTCCCAGTGCCTGGGCTTTCTACAGGGTCACTAACCCTGCAGATTTGGTAGTCCTATGGAGCGAGCCAGTCGGCCGAGCGGACAGCACACTGGACTTGTGATCCGTGGGTCTTGGGTTCGATCCCAGGCACCGGCGAGAAACAATGGGCAGAGTTCTTTCACCCTATGCACCTGTTACCTAGCAGTAAATTAGGTACCTGGGTTTAGTCAGCTGTCACGGGCTGCTTCCTGGGGTGGAGGCCTGGTCAGGACCGGGCCGCGTGGACACTAAAAAAAAAAAAAAAAATCATCTCAAGATAATAAGATATCCCCTGCAAACCCGCTTTTGAATTGAGCGTCATTCATGCCACATGGTGACCCACATTCCTTCTGCCTCCGTTGTGCTGCCTGTTGGGTCGGTGACACCTTCAACTCTGAGTCATCTAGGGTTTGCTTCCATCATGTTACTCTTCTTTCTGACCCTCCAGATGAGGCGCACAGGTAGCAACCGCTGAGTCATGTTTCTTTGTTGTAGTGGTCTAGGTTATGTGCCCATTTGGATGCCCTGGAGCTGCTCTGTTTATGTTTAAGGACCTGGAGTTGGAGGTGTTGGTTAAGACAACATTGGCTCTGCCTGTGCATCCTCTTCCTATTCCTTCAGGCATGTTTCCACCCTTCCTCTGATCTTCCCCACTGCTTCTGGCCCCGAAACATCTGAGGTTTTTGGGGTCGAGCAAGCTTAGCTCTGGGTGTGGCTTGGTCAGCTCTGGAGGTCAGAGCAGAGTTTCAGTTTAGGCTGTGGCTCTGTCAATTCTGATGTTTGCCCCCTTCGATTCATGCACAAAGGTAGTCGAGCTTTCTAGTACCTCCGAGAGTTCTGGCTATTCCTTTCAGCCAGCCCCTTCTTTCCTTGGAGCCTCTCCATTGGATTCCACTTATCTATCCCAGGTGTTGTAAGGAGGCACAGAATATTTTGTGTGCCTTTGTAAACTGTAAGTAATGTACCTTACTTACAGTATAGTACATACTTTAAAACAGAAATATAGAATAAGTGTTATTTATAAACCTCAAACTGAGAGTAACCATGTGGAGCCAGTACCATATTTTTGAATTGGCGGGACTAAACAATCTGAATGCGCTTTACATTTATTAACCCTTAAACTGCGCATGGCGTATATATACGCCCTGAGTCACATGTCCGACGGTGCGCATGGCGTATATATCGCCATAGGGTGCCAGGCCGATTCAAATGGCCCGCGGCTACACGGGTTCACAGTAGCTTCCTCAGGGCTCTTGTAAACAGACGCAATTTAAAAAAAAAATCGTGGGCAATATTCTCAGGTGTGAGAGGCACATACTGTTGGAGCAACCAAGGCTGGCGCACGCAGCATGAGCGATCAGCATTGCTGTTCAGCTTGTGACCACAGCATCACCGAAAAATGTCCAAAATAAATATATAACTGTTATTATTTAGTGATGACAATATTACAGATGACCCGTGACTGTGATATAAATACCAGGGTTGTGATAATAGCAGGATTGTTGTAATAATTAGCGCTGTGGTAGAATGTGCTGAGAGACTGAGGGAGACAGCATCGTTTACTGACTGTGTGGCCACCTGTTATTGTTTACATTCACCATACCAGCTCAGTGGTTCTCTATGGTGACACAATGTAGATACTTATATATAATTGTGTATTAGTGTAATAACAGCAAAAGGATTATGCTGGGAGAGCCATTTGGGTGACGGAGGTGACGTCGTCTGCACGATTTGTCAAGCTATTTAGAGGGTGGCCCTATGCTCTTTGGGCGCACTACAATCTTAGTGTACAGTTACAGTGCAAAAACATGTAGATATTTATATATAATATGTGTAATATAGGTAATAACACTGAAAACAGTATTGTTGGGGAGAAAGTTTGTGCGTGTGACCTTGAATGAGTAGGGCCGCCAGCCCCAGCTGTGTATACCGACGACTCTTAGTGCCTGAACTAACTATATCAGCTTAGCTGTACAGTTTGTGGTGAACAAAATATATACATACTTATATATAATGTCTGTATATAGTGTAATAACCCACAAATGGTATTGTTGGGGAGAAAGTTTAGTGCGTGTGTTTGAGGGAGTGGCAGCGAGTGGCTGGCTGGTGTGTAATTACCTAAGT
>WNGS01164437.1:30705388-30718363 GCA_020271785.1 Procambarus virginalis
CATACATGTAGTGTTGCATGGTGTCAGTATTGTGATAAGAAGCATGACTCTCGAGTTTTTTGCCATCTTGCTGCAATTGTCGAGGCATCGACAATGCTGTTTCCTCTCCATGTCCTGTGAAGCCTCATGTGAGAGATTCCAAGCTGGCCCCATAAGCAGGGTAAACGAGCTCTGAAGGAAGGCAGATTGCACACAGGAACAAGGAAGAAACAGTGGAATGACAACAATAGCCTCTGTTGATCAATGTTTGGAGAAAGGCACAGCGACGATTAAGGATAGTCTAGTGGCTATCGAAGTCAATAGGGAAGCCACTTTCCTGTGAAAATGAAGTCGAAAAGTGTACCCTAGTGGTAATGGGCAGGGTAGCTTTGTGGATTCTGCTATCAATACACAATATTAGTCAAAATATTGGAAAAAATATTAAAACTAAATGGGTAGCACACCTAGAGAGAAATGATAAATATCAGACAGACAGTATGGTTTTCGATCTGGTAGATCCTGTGTATCGAATTTACTCAGTTTTTATGATCGAGCAACAGAGATATTACAGGAAAGAGATGGTTGGGCTGACTGCATCTATCTGGACCTAAAAAAGGCTTTCGACAGAGTTCCACATAAGAGGTTGTTCTGGAAACTGGAAAATATTGGAGGAGTGACAGGTACGCTTCTAACATGGATGAAAAACTTTCTGACTGATAGAAAAATGAGGGCTGTGATCAGAGGCAATGTATCGGACTGGAGAAATGTCACAAGTGGAGTACCACAGGGTTCAGTTCTTGCACCAGTGATGTTTATTGTCTACATAAATGATCTACCAGTTGGTATACAGAATTATATGAACATGTTTGCTGATGATGCTAAGATAATAGGAAGGATAAGAAATTTAGATGATTGTCATGCCCTTCAAGAAGACCTGGATAAAATAAGTATATGGAGCACCACTTGGCAAATGGAATTTAATGTTAATAAATGTCATGTTATGGAATGTGGAATAGGAGAACATAGACCCACACAACCTATATATTATGTGAGAAATCTTTAAAGAACTCTGATAAAGAAAGAGATCTAGGGTGGTTCTAGATAGAAAACTATCACCTGAAGACCACATAAAGAATATTGTGCAAGGAGCCTATGCTATGCTTTCTAACTTCAGAATTGCTTTTAAATACATGGATGGGGATATACTAAAGAAATTGTTCATGACTTTTGTTAGGCCAAAGCTAGAATATGCAGCTGTGTGGTGCCCATATCTTAAGAAGCACATCAACAAACTGGAAAAGGTGCAAAGACATGCTACTAAGTGGCTCCCAGAACTGAAGGGTAAGAGCTACGAGGAAGGTTAGAAGCATTAATATGCCAAAACTAGAAGACAGAAGAAAAAGAGGTGATATGATCACTACATACAAAATAGTAACAGGAATTGATAAAATCGACAGGAAAGATTTCCTGAGACCTGGCTTCAAGAACAAGAGGTCATAGATATAAACTGGCTAAACACAGATGCCGAAAATATAAGAAAATTCACTTTCGCAAACAGAGTGGTAGACGGTTGGACAAGTTGGGGGAGAAGGTGGTGGAGGCCAAGACCGTCAGTAGTTTCAAAGCGTTATATGACAAAGAGTGCTGGGAAGACGGGACACCACGAGCGTAGCTCTCATCCTGTAACTACACTTAGGTAATTACACTTAGGTAATTACAGATCTTGGAATACCTCAACAAGTTGGACAAGGGACTGAAGCTCAGAAAAATTAGCCATGCACACAGATGGGGAATGTAGTGGGGAGGTAATGGGGAGTGAAGTTGGCGAATGAAAAGGAGGTTATCGTGAGATTATCTTGAGATGATTTCGTGAAAGAAAGAAAAAAGGGTGAAAGAAACTCTGCCCATTGTTTCTTGCCGGCGCCTGGGATCGAACCCAGGACCACAGGAACACAAGTCCAGCGTGCTGTCCGCTCGGCTGACCGGCTCCGACAGGAGGGGGAAGAAAGAAAGGAAGAGGATGGCGTATCACGGAAGGAAGAGTCTCAGGAAAATTAACTATCCACTAATGATGGCAGTGTTCAACCCCGTATAGTGGAAAATGTTGACGGAGAATCACAGGAAAAAATGGTATAAAACAATGCAATTTCAAGAGATGATGTCGCTTATCAATAAAATAAATAACCGCAGTGAAGATAAGAGTCTGAGAACATAGAGGCAAAAATTACTCCATCTACTTTGTATTCCTCCCATGTTGGTGTTAATTGTTAAATCCTGCTTTATAGCATTAGAACATAAGGATGTTATTATGCTTTCACATGTATCATACATTTCTTCCCACCTTTTGAAGTGAGAAGATTAATTCATTAACTCCCTCGCCTCTCATTAGTCTAATAACCAAAGCTTCATTTATCTCTGACATACTATCCCCAGTACTCTGTAAGTTCAATCATATCATTATCTTCTCAGTAACAGTATTTCTTGGGTCATAAGAATGATCTTGGGATTATTCTCATGGCTTCCTGTTGTACCTTCTCCAACTTGTTTAGTCTGCCTTTACCAACACAAGACAAGACAGGGGGGCAGCATAATCAATAAGAGATCTCACAGTGTCTTGTGATTACCATTGGAATGTGAAGTGTAGAATATCATTAATAATTGTGTACTGTATGGGTTTGTGAGCCCCTTGAGGGACCTTATATAGATGAGGGTAGAAATAGCCCACGCTACTCTTCTTTTGAGATGTACTTCCTTTTTCTCAATAAACTTACTTGAACTTGAATCTGAGAGCTGTTTATTCATGAACTCGATGCCTTTACGTTGCTCCCATGACAACACACAACTGTCATTATAGTTTTCTGGATGATGATGACCAGTTGGCCTGATTGGGGACTAGACTTTCAAGAATTCAGTGTGATAGGAAATATAAAATAGACCTGGTGAAGACTTGAGGAATTCCTCTTTGTCAATTTGGTCAGTTCCAGACCTGCAATGCCATTAATCACAACTTCTTGAGGGTTTCGATTATTAACTCTCTTACCTTCAGGTGTTCTTTCACCAGCATAGCCCCTCCTGTCCTCTTCCTATTTATCCTGTCACATTTCCAAACTGAGTAGCACCTTGGGAATACTGTATGACCATTTAGAATATTTTTCAAGTTTTGTCTCTGTTGGTGCAACAATGTCTGGGACCTTGAGCTGAATTACAGGGGTACCTCGGTTTAAGTATTTAATCCGTTCATGGAGACGGTTCGTAACCCGAAAATTCGTAAACCGAAGCAAATTTCCCCATAAGAAATAATGGGAAATGAATTAATTCATTGCCGACTCCCCAAAAACTTCACTTCAAAGTAAATTTTATACCTAATTCGCCCAAATCTTCACTACAAAAGTATGTTCAAGTTATTACTTATCCTTGCTGATGACTCCTGTTGGCGTATGGAAGATGGTGAGGAGAGAGGTGTTACTGTTTGGAAGGGGAGTCCTTGTCCATTATAACATCAGACAGTGAAGATTTCTCTGGAGTGCATTCTCTGGCACGTTTTGCCTGCATACCACTAGGTCCTGGTTGTGGCTCACTGCTTGATTTTCTCACTTTTCTCACAAGGAAACATTCCATTGAAGGTTGTTTTTCCCTTCTTTGTAACACTTGTCAGTAGTGAGGCATCACATTGTCATTAAAAAGATCAATGCAATGGCCTACTACAGCTTTATCTGGGTGATTCTTTTCAGCAAAACTTTGCAGTCCTTCTCATACAGCACACATTTTCTTAATTAATGAGGAAGGGACATTCTCTACTCCCTCCTCTTCCTCCCCTGAAGATTTGTTGTACTGCCTAGCTAGTTCAACAACACGAGTACCATTTTCATGCTTACAAATGATCTCTTGTTTTTCCTCTGTGGTCATTCTCACACATAATTTCTTGCCTTGAACCTTACCACTGGCTTTCTTCCGCCAAACACACACCGAAACTACGACGTTGGTACAACGTTCTAACAAGTTTTTAACACTCCTAACAGTCATAACAACCAATATAGCAATTGTAGTGCACGTTCTAATACGTCATAAACACGTTAAGCCAGATGTAACAACTTTATACGAGTTTGTAACAAGCAGAAAATAGAGACGTTTTGTTTTGTGTTCCAGGGTTGGGACCCATGGCGGATATATAATAACAACTTTTATGCTTAAATGGACATAAATCCAACAAAAAAAACTGTAAATTCTTGTGAAGATTCAAACGGTATAGTCACTGGGAGCCGGTCGGCGAGCGGACAGCATGCTGGACTTGTGATCCTGTGGTCCCGGTTCGATCCGGACACCGGCGAGAAACAATGGGCAGAGAGTTTCTTTCACCCTATGACTCTGTTACCTAGCAGTAAAATAGGTACCTGTGTTAGTCATCTGTCACGGGCTGCTTCCTGGGGGTGGAGGCCTGGTCGAGGACGGGCCGTGGGACACTAAAAAGCCCCGAAATCATCTCAAGATAACTGGGCATGAGGCACTGATAAACGGAGGCGCGATCGCCGTGCACCACACTAATAGGTTGGCTGTACGCGTATCAACAAACTCATATTCCGATTCAAATTTTCCGAACAAATCGGGCTCGTAACCCAAAAAGTTTATAAACAGGGACGTTCATAAACCGAGGTACCACTGTATATCTCTTAGCTCCAGTATTTTTCTGGGGGGGGGGAGCCCTATGCTTTCTGGAGCTATCCAGGTTAATATGCTATATAGTAGACTTTGGCATCAGTCATGTGAATGGAGTTCTTAGGCCTATCAGGACCATGAGCCAAACTTGGCCACCTCAGAGGCAATTGCTTAGAAATCCCCCAGTGGTTGGAAGCATTCTATGTCTGACCAGGTCAGGCATCCAGAAAGGTAAGCGCCCCAAAACAAACCTCTATTCTGGTTAAGAAATTCTACTGAAAGCCGAACTAGTGGACAGAACTCCTAAAACAAAAATGAGCAAATGAGCACGACATCACTGCGCTAATGTCTGCGCAGCTCCCCCCCTCCCCAGGAGAGGGAAGTGGGGAGCCCCAGACCCCTCGTGCCAGCTACCCAAAACTTCAGTTCTAAGGCTGATGTGCTAGGGTGAAGCCATGTGCTCTGGCTCCTAATTGTCTCCAGCTCTGTACATAGTGGTGTGGGGGCTGTCCCTTTGGGGGTGCACGAGCCAGGAGTATTATCTTCAGTATTCTGGCTGCATGCGCCTAGGGCTACCTTCCCTAGGTGCCCGGTAAGTACCGCCCTTGGGGCTTGGGGCCACCTTCCACAAGTTCCTTGGGTTCTACCATTGCTTGGTTGTTTGCTGCTCAGCATTAGGCCACTCTTTGTGTGTTGGGGTGTTTCTTGCACTCTTGTTCACCTTACCTTGAGGTGGTGCTTCCGGGGCTTAGCGTCCCCACGGCCCGGTCGTCGACCAGGCCTCCTGATTGCTGGACTGATCAACCAGGCTGTTGGACGCGGCTGCTCGCAGCCTGGTGTATGAATCACAGCTGGTTGATCAGGTATCCTTTGGAGGGTTTGTCAAGTTCCTCTTGAACACTGTGAGGGGTCTGCCAGTTATGCCCCTTATGTGTAGTGGAAGTGTGTTGAACAGTCTCAGGCTTCTGATGTTGATAGAGTTCTCTCTCAGAGTACCTGTTGCACCTCTGCTTTACTCTTAGGGTAAGAGGTAGTTTGCACTGATAGGGGCGCAGGGTACTGCACAGCCAATGTCACCTATCATAGCGGCCGGTTCTGTTCCGCCTGGGTACGTTGTCCTCTCGCGGGGTTTTATTTTTGTTTTTGTTTCCCTCTCCTAATGGGAGGTCTGCATTTGCTTGGTTGCTCCCTGGATATTAGTATCGCTTCTCTGTGATTCTGGTGGTACCCCCCCCCCCCCCCTGCTAGGCCCCCGTGAGTGGACTCGTCCTGGGGGTTCAGCTTTTAGAAAGCTTGTTGGTAGACTTGGGTGCCAGTTAGCAGTACCCTGCCTGGGCTTCCCTGAGTGTGAGTTTTGTCTCAGGACTCTAGGAATTCCCCACAGGGCCACGTAGGTCTGATGGATGTGACCCCTGAGTCCCCTCCTCACTTTGTGCGAGTTTGAGGGTTGCTCTGTCCCCTTGTCTCTGGGTGACTCATTGTTCTTGCCTCCATCACGCTGCCTGTTGGGTCGGCGATACCTTTGATCGAGAGTCCTGCGAGTTTTGTTGCTTGTTTGTGACTCAGTTTACCCAGTCCACTGATGACTCTATTCGGGTACAGGCAGCGCAGGCGTTGCATGTTAGGTTCAGGTTGTTGCAAGGTGCTAGGTTGATTGCTTCCCCAGAAGCCCTGAGGCTGCCCTGTTATGGTTATAGGGACCTAGACTTGGGGGTGTAGGTCTCTTCGGCCTTGGTTCAGTCCACGCCCGCTCGTCCTTTCCCTACTGTGGTTCGGTCTGGTCCTTCCCCCTACATCCGGCTCCGAAATGTCTGAGGGTTTCGGGGTCGGGCAGGATTTAGATTTTGAGACTCGGGCGGTCAAGGGGGATGCCCTTTCCAGGGTAGCGACGGAGACATTCAAGTCGATTCTCCCTGCTACGGCATTTGGGTCTGACCAGTGGGCACCCCTTCCTTCCGGCTTCTATGGCTGCACCGGCCTTTTCTTTTGAGGGTGGAGCTTTGTGGGACGACTCGGCCCGGGTCCTGATGTGATGGTTCCTGGGGCTGGAGAGGGGCTGACTTGGGGGCCTTGGGCCCCGTTGAATCCCGCCTGAGTTTTTTTTGCCCTCTGAGCGGGGCTTACTGTTGCAAGGAGTAGGGTTTTCTCCCCCCCCCCTTCGTACGAGTTGGATTTGTCTGCCCCTCCCCGGGTTCGGTTCCGTGTCCTTTCGGGTACTTCGGTCCCGTCTTTCCAGGGGCTTTCGGTGTCCTGCATCCTGCCTCATGTGGTGCGGGGTGCCTTTGCGGCTTACCTCCTGCACGTCCCAGATTACGCCTCTGTCATGGATCTGTCTTTGTTCAGGTTTAGATCTTCGTTATGAGGTTCCAGAGTCATCCTGGCTAGCTGACTGCCCTGTTTAAGCTGTTTTATGCTTTGCGGCTCACGTATCGGCAGGCGGTGCTTGCTTTCTCCTTGGAATCTGCATGGGCTCTGGCTCTTAGATTGTCTTTGCCCTTTTATCCCTTGCTGTTTACAGGTTTGACAGTTGAGCAGTATCTGCAGGTAGCTTCTTCTAGTTGTCGTCCAATGTTGGACTTGTTGGTTCTCCGGGGGTCCCGGGGGGGGGGGGGGGGCACACGGACACAAGGACGGCCTGTCCGGGTTCATTCCTCTGTCCTCGGAATGGATGGTTGATGCCGATTTGTTCAATTGGCTCTGCCAAACGTACAGGCTCCTAGACGTGGATCTCTTCGCGTCGGCATGGTCGAGGCGTCTCCTGGTATATGTGGCGCCCTTCCCCGACTGCGAGGCCATCGGGGTCGATGCTTTTCGGCAGGACTGGTCAAGGTGGGGTTACCTGTACCTCTTCCTCCCCCTCCCCCCTTGTTACTGCAGGTCCTAGCTCACTTGGAGATATACCAGGGGAGAGTAATCCTCTTGGCTCCTTGGTAGCCGGCCCAGCCATGGTTTCAGGCGCTGCTTGCTCGGTGTCCTAACCCAGGGGTTTTCCCGTGGCTCCGCCACTTTCAGATGATAGGTCCGGTCCGTTTACCTAGCTGGCTCATTCTTCTCCTCGAGTCTTCGCATTTACTCTTTATGACTCGGGTCTCTCACCATCTGTATGGTGATCAGGTGGCTTTGTTAATGGTGGTCCACCTGCGTCCTTCGTCTTGACGGCAGTATGAGGTTTCCTGGCAGTCCTCCTATTTCTTTTCGTCTCTTTGTTGGTGAACTTCGTTTTCTGTTCGGGTGGTCTTGTCTTTTTTCTTGTGGCTATTTCAGGACCATCATCTTATGCTGAATACTTTCGCCTCATATCGTGCAGCGCTGGCGAAGCCACGGCGGCCCGCTTTTGGCATCTATGTTACTTCTTCGCCTTTTCGCAAGCTGTCTCGGGCATTGTTTCACCTCTAGCCTGTTCATGCGCCGCCTGAGCTGTCCTGGTCGTTGGACAGGGTTCTCTCTTGTCTCTCTTCCCCTCGGTTTGCTGTGGCCCCTTCGGTTAAGGATTGTCTTTCCAAGGCTCTTTTTTTTTTTTCCTGTTGGCATTGGCCTCTGGTGGTTGAGTCGGGGAGCTTCATGCTCTCCTCCGACGCAGGGTTTCTGCTCTTTTGGTCCTGGTGATAGGTTTGTTCGGTTGCAGTCATCTCCTTCTCTGGCGAAGAGTTAGAAACTGCCTTCCAGAGGGGCCCTTTGGTTTGTTGATGCTTTGTTGGTCTGGCCGGGGGTGCATCATGTGTTGTGTCGGGTTGCAGCTCTCCACCGTTCTTTGTGGGCCATAGCCTCCGTGACTGGGGATGCGCTTTGGGTTGATCCAGTTTCCCTTCTAACCTGTTCCAGGGTTTGGGTCTCCCAGGTCATCCGCAGGGTTATTCGGTTCAGCCAGCCTGTGGTCTATCCCCATGCCCACGATGTTCGTAAGTTTGCTGCACTTGCTGCCATCTTCGGTAACATTTCTTGGGCTGATATTCGGGCGTGGGGTTTTTGGCGGTCGAACAGGGTCCTGGTTGCTCGTTACCTAGTTAACGTTCCTGGGACTAGTCGGGCCTGTGTCGCTTTGGGTCGCAGGTTGAAGCGAGCTTCTACAATATTTTAATAATAAATAATTTTTTGAGGAAATCAGTAGGAGCCAAGAGGATGATTCAATCCTATGATGCTCTGGGTACTCCTAAGCCCACGCCTTAGACCACCACATCAAGACATGGTTCCTTCTGATTTTCTCATTGATAAAGCATGTTAATATGATTTCTTTGTGCAAATAATGATTGGTATTTTTCAATTATTGATAGAATTTTAATTTGTCATTGAAGTTTGCTATAAAATATTTTCATGCACGTTTTGACTTACCCTTATGTCCGGTGTGTAATATCTAACCTTACAATTTTATCTTTCAGCTTCCCAAATTTGCTGCTGATGATGAAAATGACACCAGCATTGATGACTACTTCAACACCAGTGATGCTTTATAAACTCCAGTACTGTATTGTGAGAGCCCTGTTACTGGCACAATTGGTGCATTATCAAGCAGTGTAGTATGCAGCAGCCTGCATCATTGTGGTATACAGCAGTCTGCAGTAATGTGATATACATAAGCCTGCAGTAATGTGGCATACAGCAGCCTGCACCATTGTGGTATACAGCAGCCTGCAGTAATGTGATATACCATATCATGCAACAATGAATGTACTGGACTGATGTTATTGCATACAAAATCTGCCGTGCAATTGCATTTTTCACGTTTTCAGAAGTTCTTGTATATAAGTATACTGTGATAAGTACTTCAAATCAATTCCAGTCTGTAAATCATTTAGCCAGATAAATAGTATATTACTGTTTTGAATTAAGTGTATCTCTGATGATAAATTTTCTATGCTTTATTAGGAAAGATAATTGAAATGAGTGAGGAGCTGCCACCACTGGAGAGGGAGCAGAGGCTCCGTGGCTGTAGATATCTTTGTAGGTGTAATGTTTGTCACGGAAGTTCCCCTTGCACTACCATAATCACATGTGGACAATTCTGTACTATTGCTTCATAAGCTAAAAATAAATTTTATCCATTGATTAGGTTTTATTTCTGTGGGAAACCCCGTCGGCTCCCTGAAGCTATCAAACTGACATGTGTCATATTAGTTTGATGTCATCAGTTCCTTGAGTTTGAGTGCCTGCTGGGGGCCTCGAGCCAGAACCTGGCCGCCTCAGAGAGGCGCAGGAAGCAATAGCCATATGAGCACTACATTTGGAGTTAGTCATGTCTGCCATTGACTGGGAATACCACCACAAAGGTAGGCAAAACAATACAAACCTCTAACTGGTTAAAATTGCAACACACGTCTGAACAAAATCAAAGAATTCCCTCCCCCCCCCCAAAAAAAAAGGGAAATAATGAAACAAGCAAATCGTCATCCAACTAGCATGCCCTCTTGTTAGCGCCCCCTTCCCTGATGGGGAAGCGGGAGCCCGCTCAGGTGAGCCAGCTGCACCACCTTCAGTTTGTTGACTGATGTTGCCGGTGTCCAGATGTTCTCTCTGGCCTCGAATTATTGTCTGGCTTTGGCGTTTGTGACTTTGCCAGCTGTGTGTGTAATTACCTAAGTGTAGTTACAGGATGAGAGCTACGCTCGTGGTGTCCGTCTACCCAGCACTCTGTCATGTAACACTTTGAAATTACTGACGGTTTTGGCCTCCACCACCTTCTCACCTAACTTGTTCCAACCGTCTACCACTCTGTTTACAAAGTGATTTTTCTTATATTTCTCCGGCAGTTTTGTTTCATTAGTTTAAGTCTATGACCTCTTGTTCTTGAAGTTCCGGGTCTCAGGAATTCTTCCCTATCAATTTTATAGATTCCTGTTACTATTTTGAACATAGTGATCATATCGCCTCTTTTTCTTCTATCTTCTAGTTTTTGCATATATAATGCCTCTAACCTCTCCTCGTAGCTCTTGTCCTTCAGTTCTGGGAGCCACTTAGTGGCATGTCGTTGCACCTTTTCCAGTTTGTTGATGTGCTTCTTAAGATATGGGCACCATACAACCGCTGCATATTCCAGCTTTGGAATAAGTCGTGACAAGAATAAGACAAAATTGTGAACAATTTCATTAGTATTTCTCCATCCATGTATTTAAAAGCAATTCTGAAGTTAGAAAGTGTAGCATAGGCTCCTCGCACAATGTTCTTAATGTGGTCCTCAGGTGACAGTTTTCTATTTAGAACCCCCCTAGATCCCTTTCTTTGTCAGAATTCTTTAAAGATTTCTCACATAATTTATAGGTTGTGTGGGGTCTATGTTCTCCAATTCCACATTCAATAACATGGCATTTATTCACGTTAAATTCCATTTGCCAAGTGTTGCTCCATATACTTATTTTGTCCAGATCTTCTTGAAGAGCATGACAATCATCTAGGTTTCTTATCTTCCCTATTATCTTAGCATCATCAGCAAACATGTTCATATAATTTGTATTTCCACTGGTAGATCGTTTATGTAGACAATGAACATTACCGGTGCAAGAACTGAACCCTGTGGTACTCCACTCGTGACATTCCTCCAATCTAACACCTTGCCTCTGATTACGGCCCTCATTTTTCTGTCAGTTGGAAACTTTTCATCCATGTTAGAAGCTTACCTGTCACCCCTCCAATATGTTTCAGTTTCCAGAACAACCTCTTTGGGGAACTCTGTCAAAAGCCTTTTTTAGGTCCAGATAGATGCAGCAACCCAACCATCTCTTTCCTGTAAAATCTCTGTGGCTCGATCATAAAAACTGAGTAAGTTCGTTAACAGGATCTTCCAGATCGAAAACCATACTGTCTGTCTGATATTATATCGTTTTTCTCCCAGGTTTCTACCCATTTAGATTAATTATTTTTCCAATATTTTGACTATTACACTTGTCAATGATACCGGTCTATAGTTAAGGGGGTCTTCCCTGCTTCCACTTTTGTAGATTGGAACTATGTTAGCCTTTTTCCACACATCACCTACAACTCCTGTAAACAGGGATGCCTGAAAAATCAGTTGAAGTGGAATGCTGAGCTCAGGTGCACATTCTCTAGAACCCATGGTGAAACTCCATCTGGACCAACTGCTTGTTCTTACTTAGCTCCTTGAGCATTTTTTCCACTTCGTCTCTAGACACCTCTATGTGCTCTATGTTGTTCTCTGGAATTCTTATTGTGTCTGGTTCCCTGAAGATTTCATTTTGTACAAACACACTTTGGAACTTTTCGTTTAGTGTTTCACACATTTCCTTTTCATTTTCCATGAATCTATTTCCCATTTCAACCTCTGAATATTATCCTTTACGGCAATTTGTTGTTTATGAATTTATAGAATAGACCTGGTTCTGTTTTACATTTGTCTGCAATCCCTTTTTCAAAATTTCTTTTTGCCTCTCTCCTCACTGCCGTGTAGTTGTTTCTCGCATCTTTGTATCGCTGGTATGTTTTGGGGGTTTGGCCTCTTCCTGTATTGATTCCATTTTTGTGTCTTTTGGTCTCTGGCCCTCTCGCAATTTCTATTGAACCATCCTGTTTCCTAGTTCTGCATCTGTTTTGGTATAAATTTTTTGTGCCTTTATCATATATTTCACAAAACTTGACATACATCTCATTCACTTCCTTGCCTAGCAACAAGTCTGTCCAATTATACTCACTAAAAAAATTTCTAAGGTTGCCATAATGTCCTCTCCTGAAGTCAGGTTTTTCAACTGCTTCAACCTCCTCATTTTCTTCCAGATTATAATGCATTGCATACTTTATTCCCAAAAGACATGGTCACTTTTACCCAAGGGGGAAGGTACTGAATGTCTGATATTTCTTCCTCCTTCCTGGTAAATATCAAATCTAGCATGGAGGGAACGTCCCCTTCCCTCATCCTTGTAGCTTGTTTAACATGTTGATACAAGAATGTTTCCAGGATGAGGTCTACAAGTCTACAGGTCCCAAAATCTTCTGTTTTAAGCTTCATATGCTTCCCAGTCTATGGATTTCAGTTGAAGTCGCCGACTATCAACAGTCGTGATCTATCGTTATCCGCTCTCGCTATAATCTCTCTCATTATTGTTATAAGACCTTTTGTTTACTCTAGCTCCTCCTTTGACCATGTGCTGCTTGGCGGTGGACTATATGCATTTATGATCATTAGTTTATCATCCTCCTCATGGCAGATCTCTAGTGCTATTATGTCAACTTTTGTGGATTGGCAGTCATTAATTCATTCACCTTTAGGTGTTCTTTCACCAGCACAGCAATGCCACCACCGCCTTTCCTTCCTAATTTTCTGTCCTGTCTCCAAATTGAGTAGCCCCTTGGGAATATGACCTCGTTTAAATAACATCTTCAAGTTTTGTCTCCGTGAGT
>WNGS01164437.1:30723846-30739659 GCA_020271785.1 Procambarus virginalis
TCTTGGCGTCATAAGAATGATCTTGGGATTATTCTCATGTTGTACCTTCTCCAACTTGTTTAGTTCTGCCTTTATACACAACACAAGACAAGACAGGGGGGCAGCATATCAATAAGAGATCTCACAGTGTCTTGTGATACCATTGGAATGTGAAGTGTAGAATATCATTAATAATTGTGTACTGTATGTGTTTGTGAGCCACTTGAGGGACCTTATATAGATGAGGGTAGAAATAGCCCACGCTACTCTTCTTTTGAGATGTACTTCCTTTTTCTCAATAAACTACTTGAACTTGAATCTGAGAGCTGTTTATTCATGAACTCGATGCCTTTACGTTGCCTCCATGGAAAACACACAACTGTCATTATAGTTTTCTGGATGATGATGACCAGTTTGCCTGATTGGGGACCTAGACTCTTCAAGAATTCGTGTGATAGGAAATATAAAATAGTACCTTGTGAAGACTTGAGGAATTGCCTCTTTGTCAATTTTGGTTCAGTTCCAAGACCTGCAATGCCATTAATCACAAATTCTTGAGGGTTTCTCGATTATCTCGCTTTCCTTTCAGGTGTTCTTTCACCAGCATAGCCCCTCCTGTCCTCTCTTCCTATTATATCCTGTCACATTCCAAATTGAGTAGCACCTTGGGAATACTGTATGACCATTTAGAATATTTTTCAAGTTTTGTCTCTGTTTGTGCAACAATGTCTGGGACCTTGAGCTGAATTACAGGGGTACCTCGGATTAAGAATTTAATCCGTTCCAGGAGACGGTTGCGTAACCCGAAAATTCGGTAAACCGAAGCAAATTTCCCATAAGAAATAATGGGAAATGAATTAATTCATTGCCGACTCCCCAAAAACTACTTCACTTCAAAGTAAATTTTATACCAATTCACCCAAATCTTCAATACACTACAACAGTATGTTCAAGTTATTACTCACCCTTGCTGATGACTCCTGTTGGCGAATGGAAGATGGTGAGGTAGAGAGGTGTTACTGTTTGGAAGGGAGTCCTTGTCCATTATAACATCAGACAGAGTGAAGATTTCTCTGGAGTGCATTCTCTGGCACGTTTTTGCCTGCATACCACTATGTCCTGGTTTGTGCTCAATGCTTGATTTTCTCACTTTTCTCACAATGAAACATTCCATTGAAGATTTTTTTATCCCTTCTTTGTAACACTTGTCACGTAGTGAGGCGTCACATTGTCATTAAAAAGATCAATGCAATGGCCTACTACAGCTTTATCTGGGTGATTTCCTTTTAGCAAAACTTTGCAGTCCTTCTCAATACAGCACACATTTTCTTAATTAATGAGGAAGGGACATTCTCTAACTTCCCTCCTCTTCCTACCCCTGAAGATTTGTTGATTACTGCCTATGCTAGTTCAACAACACCGAGTACCATTTTCATAGCCTTACAAAGGATCTCTTGTTTTTCCTCTGTGGTCATTCTCACAACTATAATTCTTGCCTTGAACCTTACCACTGGCATTCTTGGGACCATTGGCAAGATATATAATAACAACTTTTATGCTTAAATGGACATAAATCCAACAAAAAAAAACTGTAAATTCTTGTGAAGGATTCAAGCGGTATAGTCACTGGGAGCAGGCTCGGCGGGATCCGTAAGCGGACAGCAGTCTGGACTTGTGATCCTGTTGGCTCCGGGTTCGATCCCGGACGCCGGCGAGGAAGAACACCACTGGGCAGAGTTTCTTTTACCCTATGCCTCTGTTACCTAGCAGTAAAATAGGTACCTAGTGGTAGTTAGTATGCTGTCACGGCTGCTTCCTTGGGGGTGGAGGCCTGGTCGAGGTACTGGGCCGTGGGACACTAAAAAGCCCCGTAAATCATCTCAAGAATACTGGGCATGAGGCACTGATAAACGGAGACGCGATCGCCGTGCCACCACACTATAGGTTGGCTGTACGCGTATCAACAAACTCATTTCCGATTCAAAATTTTCCAAACAAATCGGGGTCGTAACCCAAAAAGTTTGTAACAAGGGACGTTCATAAACCGAGGTACCACTGCATATCTCTTAGCTCCAGTAATTTCTGGGGGGGAGCCCCTATGGCTTCCTGGAGCTTCCAGGTAATATGTATATTACTAGACTTTGGCATCAGTCATGTGAATGGAGTTCTTAGGCCTATCAGGACCATGAGCCAACACTGGCCACCTCAGAGGCAATTGCCTATAGAAATCCCCCATGTGGTTGGGGAAGCATTCTATGTCTGACCAGGTCAGGCATCCAGAAAGGTACGCACCCAAAACAAACCTCTATTCTGGTTAGAAATTGCTACTGAAGTCCGAACAGGTGGACAGAACTCCTAAAACAAAAAATGAGCAAATGAGCACGACATCACTGCGCTAATGTCTGCGCAGCTCCCCCCCATCCCCAGGAGAGGGAAGTGGGGAGCCCCAGACCCCTCGGCCAGCTACCCAAAACTTCAGTTCTAAGGCTGATGTGCTAGGGTGAAGCCATGTGCTCTGGCTCCTAATTGTCTCCAGCTCTGTACATAGTGGTGTGGGGGGGCTGTCCCTTTGGGGGGTGCACGAGCCAGGAGTATTATCTTCAGTACTCTGGCTGGCTGCGCCTAGGGGCTACGCTTCCCATGTGCCGGGAGTAAGTTACCCTGCCCCTTGGGGCTTGGGGCCACCTTCCCAGGCTCCTCGGGATCTGCCTCTGTTGGTCCGTTTCCACCTCGGCCAGGAATCGACCCAGGGCCTTAGGACTACAATCCCCGAGCGCTGTCCACTCAGCCGCAAGGCCTCGAGGCTGGTGTGCTGCCAGGTGACTGGCATTTAACTCCTCAGTCCCCCTAGCTTTACACATCAGTCATGTAGACCCGTCTCATTCCCAATGGTGTTCTTATAGTCCCAGGTATTCAAACAAGTGATGGCCGTCCTGGACTTTGTCTGCAATGGCCATTTGCTGGTGTACTCATTCTATATTTAGTATTTTCTTTAATGCATATACTGTGTGTGTGTGTTTATTTATTTATTACAGTATCTTTATTTATTTATTTATTTATTCCTTACTTGTTGTATGGACTCTGATTAACTGTTCAGCTTGAGTATTTGTGCCTAGAGTTAGTTTCTAGTTGGTCACTGGTTGGCACTGCCTAGCTAGGCCTATCTTTCCTCGTGGATTTAGGGGGTTATTATGGACCGGCCCTCTGATTCTGCCTTCACTGAGTCAGTTTGAAGGATGTGCCTCAGTTTTGCAATACTGTATTCCAATGGCCATTCTTTCTGCCTTAACATGGCTGGATAAAAGGACACATTTACCGAGGCTTTTGATGTGTGCTGTCGTTTGGCCTTAAGGGCCCTCTAGGAACTCAGTGATGGGTCTGGAGGGGGGGATCCTGAGGAGGGTCATTGGGTGCCTTTCCACCACAATGGTCCTCGATTTCCTCGAAGTGAATTCCTCTGTGGTGTCCCCCTCCTCATATTGTTTAAGATTAATTTAGTACCCCTGAGACATGCTATGTGCAGGCTCTAGGATCTGTTTCGGTTCCCATGTGTGCCACTTCCTATTAGCTGCGATATGGGGTTCTTGATTTGTCTTGGTGCAGTGGTGAAACACTCATTTCACGAGTGATTTGTCAGTTTTGAGTCCTGGCAGGGAAGATTGTTTGGGCATCATCCTTACTCTTCACTCTCGTTCACCCAGCAGTAATTGGGTACCTGTTGTCAACTGATTGGTGGGTTGTGCTCCAGAGAAAACTAGTGGGTAAGTTTTCAATAGCCAATAGGTCACCATGAGCTATTGGAAGGATAATCTTTCAGCCTGTTTGACAATAGTCAAAAGTCCTGTACTCACCTGTGTAAAAAAAAAAAAAAAAATCCTTCTCTTTCCTTGGGGAGTCCCAGACATGGCTTTTGGATTCCAAACACTCAAGTGTTGTGAGATGAGTGTAGTCTTTCAGGCATTTTGGTGGTTTGCTTTTTTATTCCATTAAACACCTTATTTTAAAATCATGCAACTGTTCGTATAATATCCTCCTTGATATACAGTATTGTATTTTCAGATGTTGAAGTGTCTGCAAAGCGAGGGACCCTGAATATCTGCTACAAAGAGAAGAATTTGTGAAGGCACAAGCACAGGAATTGAAGTTGATGACGACTTCTTTGGTGATGAGATATTTAAAAAAAGAAAAATGACGTGAGTTTCAGGTTGAATATACGCAGTGTTGACAGCTGAAGGGGCAGTGCTCCCACTTCTTAGAGCTTTTTGTCATCTTAGGGAGATAATCCATCAGTCAAGATTAATATAATTTGTTGCCAGCTTGAGAATGGGCAAGATTGTGCCATTTCTCCATATATGAAATTACCATTTTTTTTTTTTTTGTATAAGAGGAAGCCCCCTCAGAGAAAAGTTGCTATTCTTCAATGCAATTAACTCATTATGAGGTCTAGAGACGGAGAGAATATTTATTTGGCTGGATATTTCAGACCTGTTCAGTTTGCACTGGCAATGATACTCGAAACATTGTATTGAACTGGCAGTACAATGTCATTCTGCCTCATGATTACAAATATTATTATCTATTTATTTTGTTCTTTGCTATTATGTGTATCATGTTATGTTCTTCAGTAGATCAGGGGATAGAACACAAGATCAAAATACACTGCATTGATGATCTATTATAGGATTAACCCTCAAACCGCTAGGGGCCCAAATGGAATTCACACCCACAGGCGCAACAAAAAAAAAATCCAAAAAATTCTTTCGTCTTATAGAAGTGTTCTTTTTTGTTCCCTGATCACAGAAAAAAAAAAAAAAATCGTAGGTGGCATATTTTAGCTGCAATAGGGTAGGGAAGTGTGGCAAAAAAGGGGCGTTGGCAGAGCCTTCGCCAGACGAGGTCTACTTCGCCCGAGCTGTCAGACGGCAGTTGCCACAAATATATTATTACCTAATTATTTATTATTTCAATGTTTCTGATTGATTTTTCTTAGTTTTTTTGCAGTAATATTATTCCATACAGTGAATTGTGGTATATTTATATTATAAAATGTGTGAACCATCGCTGTACTCAAAATTATGGTGTGCATATAAGTGATTCAATTATTATGTTCATAAAACAATAAACAAATAGTTTTGCTGTTGTTACACTATATACACAGGTTATATATAAGTATGTGCATGTTTTGTTCACCATAACGAACTACTAAGTTGGTCTTGTGAGTCAAAAAGCAACGAGGAGTGACCTCCAAACACCAGCGAGCCATTCACTGCCACTCCCTCCCTCAACACCACCTCACTCACCCTCATTCACCTCCCACAATACTGTTTTTGCATTTATTCACTATACACAGACGTTATATATACGTATTCACATGTTTTGTTTACCATAACTGTACATCTAAGCTTGTATGGTGAGTAAAGGCACAAAGACGTAGCTACTCACACAGTCAGCTGAGCGGCGGCCGCCCTCAAGGCCAGACGCACTAATATTTCTCCTCCAACAATATTGGTTGTGGTCTTATTACGCTATATACACACATTATATATAAGTATCTACCTGTTTTATTCACCATACCTGTACAAATAAGCTGGTATGGTGTCCAAAGACCATAGTGGCCATCAGTAAACAATATGCCAAGTCGTGCAGACGACGCTCCTCCCTCACCAAAATCGCGGCTCCCAACCTACTCCTCTCGCTGTTATCTCACACTATACACACGTTATATATAAGTATCTACATTTGTGTTCAACATAGCGAACCACTAAGCTGGTATGGTGAGTGCAGTCAATAAATGGTGGCCACACACAGTCAGAAGACGACGCCAAAACCCTCCCTCCACAGCCTTACTCCTCCCTCCATCGAGCACATTGCTAAATATCACCACAATCAAGCTGTTATCAGAATCCTGGTCAGTTTTATCACAGTCAGGGGGCTTCAGTAATACTATCACTGCTAAATAATAGCAGTATCATTTATATTTTGGCATTTGTAGGCGATGCTGTGGTCACAAGCTGAACAACAGTGCTGTGAGCGTGTGCTGCGTGCGCCAGCCTTGGTGGCTTGCTCAATACTGACGCTCTAACACCCAAGAATGTTGGCCTGGATTTTTTTTCTAGGTGGCATCTGGCAACTATCGGTCGTGGCTGTACTATAGCTGCCCCTATCCCAGGCGGGGCGTTTAAATGATAGCGCTAGACACGAAATCATATATAAATGATGTGCACGGTTTCGGTTTTGTCACTGATATCATTTATATATGATATGCGCGGTTTGAGGGTTAATGGACTATTTGATTATCATCATATGATTATGTTCCATGATCATGACACATACTGCATTACTGTATTTAGTCATTGTGGGATGGGTTACTGTATCATGTCACCATTGGATAGGTCACTGTATTATGTCACTGTGGGATGGGGCACTGTATTATGTCACCATGGGATGTGTCACTATATTATGTCACCGTGGGATAGGTCACTGTTTCATGTCACCGTGGGATGGATCACTGTATTATGTCACCATGGGATGGGTCACTGTATTATGTCACCGTGGGATGGGTCACTGCATCATGTCACCGTGGGATGGGTCACTGTATCATGTCACCGTGGGATGGGTCACTGTATTATGTCACCGTGGGATGGATCACTGTATCATGTCACCGTGGGATGGGTCACTGCATCATGTCACCGTGGGATGGGTCACTGTATTATGTCACCGTGGGATGGGTCACTGTATTATGTCACCGTGGGATGGATCACTGTATCATGTCACCGTGGGATGGGTCACTGTATCATGTCACCGTGGGATGGGTTACTGTATCATGTCACCGTGGGATGGATCACTGTATCATGTTACCATGGGATTGGTCACAGTATCATGTCACCATGGGATGGGTCACTATCATGTCACCGTGGGATGGGTCACTATCATGTCACCATGGGATGGGTTTCTTACTAGAAATGTAACAAAAATCTGAATATTAAATGCTGTAGTAGTTTTTTTTAGCAGCAAAACGGTTAAACATTGTAGAAAAGATCAATATGGACATAATAATAACATCGAATGTAATAATTAATGTAATAATTACTGTAATACTTATTATTACATTGATCATGGCTAAGCAAGTAAAGGGCTAGTTTGGTGGCTGAAACTGATGCAAACTCAAAAGTTAATATAATATATATATTTTTTATTAAAATATTGCATTCTAAATTTGTTTATTTTCACACCAGCTGGGAAAATTTCTGGTCTCCTCCTCACATGATGACAGCCTTATCATCAGGACGCCAAAAACTAAAGGAAAAACTATTCCCGATAACGTCATTACTCCGCGCACAGAAATACTGGGTCGGTTTGGAGCCTCAACGCCTTCCACTACCCCTTCACACCCTCCACCAGTTCCCCGACTTCTGTCACTAAATCTGGACATAGAAAGTAAGCAGCAGAGGTTCCGTCCCATCTGTACACTCACTGTTTATATGTTTTGTAATCCAAGCTGGATTTTATTTTTAGATAAGTTTGTCTTCTATGGTGGTAAGTTATATTGTTGCTCTGAAATATTGCTTATGTAATGTATGTTTATGTATGTGTGTTTGGGTGTTAAGACTCAATGATGGGTTACTGTGTTTTTTTATGTTTATTTAATAGCCTTTGTTACAGCAGTCAGTTGTTGTCATACATTGACAACAACTGAGGAGGCATGTTGTGGCACGTTGTGACAGCTGAGATGAGATCTGTAGCAAGGAGCAGAGAGCTTGAGTGAGGCTGGGGATAGAGAGCTTGAGTGAGACTGGGGACAGAGAGCTCAGATGTGGGGTGAGAGCAGTGGGATCAAAGAGCTCGAATGTGGGATGAAAGCTGGAAGCTCAGATATTGCCAGAATCTGGCTGTCTGCTCTGTAGCGAGGCTAAAACGTCTTATGAGAGTAGCAATTGCACTCGACGACTGTTACATTGTTGCTGGTGAATGTCAATGATGTTGAAGATCCGAGGTGTATCTCTAGAGTGTTCGTACAAAACCACAATTCGAGTTAAGCTGACTAAAGATACTTCGTTGTTATTGTTGTTTTAGATTTAGCTACTTAGAACGAAATGTCCATATAGCATATAGCATATAGGGAGCCGGTCGGCCGAGCGGACAGCACGCTGGACTTGTAATCATGTGGTCCAGGGTTCGATCCCAGGCGCCGGCGAGAAACACTGGGCAGAGTTTCTTTCACCCTATGCCCCTGTTACCTAGCAGTAAAATAGGTACCTAGGTGTTAGTCAGCTGTCACGGGCTGCTTCCTGGGGGTGGAGGCCTGGTCGAGGACCGGGCCGCGGGGACACTAAAAGCCCCGAAATCATCTCAAGATAACCTCAAGATAGCAGGGGCAATAGTGAGCTCGTAACTGAGTTCCATTATTCACGATAACCTTGTTGCTGTGATATTTGGGTCAAAGTTTTAAATAAAGGTAGAGTTTCCTTCTTTTCACACTGGTTTTAGTCTTTCGTTTTATTAACATTATCTTGGTGCCAGATATAGATACACAGTGTGCACTAGTGTGTCCCATTCTTCAACTGCATAATTTCTAACCATTGTAGTCGCTGTGGATTTTGCATTTAATGCAGCTGCTCTTGTTAGTTGAATGTTAAGTTTGATGCACAGAGATTCAGTTGGTTCACATTCCAGTAAGTAGTGTAATAGCATCTGTTCCACAGATATGACATTCTTTGACTATTGGGGTTTATTATCTCCCAGCAGCACTTGTAGTCAAATCTAAGTGTGTATGGCTACTGCAATGTCTCTGGATATCTTTTTGCCAGGCTTGAAAGAGGAGTACCCAGTGGCATATTTGTTTCATACCACATTGCAGTGGGTCTTCCTTCCGCTCTGTGGCGACTTTTGATAGTTGGGAGTATTTTCTTCTTGATTTGCTCCTTAATCTGTGAAAAACTTGGAGGTATTTGAACCTGTACAACAGGTACTCACCTAGTTGTACTCACCTAGTTGTGGTTGCAGGGGTTGTAGGTGGCTACATATCACCTACAAGTACTAAAGCAAAGGTGTACGTGAGTGTTTTATTTGTAAGCACTCAGAACGAAGAAACAGTAAGCGAAAATCTATCTGTACCTGTTGCAATGAGAGCGAAGGCACGCTGTAAACCAAGGACTACTTCGTTGATTATTACTCACTTTCGAAGTACTGAGTACTTCCTAGTTGTGCTTGCGGGGCTTGAGCTTTGGCTCTTTGTCCCGCCTCTCAACCGTCAGTCAACTGATGTACAGATTCCTGAGCCTACTGGGCTCTGTCATATCTATATTTGAAACTGTGTATGGAGTCAGCCTCCACCACATCACTTCCTAGTTCATTCCATTTATTAACTGCTCTGACACTGAAAAGTTCTTTCTAATGTCTCTGTGGCTCATTTGGGTACTCAGCTTACACCTGTACCACCCGTGTTAAATAGTCCATCCTTGTCTACCCTGTCAGTTCACCTGAGAATTTTGTATGTGGTGATCATGTCTCCCCTAGCTCTTCTGTCTTCCAGCGATGTGAGGTGCAGTTCACATAGTCTGTCCTCATAACTCATGCCTCTTAGTTCTGGGACTAGCCTAGTGGCATACCTCTGAACTTTTTCCAGCTTCGTCTTGTGCTTGACTAGATACAGGCTCCATGCTGTGGCTGCATACTCCAGGATTGGCCTTACAGATGTGGTATACAAGGTTCTGAAGGATTCCTTACACAAGTTTCTGAAAGCAGTTCTGATGTTAGCCAGCCTCGCATAGGCCACTGATGTTATTCTTTTGATGTGGGCTTCGGGAGACAGGTTTGGCATGATATCAACTCCCAGATCTTTCTCTCTGTTCGTTTCATGAAGGATTTCATTTCCCATTCGGTATCCAGTGACTGGCTTCCTAGTTCCTCCTCCTAGTTTCATTACCTTAAATTTACTTGGGTTGAACTTTAGTAGCCATTTGTTGGACCATTCCTTCAGTTTGTATAGGTCATCTTGCAGCCTCGTACTATCCTCCTCTGTCTTGATCCTCCTCATAATTTTTGCATCATCAACAAACTTCGAGAGGAATGCGTCAGTTCCTTCTGGGAGATTATTTACGTATATCAGAAACAGTATAGGTCCAAGGACTGAACCCTGTGGGACTCCACTGGTGACTCCCCTCCACTCCGAGACCTCACCCCTCATGGTGACTCGCTGTGTCCTGTTGCTTAGGTACTCTCTTATCCAGTGGAGTACCTTCCCTTTCACTCCTGCCTGCATTTCCAGTTTGTGAGGTAGAGCAGTGGCAGTGTTTGCTAGTGAGTCTGCCTTTTCATTACCATCTGTCCAATGTGACTTGGTATCCAATTTAATGTGATTGACAGCCCTAGAGTGTGTGCTTCTTTTCCTATATGTAGGATTTCTGTGAGGAGTTGTATATTATCTCTGTGCTGGCTGGATAACAATGCCTGGAGCGAAGATTTAGAGTCGGTATGAATGATGACATCATGTAAATTATTCTCAATTACATAATTTATGGCCATCTTCTGGTCATATAATTCTGTTTGCAATGTTGAGCACCTACTATTCATGCTTCAATAAGCTTCATTTTTGTTAGTGTAAACTGCTACCCCAGCAGAATGTCTTTTTTTGGTAAATTAATTCATCTATGAAGATGTGAGTGGTTGTTGGTCTTGAGACGCTTTCCATTTGTTGTTCTATGATTGCTTTGAGCCTCTGCGAGTCACATGTTGATTTTTTAACTGGTAATCCTTCAATGATTATCTTTAGACTCGATTCTTCCCATGGAAAGGCTGCCAAAAGTGTTGATATGGGCTATCTTCTCTGGTTCTAATGGTTTGTTTCAAATCCACTTTCTCTAGAATCTTGACCAGATTATCCGTCCATGCACTTGTTCTATATTGAAAGTTTCTATGAAGCGATCTGTGTATGCAATCTTTGATTGACAGTCTGGTGGTGGTTCCAACAAGTTTTGTTGTTATGGTGGCTATTCTTTGTTTGATCCTGTTTCCTAAAGCTGGTAAGTTGGTTTCCATTCTTAGATTCTCTCGACGCATCCATATAGGTGCTCCCAGCATTGTTCCGAGGGCATAATTTTGTGACACTTTGAGTTTCTCTCATTGGTTATCACTGAGGAATGTAAGAGCAGGGGCAGCATAGTCAATGAGTGACCTAACTGCTTGAACATAGTACATTTTGAGTACTGGTAGAGTTGCACCATCTCTAAGACTTGTCAGGGATCACAATAGTTTCTGGCTTTGCAAAGTTGCCGATAATATACAATTTCTTGGGTGAATTTCAACTGGCTGTCTGTTATGACTCCAAGGTATTGAAAGTGGTAACCCACTCAATTTCTTGTCCTTTTATTGTATTGCAAAATCAGACTCACAATACATTCAATACAACGATGCTTCCGTTCTTGGGTAATATTACAAGCTTCTCTTCACTTTGCCAAATCGACTAATGTCTTTGTAGGCTGTCGACTGGCTTGATTGGTGCCTGTGCACTTGGGAAAGAATAATAACTGTAATTAGTGTATATAGGATTAGTATAGAACTTTCTGGAAAGTAGAATTCTCAGGTAATTTGTGGACCCATGATTAATGTAAAACTTCCTGGAAAGTAGAGTTCTCAGGAATAAATTATATGGAATTAAGAGGCACATCTAACTATCTACATTGCAACTAATGAGAGTTTGGAGCAGTTAGGTTACTCTCTCTTATAATTACTGCACTTGGGTAATATTTTTGAAAGATGTTTTTTGTGGATTATCTTGATATATAATTTCTTGATTGTTCTCGTTATATTGTCATCCCATGTAGTTGTAGCACCATAACAAACATTTCTCAGTCTCGCAGATCACAAGTTTGGATAAATGTGTTGGCAGACTGACAACTCGTCGTAATGGAAGGTATAATGCTTAGTATATCTTTCAATTATTATGCTAATAAAGAGTTGTTATATTCCAGAGCTGTTTTAGAAGTAATGTACCACCAGCTGCAAGGAGGGACGAAGAGACCCCGAGGCATTAGGAAAGCTCTACAAGATAGCAAGCAGTTTGGTAATTCTGCACTGGTAAAGCCTAGCAACCTTCCATTGCTTGAGGTAAGTTGTGTGGGTTTATCATTGAGTAAGAGTGGTGAGGAAATGGAAATATTGTTTGAGATATTTTTGTATATCGAACACACTACAATGCAGAACTTTCAATAACAAAATGTTTTGCTGTAAACCACTAATTTCATGCTGTGTACTCTTAACAAGTTAGTACATTGTACTTAGTCCTTGTAATTTGCACTGATGAGGATTTGACCTCTTAACTCCATGGCTATTCAGATTACACAACTTTCCAAGCGGTTTTCTTTTTGTATTAACCCAAATGTTATAATGTGTATATGCACAAGCTGTACTTGGATAGCAAAATTAACATTAAAAACATAATTTTGTTTTAAATCTAAATAATTCTAAGTTAAAATCCATATAGTAGTGATATAGCTTCCACTTACCTTCCACAACATAGATGCATTGCTTTGCCACACTCCCATTGACACATCTTAAGGCATGGTAATTGTGAGGATTCTCTTGCTATTTGATTATGGTAATTATTAATTCAATACTGGTACAGTACTTGTACTGTCATTTGAAAACTGCCCTCAATGAACCAGAGCATCTTGCTGGAAAATGAAAACTTATTTTGTTTTAGAAATGTTAAGTAAAAAGTTAAATTCTGTAATATTTTTATATTCATGAGTTTGTTTAGCTTATTTATTATGTACCTCATACCCATCCTGTGAGCAGCAGCAGAAAAGGTTCCAGAGGCACATGATGGGCTCAGTAACTTGATCTTGTATATTAATTAATGATGCATTGTTTCTTACCTCCTTATGGTAAGATGTGCTGTGTCATGCACAGTCATATAGGATTACATACTGCACTAGTACCACAGGGAACACTTTAAACTGTCCCTGCAGCTAGGGAGTCACTAGAGAACATTCAGTATGGCACAAAATATCCGAGTGTTCGTCCTAGCCGTGGTGGAGGAGGGTCTTGGAGCACTTCAGAAAGTTGTGAACTTGTGATCCAGTGACTTTGATGGAGGATGAACAAGACGACTCCAGGCCTTTTCAGGAAGCAATGACCAGAGGACTAAAACGGAAAACTGTGTGCAGAGAGTTAAGTGATACTGACAGTGTTGAACGACCGAAGAAGTGTAATGAGCGACGACCCACATGACCTGGGTTTCAAAATTCTATAAGGCAGGAAAATCTCACCGGAAGGATGCAAGAGGACCAAACGCGGCAAGAGGCACAGATTAATGGAAGGAAACGGCTGCTATTTCCCTCATCACATCAACCAACTTTTCATCAAAACCTGGAGCGGACCATTCATTTGGCCAAGGAATTTGGTGAATATGAATCTATTTAACCACTTTACTGTGCAACGCACCTGCAGGAGCTTGACAGGGGGTGCGCAATGCGCCTTCGGGATCTTATAAGTATAGCGTTTGATTCAAAACTCCCGCAGCTACATGGGGTTCACATCAGCTTCCTCAGGGGTCTTGTAAACAGACAAACAGACCCCTTTTAAAAAAAAATTGTAGGCAACATTCCCGGGTGTGAGAGCCTCAATACTGAGTGAGCAACCAAGGCTGGCGCACGCAGCATGAGCTCACAGCACTGCTGTTTAGCTAGTGACCACAGCATTGCCTAATAATGTCAATATATATATATATATATATATATATATATATATATGTAACTGGTATTATTTAGCCATGATATTATTACCGAAGAGCCTGAGTGTGATAATGACTGTGTACAATGTTCAAATATCAGTGAATCAATGCTGTTCATGATGTTCACAGCGCTAGCCACAGCACCACAGCATTATTTCGTCCATCTAGAAATCTTCAAATGACTAATTATGTTCTTTTACAAACTTGTGGTCAATTACTCATTTACAGGATTTAGTGACCAGAATTGTGATAATAGCAGGATTGCGGTGATAATTAGTGCTGTGCATAGTATTGTGGGAGGAGGAATTTTGGTGAGGGAGGGAATTGAGGTAGTGGCACTGTGTGTGGCAGCCACTCTTGTTCTGCTCACCATACTAGCCTAATGGTTTGCTATGGTGAACACACATGTACATGGGTATATACAATGTGTTTATATAGTGTAATAACAGCAACAGGAGTATGTTGGGAGGAGCCTTTTTGGTGAGGGAGGTGGCATCATACTCATAGCGTCGTCTGCTGGCTGCTGTGTGATTTCTCACGCAGTGTATGGTGGCCACTGTGCTGTTTGCACACAATACCAGCTTACTTGCATAGTTATGGTGAATAAACATGTAGATAATTATACATAACGAGTGTAAATAGTGTAATAAAAACAATAACAGTATCGTGGAAGGAGCAATGTTGGCGAGTAAGGTACTCACCTAGTTGTGTTTGCGGGGGTTGAGCTCTGGCTCTTTGGTCCCGCCTCTCAACTGTCAGTCAACTGGTGTACAGATTCCTGAGCCTATTGGGCTGTATCATATCTACATTTGAAACTGTGTATGGAGTCAGCCTCCACCACAACACTACTTAATGCATTCTATTTGTTAACTACCCTGACACTGAAAAAATTCTTTCTAACGTCTCTGTGGCGTCTCGGTTGCTCGCTGGGTACTAAGTTCCACGTGTGTCCCCTTGGGTTCGTGTTCCACCCGTGCTGAAAGATTGTTGGCTTTGTCACAGCCTGTCAATTCCCTTTTATAATTTTGTTAGTGTTCTCATTCAAGATGTAATGAGTGAGGTGAGTAAAGTGAGGGGGTCTGGTTGGGTGGGGGCAACTCAAACTTTCGGAGTCTGAGTGTGTTTGGATGGTGAATGTATAGATGGGTGATAGTGAAGATGAGTAAATAATACATAAATGAACTGAAACATTGATTATATATCCAATATATGTGGAGCGTGGAGACACAGATACTTCTCCCTTGTCGTTTTGGATTTTCCACCTGCCAAATATTTGTGTACGTGTTCATTAATACTAGGATTGGACAGAAAAAACAAAACAAAGGTATTTAAATTTACAACAAAAAATACGAAAAAAATATTTGTGGCAACCCGCGCATGTTGAAGCTGGCTCGCGACTGCCTCCGGGAGTCTACATCATGGGCGACCACCAAATCGTGACATCACACGCCATTTTCCAGACCCCATTGTTGCCAAAGTAAGTACAATTTTGGATTTTTTTTTAAAAAAAAAAATTTTAAGGCAAATTAAAAAAAAACAAGGCAAAACAAAAAAAAAAATCCTACTTTATTTCCTGCGCACAAGGGGGGCGGGGGATGGCCGTATGTGGAAGGTGAGCAGCACAGTGCTTAAGGAGAGTGTTCACTGGCCCTTCATAATGGTTGGGACAGAAGAGGCCATTCAACTTTAACCACGGCGTTAATAATATGGGTTGGTTAGCTCCCTGAAGTATGAATAATTACATTAAAGTTAATGGAATATCCGACATACTGTAAACTTGTATCCTAATTTCTTCATCTCATACAATGAAATTTGTGTTTGGTTAAGAGCATTCTTGTAACATGATGAAAAAGTCCAGATTGTTGCCTTGTTATAAGGGTGAGGCTCCATAAAGAGCTTTTTTTTATACAAGGAACTTGTGGATACAGTAATTAAAATATGAGAACCTATATTTATGCATTAAGTATTCTCGTGTGGGACATATGGCTTGAATATGTCAGTTTGACCCCTGATGTCAGTATTGAAATTGACAGTGAAATATTTTTATTGATGTCCAATACACACAAAGGGATTGAGTAGCTCAGGCTATTTCTAACCCGTTC
>WNGS01164437.1:30778647-30790032 GCA_020271785.1 Procambarus virginalis
CATTGTCATATAACAATGAATAACTCTCTGAACACAAGAGCAACAAACAGTACATGGCTTAGTACTAGTGAATTAGTACCACTCTGTTGGTAGATTTTTAGTTCTGGACACACTCACGAGGCTACAACCGCTAAACACCACCTATCTCTCAACATTAGAAACACACTCACGAGGCTACAACCGTTAAACACACCACCCACACACACTAGAACACACTCACGAGCTACAACCGCTAAACACACCCACACAACACTAGAACACACTCACGAGGCTACAACCGCTAAACACACCCACACAACACTAGAAACACACTCACGAGGCTACAACCGCTAAACACACCCACACAACACTAGAACACACTCACGAGGCTACAACCGCTAACACACCCACACAACACTAGAAACACACTCACGAGGCTACAACCGCTAAACACACCCACACAACACTAGAAACACAATCACGAGGCTACAACCGTTAAACACACCCACACAACACTAGAAACACATCATGAGGCTACAGCTGCTAAACAAAACCCACAACACTAGAAACACAATCACGAGGCTACAACCGCTAAACCAACACTAGAAAATTTGACAAATGTTTCAATGTCTCGAGACCCGTCATCAAGTCAAACTTAACTAAAACTTATCTTCAAGACTAACATATTAGATAAATCTATCATACAACCATCAGAAAAATGCATTATTTCAATAAGTTAATAGACGTTTTATATCAATTTATTAACTGTACGATGAAGCAAGCAACATTATCATGTAAAAGTGTGTGTACGCTTAGAACAAGTAATATATATACATGTCAAAAAATCGAATTTGACAAATCTGATTCTAAATTGAGAAACGAGGACTTGACAGGTTTCCGGGAACAATTCTTGATGTCAGGTATTGACTGTTGTGCAGAAGACACGCCCACCAGTCTAACGTGACCGCTCTCCTATCCCAGTCCGTTCTCCTGAGCGTTTCGGCCGTCACTAAACTGTTGTGCACCACACAATCCGGTCACCTCTCCCACCACACACGCCCGGTCACCTCTCCCACCACACAGCCCGGTCACCTCTCCCACCACACAGCCCGGTCACCTCTCCCACCACACAGCCCGGTCACCTCTCCCACCACACAGCCCGGTCACCTCTCCCACCACACAGCCCGGTCACCTCTCCCACCACACAGCCCGGTCACCTCTCCCACCACACAGCCCGGTCACCTCTCCCACCACACAGCCCGGTCACCTCTCCCACCACACAGCCCGGTCACCTCTCCCACCACACAGCCCGGTCACCTCACACCAGCCACCTGAGATCATCACATGTTGCCATTCTGGAAGCGTCGAGCCTCAAGCATGCGTGGTGAAGTTGCGTCGCCACCCTCCTCCTGTCTCCTCCACCTTGCCCTAACTTCCGAGACGTCTTAAGCCCACCCAAAACTTTCACGATTAATTTTCCATAACCTCGATCCTTGTAGCAACATAGTAAGTGATTGTAACCTATCCACCGCTGCCCACTGGATGGGGGGCGGTGTGCAGGACAAACACATCAATTGTGACACTAGCTCTCCACATATGTCAGTTGCTTAATTTAGAAACTGTACGTGTGGTCGGTCTCCAACCCATTATGTGGCTTTGTGATCATTTCCACTACCGCCCACAAGATGGGTATGATGGGTATAGGGTGCATAATAAATGAACTAAACTAACTGGTAACATAAAAAGGGTTTAAACTTGATACTAATAGCTGCTAGATATGTTGAAGAGTATGTAGCAGACGGAAAATAAAATTATACATGTTAAACTAGGGAGGGAAATGTTAATTATAATGAATATCTGTGCTCGTTCATAACCCTTGGGGTAGATGGTCTCCAGGGCACCCCGTGATATGTGCCCAGCTCGTCCAGGTTGTTGTTAAGATTCGCTACGTGGAACAAAAAGTTCCAAGTAGCACGGGCTATGGTGAGCCCGTAGTGGACTTTTTTTTTTTAGCTCGTCCAGGGCTGAATTATGTTGCCTCTTGCCCTAGAGCAACTGCAAGAGGTCAAGCAATTGCATGTGACCATGACATGATGAGCTCTAAATTGTGTATATAATACAAGATAAATAACTTCAGGGTACTCCTCCACACCTGTAATTGATTCTGACGATGTAGTTTAACAAATGAATCACATTTTTACCCGAGACAGCTAGAGTATGTCAGGATAATACAGCCATTACTATGTGATCTGTCAGTCAATTACCAACATAAAATTATTCCGCCTCTAATCTCTGCACCCAAATACTAAATGATCCTTCAAAATTCTATATATTTTTTTCTTAATTAAAATATATTTTATACCGTTTCATAATAATCAAGAAAATTAAATAAAAGGTTCAACTGAACTATCTGTAAAGAAAGGCCCACCAATCCATCCTAATAATGTATACAAGCAAATACATTATTCAAAATGAATTAGGACAAGCTTTATAGAGTATTAACAAATTATTAACACGTCACAGTTAAACTATAAGTGTTCGAGCCCACGGATCACCAGTAGCAACAGCCTGGAAGACCAGCAGACATGCTGGAGGAACCTCACTTGGGTTGGCGGACTGTGGAAACTGCAGTGTTCTTCGGCCAGACGAGATCATTCCGTGGCGCCTAGGATAGGCTTGCTATTGATCCATGGCTGGTCGTGTTGCGGCCTACGGAATACACGAGTTACCCTCACAAAAAAAGTTTCTCTGGCTATTTCCCGTGAAAGGCTTTTTAAGGCATCTAAAATTGTATCTATAAATGCCTGTCTTATTCAGTATACATGGACTGTAAACATATTAGGCTTGTCGAGATCTCTCCCCCTTGGACATAGGCAAACAATTGATCTTTAACAAGATGCAACCCACAACAGTTGCCTAACTCCCTGACACCAATATTTACTGTAGGCTTTCGTTAGGTTGGGTTGGGTTTGTTTACACGAGGAGCGATGACATACACTGGGACATATTTTTCCCAGGTTTTAGACCCTGCTCGCCCAAGGGCCATATGGTGCCAGGGAATGCCATCTGTGGCTATTCAAAGGTAAGAGACAGGAGCCAAAGATATCCAATCTTGAATTGCAGCAGTCTTTTTTTTGCATTTACGGTTTCGGCGGGTAGGCGGTTCTATGGGTTCTATATTTCCAACCCAGTAGTTGGAAAAGCATCTCCTGTTTTCCGTCTTCCATTATGGCTTGTTGAGCTTGAAACTGTTGCTCCTTGTTCGTGTTTGATCTGGCCTTTTGAAGAAGTTGTCTAGATCAACATCATCCAAATTGTTCAGTATTTTTAAAAGTTTCCATGACATCAATCCTGTCATATTTGATTTTGCAGTGTTATTAGCCATGTGGCCCTCAACCCTTCCGAGTATGAGTTGACTTAGTTCTGGAATGATTTTTGTCGCCCGGTGTTGAACTAAATTATACTCCCCCCCCCCACAAACCCCAGCTTCGAGAATATTAGACAGCCTATGTAACAATCCTAAATAATAATAATAATAATAATAATAATAATAATAATAATAATAATAATAAATAATGAGAAAATCAGTAGAAACTTGGAGAATTCGAAGCTATACCCTGGGTACTCCCAAGCAAACGCCTTAGACAACTACACCAGGACATGGTCAAGAGAATTGTATGAAACCCTGATTAGGCTTTACTGGAAGCTTCAGGAACCCTAGTGGATTCAGTCGAATCCCAGGTTGCAATTCTTTCGACCGTGTTGTGGCGTAGTTGTCCAAGGCGATTGCTTGGGAGAATTCAGAGCACAAGTTCGAATCCCCGTGGCGGCTCCTACTGATTTTCTCATTGATACATCACGTTAATGCGCTTTCTTTGTGCAGTAATAATAATAATAAATGATTTTAAAAAATATACAGAACATTAAACAGTGGTGTATTACAATGCATGTATATTCAAATAAAATACTCAAAAGCGTTTCCGGCATAAAATAGTCAAGTTAAATGATATATTTATAGGCTTGATGAGTAAACACCTAGTATTAAACAAGGAGTAAGCTTACATATATATGCAGTGTTCAAGAAATTTAGCAAATGATACATAATAAAAGCCATAGACTATTTTCGAACCTTGTAGTTTAAGCAACAGAAAAGACGTAATACTGTATTTAACATTTACAAAAACAGCAGAACATGTTAGAAACCGATTGTTAAATTTGTTACATGTTAATTTGATATTTCTTGTCCCTTTCAAACTGGTTGAAAGTAGTACACTTTTTATCACAGTTGGCAGGTCATTCTACAATTTGTATGTATAACCCCTTAATTTGCATTGTATTTCTGCTCTGGTTCAGTGTGGTGCCCAAGAGTTCTGTTACAGCCGTCTGGGAAGCGCTTATGGTCGGGGTTTGTATTGTAGTTCAGAGTTTTATAAATATAAGAGTACACTCTAGTGTACTCACCTAGCTGTGCTTGCGGGGGTTGAGCTCCGGCTCTTTGGTCCCGCCTCTCAACCGTCAATCAACTGGTGTACAGATTCCCGAGCCTACTGGGCTCTATCAAATCAACATTTGAAACTGTGTATGGAGTCTGCCTCCACCACATTACTGCCTAATGGATTCCATTTGTTAACAGATCTTACACTGAAAAAAAATTATTTATAATGTGTCTGTGGCACATTTGGGTACTTAGTTTCCAACTGTGTCCCCTTGTTCGTGTTCCACCCATGCTAAATAGTGTGTACACCCTGTCAATTCCCTTGATAATTTTGTAGGTAGTTATGTTTCCCCTTACTCTTCTGTCTTCCAAGGACGTGAGGTTTAGCTCCCTTTCCGCCTGGAAAGTGTGTGAAGTGACTTGATATTTAACATATTGAAGGATTTCGGTAACAGCGTTGAATTGCTGCCTGGGATTGGAGTTTGTTGCTGTTCTAATTGTTGATTAATGTTGAATAATGAGTGTATGGTACTTTTGGGTTGTAGACCTCCAGGCACACATGCCATGGGAGAGGTGTGAATAGATGGGAGTGAATAATAATTACCGGGGCAGAGCCAGGTACGTACTTAGTTTAGTCATTTATTATGCACTCCATACCCACCCGTGGGCGTGGTGGAAAGGGTTGAGGCACGTATGATGGGTTCAGCAACTGATCCCCCACCGTTCCTTTAGGTAAGTTAAGTAGTATCGGACTGTAAGGTCGAGCATTCCTACAGTTTTGGAAACTTATATTTTGTGTCTGGCAATTGAAATTAAGTTGTCAATGTGAACAAGGAATTTCCCATCTCTCCTGCTTTCAATTTCAGTTCAAAGTTCAAAACTAAACTTTGACGAGATTAAATCTAATACAAGATATGACTGCCACTGTATTGGATCCTAAAAATCAAATCAAACACATACGTTAACTGTTCTGACCTGGGTAGCTGTTGTGGGCAGCGAGGCGACCAACTGCTGGTCAACTGCTTCAATAATTATCCAGCACAGTGCCGCCTGCACGAGGTAATACACTAGGCTAGTGCAAGCATTACCCTCCATGCCAAGCTGCAAGTTCTTGCGTGGCTCTGGTGGGCGTGTGAATATAAGCCACGACGGATTATATGAGCTAGGCCGACATTCTAGCTTGCCACGAGGACCAGAGCCTGCCCAAGGCGTCTTATACTCTCTTCCATTCGAGTCTTCTCCAGGCCTCTCCGCTCTAAACACTCGCTAATAATATACACCAACACTACTACCATGCTGGTATTTGTCACAAGTGGAAAGCCTGGGAACACAGAGCTAGTTATTATCACAAAAAAGTGCCAAACCAGTCCCTCACAACTTAGATTTTCTAATTTAGCTCCCGACAATAACATGGCATCCGTTTGCTCAATTCACAAATTACTCCAGAACTCATTTTCTACACACGAAACACATACACAGCACACAGTGGCAGAAAATGCAAATATTCTCTGAGCGTTGCAGAGGACTGACTGAGGCCCTGAGGCAGCAGCAGCAGCAGCAGACACAAGCACCCACCCAGCACCGCCCCGTTGCCTCACCCCTCCCGCTTCACAAATAAATATATCCTCTTTACCACAATTATTACTTTCATTCATCTAAAGGATTATCCAAATGAAGTGTAATTATCTTGATCATTTTAAGTTGTACAGTTAATTTACAATTATTTATTGCGTACTGAGCGTGCAAATATTATTGGTGTTATGTGACTGTTGGCAACAGTGTTTATGGGCCGGCCACCAATCACCTTGCCACATGATGTCTTCCGATTTCTCTTTTGATATATTTCTTATATTTTAAATGTTTTTCTTAAAAAAAATATTTCTATTTATGATACAAATAATGTAAAATTTACTGGCACTTCCTGCGTGTACAATATTAATACAATTAAAGAACTAGATGCCAATATGACACTCTAGGCAACAGAAGCCATGTGGTCGCGTGATCCCTGATTGGTCGAGGGTTAAGCTGGCTCTTTAATTTTAACAATGACGTCATAACGTTCTCACGAATGGCCAGACAAGCCCATTGTTTACATGTATGACGTCACAGATGGTGCAGGTAAATTACACTGTAACTGCTATACAGCTAAGCAAGTTACTTGCTTAGCTAAATGAATTGTGGGGCTCAGTCCCTGAGCCCATTATGTGCCTCTGTAACCCTTTCCACTACCGCCCACAAGATGGGTATGGGGTGCATAATAATTGAACTAAACTAACTGCTATACAACTGTCTGGAACAACAAGACTTATTGAGGAACAACAAGACCTCTTGTATGTACAAGAGGTGTAGGCCTACCCTTGCCCCCCCCCCTCCGTGTACAGTATATATAGACCGAGAGATAATAATGTAGATGTAGGCCTACCCAACTCCACACTGTGTATACAATGGGACACAAACAGTGAACCGTTAGTTAGTTTAGGTCATTTATTATGCACCCCATGCCCATCTTGTGGGCGGTAGTGGAAAGGGTTACAGAGGCACACAATGGGCTCAGGGACTGAACCCCACAATTCATTTAGCTAAGCAAGTTACAATCTTGATGAGCTAGGTACAAAACCGGCCATGACATAATATATCCACGAGATATATTACGTAATATATCTAAGGCACGAGCGGCTCAGCTTGCGTCTAGGGTGCCCAAGGACACTCGACCGTTAGGTTAAGATAGGTTAGGTTAGGTTAGGTTAAGATAGGGTAGGTTAGGTTAAGATAGGGTAGGTTAGGTTAAGATAGGTTAGGTTAGGTTAGGTAGGGTTGGTTAGGTTCGGTCATATATCTACGTTAGTTTTAACTCAAATTTAAACAAATTAACTTATACATAATGAAATGGACAGATTTATCATTTCATAAGAAAACATTTGGAAACAATATATAAATTCAGGAAAACTTGGCTTATTAGGCAAATCGGCTCTTGCATAGTAGGCCAAGTACGACGTTCTGGCTACTAGGTACAACATATATATATATATATATATATATATATATATATATATATATATATATATATATGTATATATATATATATATATATATATATATATATATATGTATATATATATATATATATATATATATATATATATATATATATATATATATATATATATATATATGTGTATATATATATATGCGAACAAGCCTGAATGGTCCCCAGGACTATATGGAAATGAATATATATATATATATATATATATATATATATATATATATATATATATATATATATATATAATATTGCGTCTATATATATAAATATATAAAATATATATATATATATATATATATATATATATATATATATATATATATAATATATTTATACCTAGAAGGGGTATATATATATATATATATATATATATATATATATATATATATATATATATATATATATATATATTTATACCTAGAAGGGATATATATATATATATATATATATATATATATATGTATATATATATATATATATATATATATATATATATATATATATATATATATATATATATATATATATATATAAGCACGTTAACGTGCCCACTGGGAGAGAAATTATCTCTTGTGCCCCTTGTGTGAGTTACATTGTGACTTGTTAAGCTTGAAGCTGTTGCCCCAGTACTCACCTATAAGTGGTCACGGACAAGTGAGGGGCTGCTGTTTGGCCACCATTGAGGACTAGGATATTAAAACACATGAAATGGTGTATTTTATTTATACATATTATGGAATAAAAAAGGCAGTCAGGCAGTCAGTCGTTATATATATGTAACACGAAGATAGTGACACAATATATATGTCATTTACGTCCTTACCCCAGGCCTACATAATGCCATGATATATGTATTACTAATTATATGCAGTTTCAAAGCAAATTCCTGTAATGGAGTACCCATATTTATCTGTGGAATATTGTATATATTAGACAAACTTAACTCACTCGAAAGATTACTTAACCTTAACAACGTATTCAAGATGACAACACGTTGATTATAATAAACTTTAATTAAGTATGGACAATTCTTAAAACTAATAATATAAGTGTGATAAAGTATATAAGTTATACTCACGATGGCGTCAAACCAAAGAAAACGGACATTATGGCTGCGCCGATGGACGGCAACTCTGGAAAAAAAAATAAAAATAATTTACATGAATTTATTTAAGGGCCACTATCACTCTAGTGGCCTTGACGAGGACAGGAAAGCCGGCGGCTTGTCAGAGGTACCTCCGTCTGAGTGGGAGGGTATGAATATTCATTATGACCGTATAACATTGCGTAATAGTGGCTTTAGGCATTGTATGCACTAGCTCTATCTATAATTCGATCCATTAATGTAACATCACTTGTATGTATATACCTTACCTGAATAAACATATTTATTTTATTTATAACTCCAGTCTAGTAGTATGAACGCAACCCATCTTCCTGTTTTTTGAGATATATACAAGAGTTGTTACATTCTTGTAGAGCCACTAGTACGCGTAGCGTTTCGGGCAGGTCCCTGGAATACGATCCCCGCCGCGAAGAATCGTTGTTACAACCAAGTACACATTTTACTGTTGAGTTAAACAGAGGCTACAGTTAAGGATTTGCGCCCAGTATATCCTCCCCGGCCAGGATACGAACCCATGAACTTGTTTACAAAGTACCTGTTGTAACTATGTGGATCATCGTACATATGTTGCGGTAAAAGACAATTAGATAGTAGAATTTGGTACTATTCACTTTATAGAGTTGAAACAAAAATTATGCTAAAAGAGAAACTTAAATATTCCTAGGCCTAGTCTATAGGCCATATATATGTGGTATATTAGGCCTCAGATAGCCATGGATTAGGCCTAGGAAGGGCAGGTTAGGTTAGTTAAGGTTGTCCCTCCCCCCCCCCTCCCCGGGCACTCTGACAGAAGCAGAGTGCATGGCGGGGGGGGGGGGCGGGGGGGATAGTGTGAAAATCCTGGTCCGGCTTCATTGGAAGGGAAGGGAACTATCAGGGGACAGCGCCAATCCATTACGCCTATATAGCACTGGGAAGGGGGTCAGGATAAGGAGTTGGGATGGGATGGAGGGAAGGAATGGTGCCCAAGCTCTTGGACGGTCGGGGATTGAACGCCGACCTGCATAAAGCGAGACCGTCACTCTACCGTCCGGCCCAAGTGGTTGGGGAGCTTCAGAAAACCTTGTGAGCTCAGTAGAACTCTACGTTGCAATTCTTTTACCATGTCGTGGTCTAGTGGCTACCGTAGTGTGTGCGGGGGAACACCCACCGCATAGGTTCGAACCCTTATCACGGCTCCTACGGATTTTTCTCTATAATAAATATGTTATTAATAACTAATAATTCCCCTCAAAAAGTAAACTTGATGAATTAGTAACAATAATAATGAACTTCTTAAGGAAAATTGGAATAGCTGTTGTTTATTTACGTGTACATTTATTGTTTTACTATTAGCAACAGCGTAGCAGAGAGAGAGAGATATGAAACTTTTTAGAAAGCCAGTTAAAATGATTAATATTATTTACACCAAGACAATTTAAAACTAATTTAATTTATAATTAGTATTTTACCTTATAAGCAGCACACAAGGTGAATGGGAAATTATAAGCTTGGATTCATATTATAAAACATAAGAAATAATTGAGAAGGAAATAATGTTGTAGTGTTGATTTAGGGGCGACGACGATCATGGGATCGGATGTGCCCGAAGGAAATAATGTAATTTGACTGTGAGGAAACGTATATGTTTATCTCTCAGAATGTTTGGTAATATGTTTATTGTTTGTGATGTGTGTCTATGTATGTATTAACACGATGTACTGAACGGGGTGAGAATAGCTTGAGCTACCTCATCCCTTTGTGTGTATTTTACATCAATAAACTTATTTCAATTTCAATTTGACTGTGAGATCGTTGTTGTCGTCGCATCAACCACAAGATTGTGTATGAGGCTTGTGTGTGTGTGTGGAGGTTGTGAGAGCTCTGCTGAGCCACTACCTCCATCAGTTAGTTCACTGTAATATTACTACACTTGACAATGTTCATCACTTACAACAATGAATATATCGATGGAAATATTATTAATACTGCTATTGTCAGAGTTTTTTTTTTCAGATAATCAAAGTTTTCAGGAATGGATTTCCAGTTTCAAAACTATTTTTCTGCACTTTTTACGTTAATACAAGTCCTAAGCGATCTATTTCATTACTTTTTATGGGTCAGCTTTTATTTCGACATATTTTTTGCCTCCAAATTTAACGGTTTTTCTTAAATCAATCAATTGGATATAAAAATTCTGCAAGTTTATCCACTACAATATTACTAAATTCAGTTGACTAATACGTAACACTGTCTGCACTTCATTAATTTAAATCACCTGAACTTACAAATCTTAAAGATTGATCAATAAATGAATCAATTATGCTGGAAAGTTTAATTTGAAGGTCCTTAATGTGTTTGAAGATGTGGTTGTCCACATCACGTTAACAGTTTTTAATTTGATTTTAAAAGCTTTTTATGTTATCAAGAACACTTGATGATGAACATCTGGCAGAACACTTGATGATGAACACCTGGCAGAACACTTGATGATGAACACCCGGCAGAACACTTGATGATGAACACCCGGCAGAACACTTGATGATGAACACGGCAGAACACTTGATGATGAACGCTTGGCAGAACACTTGATGAACACCTGGCAGAACACTTGATGATGAACACTTTGGCAGAACACTTGATGATGAACATCTGGCAGAACACTTGATGATGAACACTGGCAGAACACTTGATGATGAACCCTTGGCAGAACACTTGATGATGAACATCTGGCAGAACACTTGATGATGAACACCTGGCAGAACACTTGATGATGAACACCTCGGCAGAACACTTGATGATGAACAATTGGCAGAACAC
>WNGS01164437.1:30790132-30838345 GCA_020271785.1 Procambarus virginalis
CAGCAAGGCGCCAAAGTGTATTACCGACGGCAATGGGTCCGACTCCACCACCTTCTTCTTAAGGGCACAAAGTGATGCTCCGAAGAAGAAGGGTTTAATTGTATCTTCAATCAACCCAGAGAGGAAAGAGAATATAAATGGAAACCCCCATATAAAATGCTGTCAAAACACACTATTGAAAGAAAAACAGCTGTAAAAGATTTAGGAATAATCATGTCAGAAGTCCATATTTTTATAGAACACAACAAAGTAGCTGTCACAACTGCAAGAAAAATGACAGGTTGGATAACAAGAACTTTTCAAACACAAGATGAAACACCAATGATGATACTCTAGAGTATATTGTGCTCCTTAGAGTGGAATATTGGTGCACATTTACAGCTGCATTCAAAGCTGGAGAAATTGCTGACCTGGAGAGCATGCAAAGCATTTTTTATTGCTAGAATATACTCAATAAAACAACTAAATTATTAGAACCACTTAAAAATTACAAACTTGTATTCTTTAGAATGCACAGGTGGGAGATACAAAATTTACACTGGAAAATATCAGGGCCGATTCCTAATCTGCAAACAGAAATAACACCATCCTGGAGCACTCGGATGCTCCAGTGAATAAGGGAGTACCTAAGCAATAGGAAGCAGAGTAACTTTGAGGGTTGGAACCTCAGAATGGCATGAAGTCACCAGCAGAGTCCCAAAGGGTTCTGTACTTGGACCTATCCTGTTTTTGATATGCATAAATGATCTTCCAGAGGGTATAGACTCATTACTCTCAATGCTTGCTGATGATGCCAAAATTATAAGAAAGATTAAGGGGGGCATATTACAAAAATACTGTATGCTATAAATGAAAACTGGTTCAATTTCGATCAAACTTTTTTGGCTAGTTGTATATAAAATTGGGTTCAACTGGTCGAACTCTCAGCATTGTAGCATAAATAGGAAGGGAGGAAAAAAATATTGAATTGTGTCAAAAATTTTCCAAAATGGTCAAAAATTAACATCAAACAAAAGTGTCAACTGAAATCATGTCTATGACTCTAAGCTATCACAATAGCTTAGAGTCTATCTGTAATAAAGTATTTAAATATTTAGTTTTATGCAAACAAAAAAATTGATTTTTTCTTTCTTTTTCTCCTATTTTTTTCTCTTATTTTTTATCAGCCGATTTGCATGAAACTTATAAACCTTACAGAACGCAAGCCTATCTGTAATGATGCAAATTTTGGAGGAATGTGGTTGAAGTCAACTTCAACCACAGGTGGCAGAATCTTTGATCTTATTTGTTGTCAAGTAACATAAAATTACTTCACCTCTCATTTTTTTTTCAATTTACATGAAATTTACACCTAATATGTAGAGCTTATGTCTCTACAAACTTTATGAAACACTTTTTTCCCAAGTTCATTTATTGATTTTATAAATAATTTTCAAACATGAAATATTGGCATATATTTTTGGGGAATTTTGACTACTTGTATTAGTACAACTAAATATATTTTAGATGATCCTTTTTTATAAAAATCCTTTATTATATGCTAATATGATATACGAGTGTCATAGAAATGATTTCATTTGAAACTTGTTGCTAAAGATTATTGAAAATGTGTAAAATTTGTTGGAAAAAAAATAACTCCCTTTCTATTTAGGGTGCGATACTGAAACGTAGAACAGTTGCAGCCCTTCTTATATACAACTAGTAAAAAAAGTTTGGTTGACATTAAACATTTAAAAAAGCGTAATACACCCCTTAAGACAGAGGAGGATAGCATGAGGCTTCAAGATGACCTAGACAAACTGAAGTTATGGTCCAACAAATGGCTGTTAGAGTACTTTTAACCCGAGCAAATGTAAAGTAATAAAGATAAGAACATAAGAACACAGGCAACTGCAGAAGGCCCGCCAGCCCATATGAGGCAGCTCCCACCCACAACCACCCAATCCCACCCATACACATGTCCAACCCACACTTGAAACAACCAAGGGACCCCACCTCCACCACGCCACGTGGCAACTGGCTCCACAAATCAACCCTACCACCGAATCAGCAACCACCCAGGTCTTTCCTAAATCTAAGCTCATCCAATCCACACCCATTGCTTCGTGTTCTATCCCGTATTGATACCCCAACACACCATTAATATCCCCTTTGCTATGCCCACCCATCCACCTGCACACTCCACCATGCCACCTCCAATTCTTTGCCCCTCCAGAGAATGCAATCCAATCTTTATCAATCCTTCTTCATATGACAGGCTTCTAATTTCGGGGACCAACCCCATTACCCCATGCTGGACGTGTTCCAGTGAATCCACATCCACCCCACAGTATGGTGACCAAAACTGAACTGCACAATCCAAATGGGGCCCAAGCAAAACAAGACAGCTGAAGAACAACACCAGGTGTCCCACTACTAACGCTTCAATTAATAAATCCCAGTGTCCCACCTGCCCCATTACAAACATTTATGCATTGATTTTTTGGTTTTAAATCTGTACTAATCATATTTGTACTAATCAAAGCATCTGCCAATCTTTTGATCATTTCAAAACTCTATTTAGATCATCTTGAAGTGATAGCGAGTCCCTTTTCGTGCTTATTTCCCTCCCGATTGTTGTATCATCGGCAAATTTGCAAATATTGCTGCTCAAACCTGAATCTAAATTATTTATATATATTATAAACAACAGAGGTCCCAGGACAGAGCCTTGAGGCACTCCACTTACAACACTTTTCCACTCTGACTTAACCCCATTTATACTATGTTTCCTTTGGTATAGCCATGCCCTAATCCAACCTAATATAGAACCCCCAATACCATGAGCCTCTATCTTTTTAATCAGTCTTTCATGTGATACTATATCAAAAGCTTTGCTAAAGTCAAAGTACACAACATCACAAACCATACTGCTATCAGCTGTCTCAACTATGCTGGAGTAAAATGATAGCAAATTTTTTTAACATAAATGGCCATTTGTAAAACCATGTTGTGAATCATTTATTAATTTATATTTTTCAAGATGAAGACGAATGGTATTTGCAATTATCGATACAAATAACTTTCCCACAATAGACGTTAGGCTAATTGGCCGATAGTTTGACGCAAGTGATTTATCTGATGTGGAGAGCAGGTCAGATACAAGGTACCATTTGGGAGATGATATTCTTTAAAAATCAAAGTGAGAAAGACCTGGGGGATGATATGTAAGACCTGTCCCCTGAAGCCCACATCAAGAGGATATCATCAATGGCATATGCCAGGTTGGCCAACATAAGAATGACCTTTAGAAACACGTGAAAGGAATTATTCATTACTTTGTATACCACTCAAATATGTCATACTATATGTGTTTGTATACCCCCACATATGTCAGACCAATCCTGGAGTATGCAGCTCCAGCATGGAGTCCATATCTTGTCAAGCAAAAGACTAAATTGGAAAAGGTTCAAAGGTATGCCACCAGACTAGAACCAGAGCTGAAGGGTATGAGCTATGAAGAGAAACTATGGGAACCAAACCTCACATCCCTGGAAGACAAACTAGGGGAGACATGATCACCACATACAAATTCTTGAGATTGATAAGACAGATCTAGTCAGTTTATTTAACATGGGGTACACGCACAAGGAGACAGGTGGAAACTTTGCACCCAATAGATGAGAAGAATCTATTGAATTTAGAAGCTGTGTCCAGCTGCTGATATTCCACTATTTTCAGCCAAGGTATAGGTTTTTATCAAAATCTTCAGTGACCTTATTATCTGCAAAAGTGATTATGTTTTTTTCGGCGGTTACCTTTATTTAACTAAATATACTGTACTTTCAAAGTAGGTGTCTTGGCTTTAATCATCATCTTAGAGAGAGTGAGGAATAACCCTTAAACAAACCTCTGGAAAGACCCCTAGCCTGTATTTCTTCTCATATTCATGTTTTGTATTGACTTAAGTATCTCTTTAGTAAGTCAAGGGTGTTGGTCCTTGTAGTTGTCACTTGTTTAGTAATCAAGAGACNTATAAGTATCTGCATGTTTGCTCACCAAAGCGAACAACTAAGCTGGTATAGTGAGTCCAGAAAGTAAAGGTGGTCACACAGAGTCAGCAGACAATGCTACCTCGCTCCCCACCAAGATTACTCCTCCCACTACAGCACTAATTATCACAACAATCCTGCTATTATCAGAATCCTGGTCATTTTATCACAGTCAGGGGTCTTCTGTAATAATACCATCACTAAAAATAGCATGAACATTAGTATACATTAAGGCATTTTTAGGCGATGCTGTGGTCACAAACTGAACAGCAGTGCTGCGAGCTCATGCTGTGTACGTCAGGCTGGTGGCTCACTCATACTGAGGCCCTCACACCCGGGAATTTGGCCCACAATTTTTTTAAATGGGGTCTGTTTAGACGACATTTAAAGAGCCCTGATGAAGGTGAGGTGAACCCCATGTATCCGCAGGCCATTTAAATCTTGCATAGTACCCAATACATCATATGATAGGATGCGCATTTATAGCAAGTCACTCAACACATTTTATGATGTGTTGCGCAACTTAAGGGTTAAGTTCTATAAAACCCACTTTATTTTCTTGCAAAAATTTAAATGAATAAATAGCCAACCAAATACTGTACTGTTCAAATATTATAGTGATATTTAATATTCGTTACTAGCTCTCCACGGCAATAAGAAAACAATATAATTCAAGAACTTTCGCAACACCAACTGCCACCACCCCTTGATGGGGGGGGGGTTAATGCCAGTTATATCTGCTACACACACACTCCATACATTCTCCCTCCCTCCCTGCCTCCCTTCCTCCCTTCCCGACTCCCTCCCTCCCTCCCTTCCTTCCCGACTCCCTCCCTCCCTCCCTTTGGATGTGTGATAATGGTATGATAGACAGTATACTTAGGAGCTACAAGAAGTTTGCCCCAAGAGTGTGACAATTATATACTGTGCTTACTATATTAACCTGCAATGTTAAATGGGATTCTTGTAATATGCTGTACTTACTATATTAACCTGCAATGTTAATGGGATTCTTGTAATATGCTGTACTTACTATATTAACCTGCAATGTTAAATGGGATTCTTGTAATGTTATTTGTGTATTTGACTCACTGAATTTGTGTGCCCCTTGAGGGACTTGAAGTAGAGGGGGGTAGAAATAGCCTAAGCTACTCTATCCCTTTGAGATGTATTTCTGCTTATCTCAATAAACATACTTGAACTTGAACTTGAACTCCCTCCTTCCCGACTCCCTCCCTCCCTCCCTTCCTTCCCAACTCCCTCCCTCCCTCCCTTCATTCCCGACTCCCTCCCTCCCTCCCTTCCTTCCCGACTCCCTCCCTCTCTCCCTTCCTTCCCGACTCCCTCCCTCCCTCCCTTCCTTCCCGACTACCTCCATCTCCTCCTTTCCTGACTGACTACCTCCATCTCCTCCTGACTCACTACCTCCATCCCTTCCTGACGCACTACCTCCATCCCTTCCTGACTCATTACCTCCATCCCTTCCTGACTCACTACCTCCATCCCTTCCTGACTCATTACCTCCATCTCCTCCTGACTCACTACCTCCATCTCCTCCTGACTCACTACCTCCATCCCTTCCTAACTCACTACCTCCATCTCCTCCTGACTCACTACCTCCATCCCTTCCTGACTCACTACCTCCATCCTTCCTGACTCACTACCTCCATTCCTTCCTAACTCACTACCTCCATCCCTTCCTGACTCACTACCTCCATCCCTTCCTGACTCACTACCTCCATCTCCTCCTGACTCACTACCTCCATCCCTTCCTAACTCACTACCTCCATCCCTTCCTGACTCACTACCTCCATTCCTTCCTAACTCACTACCTCCATCCCTTCCTGACTCACTACCTCCATTCGTTCCTGACTCACTACCTCCATCCCTTCCTAACTCACTACTCCATCCCTTCCTGACTCACTACCTCCATTCCTTCCTAACTCACTACCTCCATCCCTTCCTGACTCACTACCTCCATTCCTTCCTAACTCACTACCTCCATCCCTTCCTGACTCACTACCTCCATCCCTTCCTAACTCACTACCTCCATCTCCTCCTGACTCACTACCTCCATCCCTTCCTAACTCACTACCTCCATCCCTTCCTGACTCACTACCTCCATCTCTCCTGACTCACTACCTCCATCCCTTCCTGACTCACTACCTCCATCCCTTCCTAACTCACTACCTCCATCTCCTCCTGACTCACTACCTCCATCCCTTCCTGACTCACTACTCCATCCCTTCCTGACTCACTACCTCCATTCCTTCCTAACTCACTACCTCCATCCCTTCCTGACTCACTACCTCCATCCCTTCCTGACTCACTACCTCCATCTCCTCCTGACTCACTACCTCCATCCCTTCCTAACTCACTACCTCCATCCCTTCCTGACTCACTACCTCCATTCCTTCCTAACTCACTACCTCCATCCCTTCCTGACTCACTACCTCCATTCGTTCCTGACTCACTACCTCCATCCCTTCCTAACTCACTACCTCCATCCCTTCCTGACTCACTACTCCATTCTTCCTAACTCACTACCTCCATCCCTTCCTGACTCACTACCTCCATTCCTTCCTAACTCACTACCTCCATCCCTTCCTGACTCACTACCTCCATCCCTTCCTAACTCACTACCTCCATCTCCTCCTGACTCACTACCTCCATCCCTTCCTAACTCACTACCTCCATCCCTTCCTGACTCACTACCTCCATCTCCTCCTGACTCACTACCTCCATCCCTTCCTGACTCACTACCTCCATCCCTTCCTGACTCACTACCTCCATCCCTTCCTGACTCACTACCTCCATCTCCTCCTGACTCACTACCTCCATCCCTTCCTAACTCACTACCTCCATCCCTTCCTAACTCACTACCTCCATCCCTTCCTGACTCACTACCTCCATCCCTTCCTGACTCACTACCTCCATCCCTTCCTGACTCACTACCTCCATCCCTTCCTGACTCACTACCTCCATCTCCTCCTGACTCACTACCTCCATCCCTTCCTAACTCACTACCTCCATCCCTTCCTAACTCACTACCTCCATCCCTTCCTGACTCACTACCTCCATCCCTTACTGACTCACTACCTCCATCCCTTCCTAACTCACTACCTCCATCCCTTTCCGACTCACTACCTCCATCCCTTTCCGACTCACTACCTCCATCCCTTCCTAACTCACTACCTCCATCCCTTCCTGACTCACTACCTCCATCCCTTCCTGACTCACTACCTCCCTCCCTCCCTTCCTGACTCCCTCCCTTCCGACCTCCCTCCCTTCCGACCTCCCTCCCTTCCGACCTCCCTCCCTTCCGACCTCCCTCCCTTCCGACCTCCCTCCCTTCCGACCTCCCTCCCTTCCTGACTGACTCCCTCCCGCCCTTCCTGACTGCCTCCCTCCTGCCACGGGGACACTAAAAAGCCCCGAAATCATCTCAAGATAACCTCAAGATAAGATTCCCTCATCCTCGTAGCTTGTTTAACATGTTGATACAAGAATGTTTCCAGGATGAGGTCTACAAATCTACAGGTCCAAAAATCTTCTGTTTTAGCTTCATATGCTTCCCAGTCTATGGATTTCAAGTTGAAGTCGCTGACTATCAACAGTCGTGATCTATCGTTATCTGCTCTCACTATAATCTCTCTCATTATTGTTATAAGACCTTCTCGTTTACTATCTAGCTCCTTTTGGTGGTGGTGTATGAGTGTTAGGCCTGGCATTTCACTTGTTTATCTCTCAATGATAAATATACACTGCTCTGGCCAATATCCGCTAGTCCAGCTTCTATGGACATTTTGGCTGGATGGAGAGAACTTTATCCAGTAATGATTTTGGCTGGATTAGGGTGTTTTCTGGATTGGCAGCCTTCAAATTAGCGAGCTTCTACAGTATATCACGTTAGCATGATTTGTGTGTGCATCTGAAGTTGGGCCGTAAGATATAGGAACACTCTGCCCTTCCACCCAAGTGCTTGTGGGTCATACGTAAACACTTGGGATGGCTTCAGTAGGGACGGCCAGACTTGCTGTGATTTTCAGTATAAATCTGGTTGTATGTCTTTTTTTTTCAAGTCAGTGGTAGAGTATGCAGCTGGCAATTCCTTGCTGTAGGTTCACACCACCTCATAGCCCTAGCAGATTTTCTATACAGTACTTTTCTTAACATTATGATGTAAATACTACTGCAATACTACTGAATTTGAACGCATTGAGGCGTTCAAATTCGTCCCTCAGGTAAACCTGAACAACTGTAAAAACCTCGCTCCACTCAAGCGTGCGAAACCGACAGAATGTATGCCACACCCCCAACGAAAAGAGAGGACAGTTTGCCAACCAGGATGACTCCGGAACCTTGTAACGAACCCAGTAAGAAAAGGAAGAACTGAACTCGAAAGAGACAGGATCCGTTATCGAGGTTAATCTGGGTCACGCAGGAGGTAAGCCACAAGGGCCTCCCGCATCACATGAGGTGGGATGCGGGAGGCCAAAAACCTCCAGAAGGAAGGGACCGATGAACCCAGAACCAAACGCAGGGAGGAGCTGACTCCATATCAAACTCATACAGGGAGGGAGGATAAGAAAACCTCACCCCCCTGTAATAACAAGCCCCACTAAGAGGGTACCAATACACAAGCAGGGTTAAACAAGGCCCAAGCCTCAAAGTTAGCTCCTTCCACGCACTGGGAACCTACACACCAGGACCCGGTGCCAAGCCATCCTCCAAGCCCTCTGCTTCAAAAGGAAAGGCAGAATCCACCAGAAAAGCAAGAAAGAAGGGGGCCCACTGGTCAGACCCAGTAGCACCAGCAGGAGGAACAGGTTCAAATGCCTCTGTCGCCACAACGGATGGGGCAGCCCCCGAAACTGCCCAAGTCTCACCACCAACTAAACCCTGCCCCAGACTCCAAAGCCATCCTCCAAACCCTCTACCTCAAAAGGAAAGGCAGAGTCCACCAGAAAATCAGGAAAGAAGGGGAGCCCAATGGTCAGACCCGAAACACCGGCAGGAGGAACAGGTTTGAATGCCTTCGTTGCCACACTGGATGGGACATCCCCCGAAACTGCCCCAGTCTCACCACCAACTAAACCCTGCCCCGACTCCGAAGCCTTCAGATGCTAAGGAGCTGGGTGCAGAGGGGAAGGAATAGGACAAACAACAGGAGGGGGGAAGGACAAGGGGCGTGGACAAAACCAAAGTCGAGGCGACTAATGCCCCCAAGTCCCGGTCCCTATAACCAAAACAGGGCAGTCTTGGGGCATCTGGGTGAGCAACCAGCCTAGCGCACTGCAGCAACCTATAACATGCATGCAATGGTAAAGCCACCTGCACCCGAATATCAAGATCGGTGAATTGGGTGAATTGGAGTACAAGCAAGCAACACCACTCACAGGACTCCAGGTCGTAGGTGTCACTGACCCAACAGGCAGCATGACGGAGGCAGAAATGATGATTGTCACCCTGAGACAAGGGGACAGAGCAACCTTCAAACTCGCATGAAGTGAGACGAGACACAGGGGACGCATCCATTGAACCACTGAGCCCCAGCTGGGGTTTCCAGGGCCCTTAGACACTCTGCTAAGGGAAGCCCAGGAAAGGTACTGCTAACTGGCTCCCCAAACTACCAAACGAACCACTAAATGCTGAACCCCTATGACGTGTACATTCACGGGGACCTAGTGGAGGACCACCAAGACCACATATAAGGGTTAACAACACCAAAGGCAGATCCACCACCAGGCAAGAAACAAAAATAGAAAACACGCATGAGTACAACTTCACCAGGCGGAACAGAGCCGGCCGCTATATTATGGTGAAAACAAGCTACACAGTACCTCGTGCCCCTAACTGTGATGAAACTACCCCCTACCAAGAGGCAAACAGAGGTGCATGAAACACCTCAGCTGACTCCAAGGACGGGCAATCACCAAGCAGCAAAAGACCACAACGGAGGTAGACCACAAGCGACTTGTGGAAGGCAACCCCAAGCCACAAGGGCAGTATTTAGAGGGCACCTAGGGGAAGGTAACTTTAGGCGCATGCAGCCCGAGTACTTTACAGCCCGGAAATTACTCCTGGCTCCCACACCACTACGGAACAGGACCACACCACAAGGCATAGCACCAGAATGTCAGGTGCCAGAGTCGCACAACCACCAAGTCTCACATCAGCCTCAGAACTAGGGGTGGATAGCCAGCGCAGGGGAAGCTGTGCAAACAGCGGTGCCTTGATGGTTGTGACGTCATGCTCGTTTGCTTGTTTTTAGTTTGGGGAGTTCTGTTCAAAAGTTTGGTTTTCCGTAGCAATTTTTTTTTAACCAGATAGGGTTTGTTTTGGGGTGCCTACCTTTCTGGGTACCTGACCAAGTTGATGGCAAACACAGAATGCTTCCAACCACACAGGGATTTCTATAGGCCATTGCTCCTCGTGCCTCTCTGAGGTGGCCAGGTTCTGGCTCATGGTCCCCGGTACGCAGAACTCCATTCGCTTTGACTAATGCAATGGTCTAATACATTCATATCAGCCCAGATAGCTCCGAGAAGCTAAAGGGGCTCCCCTCAGAAAATAGTTAAAACCAAATGGGTAGAACACCAGGTTAACACTTTGATGCTCTGGGCACGCATGCACCACACTACTCCGGGTGGGTTTGGGCATTCCGCGGGAGCGCGCGGTAATTCTGAAAAGTGTATAATCTTATCAACTTTGTTACCTCAATTCTCATCCTAGGTTTTTCAATTTGGTATCATTGTGTTCGTAACAGAATTCTCTGCAGGACTAAAGGCATATTAAATCCAAATGCCCAGCGTACCGTCCGCAACAAACAGAGAAAGTGCGAGCGTGTTACCTGGGAGCGTGGCTCAAGAGCGATAAAATTTTTACACTCCTTTCACTTTCGTCACCCCAATTTGGCATTTTCATTTTGGCATCAATGTGTTCGCAATAGAATTCCCAACAGAAGTATATGCATATAATGTTAAAAACAGCAGCGCGCTCCACCTGCCGACAAGATGAAAATCACCAGAAAGAGAGCACTGCACCATCTCAAGACGCCTCTCATTACAATAGAGAGCTTGGTCATACCGAAATGTGTATACAGTACACCTACTCTCTTCAACTTTGTCATCTCAATTCTCGTTCTAGGTTTTTCAATTTGGTATCAATGTGTTCGCAATAGAATTCTCTACAGGACTAAATGCATATAAAGCCTAAAAGCCAAGTGAGAAAGTGAGAACGCGTTACCCGGGAGCGTGCAAGAGCAATAAAATCTGTACACTCTCTTCACTTTAGACATCTCAATTCTCGTCCTAGATCTTTCATTTTGGTATCGTTGTGTTCGCAATAGAATTCCCTACAGGAGTATATGCAAATATAAAGTCCAAAAGCCCGGCATGCCACCCACAGCAAACAGAGAACGTGACGGTGCGTTACCGCAGTGAGCACTAATAAATAGCAATAAAATGTATACTCTTTTCAACTTTGTTACCTCAATTCTGATCTTAGGTCTTTCATTTTGGTATCAATGTATTTGCAATGAAATTCCCTACAGATGTATATGCATATAATGTCCAAAACTGCGGCGCGCCCCCTCCCGAAGCCGCCGCCAATTTGCCGCCGAAAACGACGCAATGCTGCGTCGTTACCGGACTACTCTCGAGTAAAAGAACGACGCAATGCTGCGTCGTTACCGAGCGGAAGTGTTAATAATGGACAGACAGTATGGTTTTCAAACAAGATCATAAATCATGTGTAACAAATCTACTTAGTTTTTATGATAGAGCAACAGAGATTCTACAGGAGAGATTTGTGAGTTGACTATCTGAACCTAAAAAAACTCTTTTAACAGAGACCCCCACAAGCGGTTGTTTTAGAAACTGGAACATGCTGGAGGGGTGACAGGGAGACTACTGACATCATGAAAAATGTTCTGACAGAAAAATGAGGGCGGTAATCAAAGACAATGTATCTGGCTGGGGAAGTGTTACTAGCGGAGTACCACAGGGTTCAGTTCTTGCACTAGTAGTGTTCATCGTCTACATAAATGATCTATCAGAAGGAATACAGAATTAGATGAACATGTTTGCGGATGATGCTAAGATACTGGGGGAAGATAAGAGACAGACGAGTGTCATGTGTTACAAACAACTGAAATGGAAAAATGTTCTCAGCTAATTTGGTGAAAAGCAGACAATGAGTGAAACATCGAGGCAGCAGCGGCGCCAGCCACGTGATGCCAGTCAGCTGATCACTCACGCCAGAGAAGCCTTGTGGTGGACATGTTTCTTTACTCCCCCAGACACCACCATTCTTCCCTGACGCTCACCACTAATGCAACCTGCCTCTCCTGACAACTTCACCATGGACACCACCTGGCTTCCTTGACACCACTATCAGTACCTGCCTTCCCTGACACCACTATCACTACCTGCCTACCCTGACAACTGACACCAGATGCCTCCTGATACCACCTGCCTTCAGTGACATTCACTACTAACACCTCCTGCCTACCCTGACAACAACTTCCACCACCTGCCTCCCCTGACAACAACTTCCACCACCTGCCTCCCCTGGCAACAACTTCCACCACCTGCCTCCCCTGACAACAACTTCCACCACCTGCCTCCCCTGACAACAACTTCCACCACCTGCTTCCCCTGACAACAACTTCCACCACCTGCCTCCCATAACAACTTCCACCACATGCCTCCCCTGACAACAACTTCCACCACCTGCCTCCCCTGACAACAACTTCCACCACCTGCCTCCCCTGACAACAACTTCCACCACCTGCCTCCCCTGACAACAACTTCCACCACCTGCCTCCCCTAACAACAACTTCCACCACCTGCCTCCCCTGACAACAACTTCCACCACATGCCTCCCCTGACAACAACTTCCACCACCTGCCTCCCCTAACAACAACTTCCACCACCTGCCTCCCCTAACAACAACTTCCACCACCTGCCTCCCCTAACAACAACTTCCACCACCTGCCTCCCCTAACAACAACTTCCACCACCTGCCTCCCCTGACAACAACTTCCACCACCTGCCTCCCCTGACAACAACTTCCACCACCTGCCTCCCCTGACAACAACTTTCACCATCTGCCTCCCCTGACAACAACTTCCACCACCTGCCTCCCCTGACAACAACTTCCACCACTGACACCAGTCTTTTCTCACAACAATTCCACTGACACCACCAGTCTTTTCTCACAACAATTCCAACAATAACTCCCACTGCCTCCAATGAGAATAATGTCCACCTGCCTCCTGACACTAAAACAGCCCCCGTCCCCGTCTAGCCCAACTACTGACACCATTAACCCTCTGACACCATTAACCCTCTGACACCATTAACCCTCTGACACCACCCTCACCAATAACACCACCTGCCTCCCCTGACACCATTTTATCATGCTACAACCATTTCTCCCTGGAAACAATGGGTAAGCAAAATAAAACACTGCACAACTGTTTACACTGTGGTGATTCATAGTTGATGACAGTTGCCTCCGACGCTCGGTCTCGGTAACCGCTTGGATGAACAATCTTCGCTTACTCCAACAATTTTGTGTTCCACTGAACATTTAGTACCAAATGCAATTTGTTTGGACCATCCGAGAATTCATTAGAGCAGGGTTTGTTAGAGTGAGGATGCACTTTATTATATATATATATATATATATATATATATATATATATATATATATATATATATATATATATATATATATATATATATATATATACACACATACACATACACACACACACACATTTATATATGACTACAGGTGTGCAGCTACATTGGCTGATACCTATGTACCTCGCAGTATAGCAGAGGGAGGTGAGGCGGCCAATCATTGTTCGAAGACCTCGTCCAGCTCAGCTCTTTGGAGGTTGGGTGCAGACCCAAGATACAGAACGCATTTTTCCTCTGGACCGCAACATTGAGGCGCCTGAACAGGAAACTGGCCGCTCTTGAGTCTTTAGTTTGCGTAATGAGTTCCTCACTCACCTCCTTTAGAAACTTAAGTGCACATTTACCCCAGGTGCCCAGGGACTCGAAGCCTTTTGGCATGAACCTGTAACAACATTCTAGGTCCCTATACTTATTAGTTTTCTGGGTCTCCCTGAAGGAGACGGCCCCACCTCCCTCAGCTGTACTGTGAGTTAGATAGGTATCAGCCAATATAGATGCACACATGTAGTCCCATATGCCCTGTCTACCTTCCCTCCATGGCTGCAGGATGACTTCATCTGGGCATTTGTGACAAGTCACAAATGCCCAGATGAGGGTCTGACAGGTCTGCAGGAACAAGCAGACCTATCAGAACAAGCAGGCCAGCAACAAGCAAAGGGAACAACTGAGGTTCTTTTTGTGCTGGACAGTCAGCTGAAGCCAAACGTCTCTTGATGATGTCATTGAGCTAACAGGAAGTCCCCAATATGGGGAGCTTGCACAGCTAGGAGACGCATTTTGTCCTTCCCAGAAACTACCTCCAGCAATGCTGTGGCAATGATCTCCACTATGGGGCTATCCCATTTGGCCTGTTTGCAGTCGTTTGGAAAAGTTGGTCGAGGGTGAGAGTTGGCAAGATTGTCCCACTGGCCAGCTCCGTCCACGAATTTGGATCATGAATCCCAATGGAGCCTCTTGGGTATTCTGGTAGTACTTCATTCACTAATTCACCTGTAGCACTGGTCAAGGATAAGAATGCAGGCAATGCTAACTGTGTCGCCTTGCGAATACCTATTACCCGAGTCTAACTGGGAGCATTGCTTGGTCCCATTGGTCATCTTGCAGGGAGAGGTTTAACACTTTCATGGTTATTGATTTTAGGAGTGCGTCATATTCTGTTAATTTTGGATTGTCGAAGGAGGAAGCACACCTTAGGAAATAGGTAATCCTGGGCAATGCCAGACACCTTGTGAGGAGGTACAAAGCATCGTGGGCATCCAGAGCCCCTATTCTTCCCTCCATCCTCTTCAGGTCGTTCAGCTTTTCTTCAAGGATTACTTCAATGGGGCTCTAGCCCAAGGGTGCCCCTAGCAGCACAATGTTGGTGGGAGCAAACACTGGGGTTCCTGGCAACTTGGTTCGTACTGCATCTATGATTAGTTGGCTAGCTGAGATGATTTCACACTGATGGATTTACGGTGAGTCCTAACTCCTCTCCCTTAGATTTCACTAGCTGTAGATCCCCCCTAGAAGGGACTCTTGTGTCCCCACCAGGGTGCCATTGTCCAGGAACCAGATGTTGAGTTCGCTGGTCAACATGCTTGTGACAGCTTTAGCAGCCATGCAGAAAAGGAAAGGGGCAAGTGAGTCTCCCTGCTGGACACCTTCTGTGGAAACAACTTCATGTTCCCCAAACAACAGTGTTGATTCCCTACTGTAACCCTGCTGAAATGAAGGGGAGTAGACATGGAACACTTGTTAGAACTGCTTCCAGTACCACATCCCTTTTTACCTCGTTGAAAGCATTTTTAAAGTCTAATTTAATTAATGCCTTATTTTCTGCATGGTGTTTAATATAGGCTCATGCTGCATGAGCTGCTGCTTCACAGCCATGGGGGACACCAAAACCTAGTTGGTGAGGTCGAAGCATGCAACAATGCTTTGCGATGCTTGCAGATGTTTCTGACAGCTGCCCTAGCAGCAAGGCGCCAAAGTGTATTACCGACGGCAATGGGTCCGACTCCACCATCCTTCTTCTTAAGGGCACAAAGTGATGCTCCGAAGAAGAAGGGTTTAATTGTATCTTCAGTCAACCCAGAGAGGAAAGAGAATATAAAATGGAAACCCCCATATAAAATGCTGTCAAAACACACTATTGAAAGAAAAACAGCTGTAAAAGATTTAGGAATAATCATGTCAGAAGTCCATATTTTTATAGAACACAACAAAGTAGCTGTCACAACTGCAAGAAAAATGACAGGTTGGATAACAAGAACTTTTCAAACACAAGATGACACACCAATGATGATACTCTAGAGTATATTGTGCTCCTTAGAGTGGAATATTGGCGCACATTTACAGCTGCATTCAAAGCTGGAGAAATTGCTGACCTGGAGAGCATGCAAAGCATTTTTTATTGCTAGAATATACTCAATAAAACAACTAAATTATTAGAACCACTTAAAAATTACAAACTTGTATTCTTTAGAATGCACAGGTGGGAGATACAAAATTTACACTGGAAAATATCAGGGCCGATTCCTAATCTGCAAACAGAAATAACACCATCCTGGAGCACTCGGATGCTCCAGTGAATAAGGGAGTACCTAAGCAATAGGAAGCAGAGTAATTTTGAGGGTTGGAACCTCAGAATGGCATGAAGTCACCAGCAGAGTCCCAAAGGGTTCTGTACTTGGACCTATCCTGTTTTTGATATGCATAAATGATCTTCCAGAGGGTATAGACTCATTACTCTCAATGCTTGCTGATGATGCCAAAATTATAAGAAAGATTAAGGGGGGCATATTACAAAAATACTGTATGCTATAAATGAAAACTGGTTCAATTTCGATCAAACTTTTTTGGCTAGTTGTATATAAAATTGGGTTCAACTGGTCGAACTCTCAGCATTGTAGCATAAATAGGAAGGGAGGAAAAAAATATTGAATTGTGTCAAAAATTTTCCAAAATGGTCAAAAATTAACATCAAACAAAAGTGTCAACTGAAATCATGTCTATGACTCTAAGCTATCACAATAGCTTAGAGTCTATCTGTAATAAAGTATTTGAATATTTAGTTTTATGCAAACAAAAAAATAGATTTTTTCTTTCTTTTTCTCCTATTTTTTTCTCTTATTTTTTACCAGCCGATTTGCATGAAACTTATAAACCTTACAGAACGCAAGCCTATCTGTAATGATGCAAATTTTGGAGGAATTTGGTTGAAGTCAACTTCAACCACAGGTGGCAGAATCTTTGATCTTATTTGTTGTCAAGTAACATAAAATTACTTCACCTCTCATTTTTTTTTCAATTTACATGAAATTTACACCTAATATGTAGAGCTTATGTCTCTACAAACTTTATGAAACACTTTTTTCCCAAGTTCATTTATTGATTTTATAAATAATTTTCAAACATGAAATATTGGCATATATTTTTGGGGAATTTTGACTACTTGTATTAGTACAACTAAATATATTTTAGATGATCCTTTTTTATAAAAATCCTTTATTATATGCTAATATGATATACGAGTGTCATAGAAATGATTTCATTTGAAACTTGTTGCTGAAGATTATTGAAAATGTGTAAAATTTGTTGGAAAAAAAAATAACTCCCTTTCTATTTAGGGTGCGATACTGAAACGTAGAACAGTTGCAGCCCTTCTTATATACAACTAGTAAAAAAAGTTTGGTTGACATTAAACATTTAAAAAAGCGTAATACACCCCTTAAGACAGAGGAGGATAGCATGAGGCTTCAAGATGACCTAGACAAACTGAAGTTATGGTCCAACAAATGGCTGTTAGAGTACTTTTAACCCGAGCAAATGTAAAGTAATAAAGATAAGAACATAAGAACACAGGCAACTGCAGAAGGCCCGCCAGCCCATATGAGGCAGCTCCCACCCACAACCACCCAATCCCACCCATACACATGTCCAACCCACACTTGAAACAACCAAGGGACCCCACCTCCACCACGCCACGTGGCAACTGGCTCCACAAATCAACCCTACCACCGAATCAGCAACCACCCAGGTCTTTCCTAAATCTAAGCTCATCCAATCCACACCCATTGCTTCGTGTTCTATCCCGTATTGATACCCCCAACACACCATTAATATCCCCTTTGCTATGCCCACCCATCCACCTGCACACTCCACCATGCCACCTCCAATTCTTTGCCCCTCCAGAGAATGCAATCCAATCTTTATCAATCCTTCTTCATATGACAGGCTTCTGATTTCGGGGACCAACCCCATTACCCCATGCTGGACGTGTTCCAGTGAATCCACATCCACCCCACAGTATGGTGACCAAAACTGAACTGCACAATCCAAATGGGGCCCAAGCAAAACAAGACAGCTGAAGAACAACACCAGGTGTCCCACTACTAACGCTTCAATTAATAAATCCCAGTGTCCCACCTGCCCCATTACAAACATTTATGCATTGATTTTTTGGTTTTAAATCTGTACTAATCATAACTCCCAGATCCCGTTCACAATCCGACTTCACAATCTCAGCACCATATAGCTTGTATCTTGTAACCATATCATCATTACCTAACCTCAAAACCTTATATTTGTCACCATTAAACTGCATCTGCCAATCTTTTGATCATTTCAAAACTCTATTTAGATCATCTTGAAGTGATAGCGAGTCCCTTTTCGTGCTTATTTCCCTCCCGATTGCTGTATCATCGGCAAATTTGCAAATATTGCTGCTCAAACCTGAATCTAAATTATTTATATATATTATAAACAACAGAGGTCCCAGGACAGAGCCTTGAGGCACTCCACTTACAACACTTTTCCACTCTGACTTAACCCCATTTATACTATGTTTCCTTTGGTATAGCCATGCCCTAATCCAACCTAATATAGAACCCCCAATACCATGAGCCTCTATCTTTTTAATCAATCTTTCATGTGATACTATATCAAAAGCTTTGCTAAAGTCAAAGTACACAACATCACAAACCTTACTGCTATCAGCTGTCTCAACTATGCTGGAGTAAAATGATAGCAAATTTTTTAACATAAATGGCCATTTGTAAAACCATGTTGTGAATCATTTATTAATTTATATTTTTCAAGATGAAGACGAATGGTATTTGCAATTATCGATACAAATAACTTTCCCACAATAGACGTTAGGCTAATTGGCCGATAGTTTGACGCAAGTGATTTATCTGATGTGGAGAGCAGGTCAGATACAAGGTACCATTTGGGAGATGATATTCTTTAAAAATCAAAGTGAGAAAGACCTGGGGGTTGATATGTAAGACCTGTCCCCTGAAGCCCACATCAAGAGGATATCATCAATGGCATATGCCAGGTTGGCCAACATAAGAATGACCTTTAGAAACACGTGAAAGGAATTATTCATTACTTTGTATACCACTCAAATATGTCATACTATATGTGTTTGTATACCCCCACATATGTCAGACCAATCCTGGAGTATGCAGCTCCAGCATGGAGTCCATATCTTGTCAAGCATAAGACTAAATTGGAAAAGGTTCAAAGGTATGCCACCAGACTAGAACCAGAGCTGAAGGGTATGAGCTATGAAGAGAAACTATGGGAACCAAACCTCACATCCCTGGAAGACAAACTAGGGGAGACATGATCACCACATACAAAATTCTTGAGGAATTGATAAGACAGATCTAGTCAGTTTATTTAACATGGGGGTACACGCACAAGGAGACAGGTGGAAACTTTGCACCCAAATAGATGAGAAGAATCTATTGAATTTAGAAGCTGTGTCAGCTGCTGATATTCCACTATTTTCAGCCAAGGTATAGGTTTTTATCCAAAATCTTCAGTGACCTTATTATCTGCAAAAGTGATTTGTTTTTTTTCGTGTTACCTTTTATTTAACTAAATATACTGTACTTTCAAAGTAGGTTGTCTTGGCTTTAATCATCATCTTAGAGAGGAGTGAGGAATAACCCTTAAACAAACCTCTGGAAAGACCCCTAGCCTGTATTTCTTCTCATATTCATGTTTTGTATTGACTTAAGTATCTCTTTAGTAAGTCAAGGGTTGTTGGTCCTTGTAGTTGTCACTTGTTTAGTAATCAAGAGACAGCGAGTATTACGGACGCTTTCAGAGTTTGGTGAAAATCCAGATCCAGAAATACAGTTCATGCAGGTAACGAGTCACATCAAAATTGAGTATATAGGTACCGTGGTTGAGGGCCTGACCTGGAGTGTAGCGGGGCAGCAGGGGGAGCGAGGTATATGTGCGGGAGAGAGAGCTACACAGCCGACATGACAGCCCTCACACACCACAGCTCCTCATGGACGTTCAAAACTTGAGGCGCCCGGTTTGTTTACACTCGCCAGCCCGCCTCCCTCCTCTATAAACACCCGCTCCTCACACCATAACATACATTATAAGACTTTATATAGCGTTATTTATTTGAATTTGGATGTATTATTGATTTATAAGTTTTATTTTTATACTATCATTCGTCAGTATGATATTTTAAAAATACCTTATATATATAGCCCCTTGTAAAGACATTTAAACTTTGCATCGCTCATTTCCCTCCGTCACTATGTGATGGAGTGCGAAAAGATACGTGAATTTAGAGACAATTCTATAACCAATGTTCCAGCGATGTGTAAATATTTCATTTAAAATGATCTGCTACCAGAAATTTTAGCCAAATATCCCCAGTTTGCTAACTGTAGGTAGTAACTGAGTGATTGTAACCTATCCACCGCTGCCCACTGGATGGGAGGCGGTGTGCAGGACAGACATATAAATTTTGACACTAGCTCTCCACATATGTCAGTTGCTTAATTTAGAACCTGTACTTGAGGTCGATCTCGAACCCATTGTTGATGTGACGACTTATATTGAATTTTGTAACTAGCTCATCAAGATTGTAACTTGCTTAGCTAAATGAATTGTGGGGTTCAGTCCCTGAGCCCATTATGTGCCTCTGTAACCCTTTCCACTACCGCCCACAAGATGGGTATGGGGTGCATAATAAATGAACTAAACTAAACTAACTCATTTCATGATAAAATAATAAATAATAACAAAAATATACTTTTATTTAAAAAATCCAGAATAAAATGATATAGGGATTAAAACAGCAGTTACATAAATGTTTTTAGTTTAGTTCATTTATTATGCACCCCATACCCATCTTGTAGTTTCGGGCATAATTACCTGAATATACCTGAAGGCCTCTATGATCACCGCCTACAAAATTCTCAGAGGAAATGACAGCGTGGACAAAGACAAACTATTTAGCATGGGCAGAACACCAACAAGGAAACACAGGTGGAAGTGACGTAACGCAGTAATATGTCAAATGAGTGAAACCTAAGTGGCCAATAACTCAGAATTGATTGATTGATGTATTTATATACAAGAAGGTACAATGGATTTATGAGAGTACATAGCATTGATGTTTTTACATTCTTGTAAAGCCACTAACACGCAGAGCGTTTTTACAAGAATGTAAAAATATCAATGCTATGTACTCTCATAAACCCATTGTACCTTAATTCTTTTATATATATGAATAAATATTTTGGTACGGTTACTTCCAGAGTGAGCGCAGACGTGTGTCTAACCAGCTGGGCTGGGAGTCAACCAAGCATGGGGACATATCTAGTTTAGAGAAAGTACAATGCAGAGCGACAAATATTATCCCAGAACCAAGTCGACTCGTACTAGGAAAGGTTGAGGGCCACAGAACTAACAACACTGTAGACATGACAGGATAGCTCTCATAGTAACAATAAAATACTTTACAAAATGTAAGGTAGTAATCCAGATCACTTCTTTCAAAGGTCATATGTAACACATTCAAGAAGCAACAGCTTCAAGCTCAACACGCCACAGTGTAGGACAGAAAACAGATGTTTTTCCCTGCCCGCCGAAGCCGTAAATGCCAAAACATTACTGTAGTTCAAAATATAGTTAGAAAATATTTCTTAGGAAAAATGGATGGGGGACCTTTGACAAGCCACCGGTTTCCTGTCCCCGTCGAAACCACTATACACAGATGGTGGCCCCCAAGCAAATTATATTGTAACGCACGTTTATGTTCCGTTATTGGGTTGATTAAATACACAGTGTTTAGTGTTTCATATATATTTTAGTAGTCCTGGATACAGCAGTGTCGTAGACGTTGAGACGAAGCCTGGAGCAGAGCAGAGAGCTGAGTGAGGCCGGAGTCGTGGAGCTCTATGTGGGAGAGCGTACTGAGCGTCGGTACAGTATCTCGCAAGTGTCTGCTCTAGACCACACTTGAAAGTAGACTGATTACTATTTGCTATTTCTGCCGCTTATATGCTTGGGCAACCCCTCACCGGGTTGCTCGGGGCAACACCTCACCTCACTCATCTCCAAAGGTTGACAGGAATATTAACAATGCATTTGGAGCGAGTATATTATTGGGATAATCTACTCGCTACAATATCTACACTTTAAAACTGTATGGAGTTGGCCTCCACCACATCGCATTCCATTCGTTAACTACTCTGACACTGAAGAAAAATGTAAATTTTCTTTTGGGGGTACTTTTTCTTTTCTTGTTTGTTACACCCGTGCTAAATAGTTTAGCTAGGTCTACCCTGTTAATTCCTCTGAGAATGTTGTAGGTGGTACTCATGTCTCCCGTTGAGTGTAACCTTGGATTGTCAATGAGCAATCTGAGAGCAGCAGTGCACCGAGAACTTCAACAAGATCTTGTAGATCTGAGGCAAAGTGAAATTGACACCAGTAATTCCATCTATCATCATACTATCATGCAAGAGGAGCCACACATCAATGGATCATCCAATAAAATCAGCAGACTTCTAGATGTTACTACTGCTCGGCTTAGACTCGGTTACAAGTATCTCTGGGAATTCTCATTATCTGCCGATGTAGACCTGACCAAATGTAAACTGTGTCAACAAAATTATTCGCACACCCTCCGTCACTATGTGATGGAGTGCGAAAAGATACGTGAATTTAGAGACAATTCTATAACCAATGTTCCAGCGATGTGTAAATATTTCATTCAAAATGATCTGCTACCAGAAATTTTAGCCAAATATCCCCAGTTTGCTAACTGTAGGTAGTAACTGAGTGATTGTAACTATCCACCGCTGCCCACTGGATGGGGGGCGGTACCTTACCTTGAGGATACCTTGAGGTGCTTCCGGGGCTTATCGTCCCCGCGGCCCGGTCATCGACCAGGCCTCCTGGTTGCTGGACTGATCAACCAGGCTGTTGGACGCGGCTGCTCGCAGCCTGACGTATGAGTCACAGCCTGGTTGATCAGGTATCCTTTGGAGGTGCTTATCCAGTTCTCTCTTGAACACTGTGAGGGGTTTTCCAGTTATGTCCCTTATGTGTAGTGGAAGCGTGTTGAACAGTCTCGGGCCTCTGATGTTGATAGAGTTCTCTCTCAGAGTACCAGTTGCACCTCTGCTTTTCAACGGGGGTATTCTGCACATCCTGCCATGTCTTCTGGTCTCATGTGATGTTATTTCTGTGTGCAGGTTTGGGACCAGCCCCTCTAATATTTTCCACGTGTAAATTATTATGTATCTCTCCCGCCTGCGCTCAAGGGAATACAGATTTAGGCTTTTTAGTCGGTCCCAATAGTTTAGATGTTTTACCGAGTGGATTCTAGCAGTAAAGGATCTCTGCACGCTCTCCAGGTCAGCAATTTCACCCGCAGTGAAAGGGGCTGTCATTGTGCAGCAGTACTCCACTCTAGAGAGCACAAGCGTTTTGAAAAGTGTCATCATCGGTATAGCATCTCTAGTGTGAAAAGTTCTTGTTATCCAACCTGTCATTTTTCTTGCAGTTGTGACGGCTACTTTATTGTGTTCTTTAAAGGTAAGGTCTTCCGACATGAGTACACCCAGATCCTTTACATTGCCTTTTCGTTCTATGTTATGATTTGCCTGAATTTTGTACGTGGTTTCAGTTTTTATATTTTCATTTTTTCCATAGCGCATGAGCTGGAACTTGTCTTCGTTAAACACCATATTATTTTCTGTAGCCCATAGAAAAACCTGATCTACATCTGACTGGAGGTTCGCCGTGTCCTCTATGTTGCCTACTCTCATGAAGATCCTAGTGTCATCTGCAAAGGATGATACAGTGCTATAGGTTGTGTTCTTGTCTATGTCCGATATAAGGATGAGAAAAAGTACTGGAGCAAGCACAGTACCCTGGTACACAGTACAGTACAGCGTTTCCAGAAATGTATTCAAGTCTAACCTCACCCTTCAGTGTCTCAGAGTTTAGAAATTAGTTGTAAATCTGAACAAATCCACAAGGGCCGTGACGAGGATGGGAGTCCGACATCTCAGGATGGGAGTCCGACGTGCCACTATATATCTACGTGACTGTATATCCTGATATACAGGATACAAAACACAATCGAATCTGCCACACTCCCCCACAACCCCACACCCCACACTCCCCCACACCCCACACACCTCCACACCCCCACACCTCCACACACCTCCACACAGTGACAAAATGTCACTGTCTACCGGTACTGGTTGTACCGGTAGTGAGGGGCCGCGAGGACAATAACAGACGAGGAAGCTTTATCTCAACACTGGACAAAAGTAGACACGACAATGGTGATAAAGATGGTGGTAGGCGGTGTGCAGGACAAACATATAAATTTTGACACTAGCTCTCCACATATGTCAGTTGCTTAATTTAAAACCTGTACTTGAGGTCGATCTCGAACCCATTGTTGATGTGACGACTTATATTGAATTTTGTAACTAGCTCATCAAGATTGTAACTTGCTTAGCTAAATGAATTGTGGGGTTCAGTCCCTGAGCCCATTATGTGCCTCTGTAACCCTTTCCACTACCGCCCACAAGATGGGTATGGGGTGCATAATAAATGAACTAAACTAACATGTCTCCCCTAGCTCTTTTTGTTTTCCAGTCACTGAGCTTTATTTCAAGTAGCATTTCCTAACCTCTCAGCTCCGGGACGAGTCTGACGGCATTCTTCTGAGCTTAAATTTTGCCTTGTGTTGAACTATGTATGTTACTGTAACATTACATTACAGCAAATTGTTGAAGAAAAGGACCTTGGAGTCAAAATCCACCACTCACTCAACGTTGTACAACATGTAGGAGCAGCAGTCAGAAAAGCTAACCAAACCCTTTGAATAATCAGGCGTAATTTGACTTTGGGGAAAAGAAGGTAGTGATTCAACTGTTTAAATCTCTGATGCGCCATTTGGATTACTGTATCAAAGCATGGAGACCTCATTTTTAAATTCAAATTCAAAATTCAAATTCAAATTCAAATGTATATTTAGATAAAGTACATACATACAAGGGGTGATACAGATATTAATGAATTTATAAATAGAGCTAGTACATACAATGCCTAAAACCACTATTACGCAAAGCGTTTCGAGCAGGAAAACACTAAAGACTAAAACTTAATACTAATTGAGATTAAACTATAAAATGTGTTGAGAAAATATAAAAATAAAAAAGGGGGGAACATGGCAGGAAAACAGCAAAAATATCCAGAAACATACTGGAGCATTTTTAGGACATAGCTGCTCTGGAGAAAGTGCAACACTGGACAACAAGCCATTCCAGACCTGGTTGATGGGGTTCTGGGAGTTCTTCTACTCCCCAAGCCCGGCCCGAGGCCAGGCTTGACTTGTGAGAGTTTGGTCCACCAGGCTGTTGCTTGGAGCGGCCCGCAGGCCCACGATCCACCACAGCCCGGTTGGTCCGGCAATTACAGACCCATTTCATTAACATCATGCATTAGTAAAACTGCAGAACGGATGTTCTTAAACAGGCTACTGTGGAAGACTATAGACCTGCATAAACACATATTTGGCTTCACTAGAGGAGAAGGTACTGCCAACTGCATAGCAACATTACAAGGAACAGTTAACTCAGGTCCAGCTATAGTGATCTTCCTTGATCTAGAAAATGCATTCGAACTTGCAAGCCCGCAAGCAATTTTACACACCTTAGTTAAAAAAGGTGTAAAGGGAAATATGCTAGGAAGGATTCAAGATTACCTAAGTCACAGGAATGCCAGAGTAAAGTTGCAAGGACAAGTGTCGGACTACCACTTGCATGAGAATGGGACTCCACAAGGGGGAGTCCTCAGTCCTAGTCTTTTTAACATCCTTATGGAAAACCTTGTTACCATGACATTTACAGAAGGGGTTAAATTGCTAAGCTATGCTGATGATACAGAATTAGTCATTACAGGCCCTTCACTTCTAAATAAAGCACAAGGTGCATTAGATAAAGTAACATCTGAATGCAGCGTTTTAGGGCTAAAAATATCTGCACAGAAGTCTAAGGCAATGAGACTAGGCGGCCACACTCCAGACAGGCACCTACGCATTCAAGACATTAACCTTCAGTGGATTTACACAATATAAATATCTCGGAGTGTGGATAGATTATAAAATAACATTCAACAAGCAAATTCAGTATCTGAAGGAGAAAACAAAATCACTACTGAATATAATGAGAGCAATCACAGGGCCTCGTCTAGGAGCGGGACACAAAGTGTTAAGGATGTTTTACATACAAGCCGTTCGTTCCTTAGTTGATTATGCAGCGCCTGCCTTACTCACTCTTTCTCCTGGTCAGTGGGCAAACGTTGAGGTTATTCAAAACGATGTAATGCGAGTCATAACAGGAGCTCCCAGATGGACTAAAATACTAAACCTAAGACTAGAAACCAAGCTAACGTCGATTAAAATAAGGGTAAAAGGGATTGCTTGGTGCATGCTGACCAAGATATAGACTAGACCCAGAATCAGTTCACTTAAAGATATAATCACTGGAGCACAAACTCTGGACAGAAGAGCCTCCAATAGCAACAGGTGGACCCATTGTGCGATAAACACCATCAATACATTCGATGTAACAAACACAATCACTGAGAGGGGTGTCAACGAAATACATGCAGACTTTGCTATGCAAGCCCCTTGGGGAATCTCCGCCAGCAGACTTTAAGATTATGGTTCTTGAAGAAAAAAGAACCAGACAAATCCTCATCTGCTACGTAATATTACACAGATACATATAGAAGCAAACTTGGCATCTGACAGCTTCACATACTGACAGCTTCACATACTGACAGCTTCACATGGATCAGTAGACCAGCAGGGACAAGAAACCGGAGCTGCAGTTAAAGCAGGAACTCTAAATAGTTGGAGACTCTCAAATGGGCGTTCGATTTTACAAACAGAGATGCTAGCAATTCAAAAGGCTTTGGAATATGCTCTTGCTGAACATGTTATCATACATACAGATTCGAGAACAGCCATTGAAACCTTGCAACAAGAACACATACGTGATAACATCCACCTGATCACATATGTCATATCATTAATGCAGGTGTGGTGGGAACCACCAGCGGGGTCTGACGTTTCCCTGGTCTCCCTGCTCAACCCGTTCTGGTGTTTACATTGGGCTGCGGGGTGACTGTTTTTCAGTCTCAGTATGGGGACTTACGTGCCGTCACTGAGGAGGAATGACTCGGCTGCCTTACCTTACCTTGATACCTTGAGGTGCTTCCGGGGCTTATCGTCCCCGCGGCCCGGTCATCGACCAGGCCTCCTGGTTGCTGGACTGATCAACCAGGCTGTTGGACGCGGCTGCTCGCAGCCTGACGTATGAGTCACAGCCTGGTTGATCAGGTATCCTTTGGAGGTGCTTATCCAGTTCTCTCTTGAACACTGTGAGGGGTTTGCCAGTTATGTCCCTTATGTGTAGTGGAAGCGTGTTGAACAGTCTCGGGCCTCTGATGTTGATAGAGTTCTCTCTCAGAGTACCAGTTGCACCTCTGCTTTTCAACGGGGGTATTCTGCACATCCTGCCATGTCTTCTGGTCTCATGTGATGTTATTTCTGTGTGCAGGTTTGGGACCAGCCCCTCTAATATTTTCCACGTGTAAATTATTATGTATCTCTCCCGCCTGCGCTCAAGGGAATACAGATTTAGGCTCTTTAGTCGGTCCCAATAGTTTAGATGTTTTACCGAGTGGATTCTAGCAGTAAAGGATCTCTGCACGCTCTCCAGGTCAGCAATTTCACCCGCAGTGAAAGGGGCTGTCATTGTGCAGCAGTACTCCACTCTAGAGAGCACAAGCGTTTTGAAAAGTGTCATCATCGGTATAGCATCTCTAGTGTGAAAAGTTCTTGTTATCCAACCTGTCATTTTTCTTGCAGTTGTGACGGCTACTTTATTGTGTTCTTTAAAGGTAAGGTCTTCCGACATGAGGACACCCAGATCCTTTACATTGCCTTTTCGTTCTATGTTATGATTTGCCTGAGTTTTGTACGTGGTTTCAGTTTTTATATTTTCATTTTTTCCATAGCGCATGAGCTGGAACTTGTCTTCGTTAAACACCATATTATTTTCTGTAGCCCATAGAAAGACCTGATCTACATCTGACTGGAGGTTCGCCGTGTCCTCTATGTTGCCTACTCTCATGAAGATCCTAGTGTCATCTGCAAAGGATGATACAGTGCTATAGGTTGTGTTCTTGTCTATGTCCGATATAAGAATGAGAAAAAGTACTGGAGCAAGCACAGTACCCTGGGGGACTGAGCTCTTAACGGTTGACGGGTTGGATTTTATTTTGTTGACTATTACACATTGGGTTCTGTTAGTCAGGAAATTGTAGATCCATCTGCCTACTTTTCCGGTAATTCCTTTTGAGAGCATTTTATGGGCAATAACACCATATCTTGAGGTTATCTTGAGATGATTTCGGGGCTTTTAGTGTCCCCGCGGCCCGGTCCTCGACCAGGCCTCCACCCCCAGGAAGCAGCCCGTGACAGCTGACTAACACCCAGGTACCTATTTTACTGCTAGGTAACAGGGGCATAGGGTGAAAGAAACTCTGCCCATTGTTTCTCGCCGGCGCCTGGGATCGAACCCAGGACCACAGGATCACAAGCCCCGTGTGCTGTCCGCTCGGCCGACCGGCTCCCCAAATGTTATGGTCCATGGTCCGGCTCCCCATGGTCACATTTATCAAAAGCTTTTGCAAAATCTGTGTAAATTACATCAGCGTTTTGTTTGTCTTCCATAGCATCTAATGCCATATCATAGTGGTCCAGCAACTGCGACAGGCAAGAGCGCCCTGTTCTGAAACCATGTTGTCCGGGGTTATGGAGATGCTGTGATTCCATGTATTTTGTGATCTTACTTCTTAGCACTCTCTCAAAAATTTTTATGATGTGCGATGTTAGTGCTATCGGTCTGTAATTTTTTGCCTCTGCCTTATTTCCTCCTTATGAAGTGGTGCTATCTCTGCTGTTTTTAGTATATCAGGAATAACGCCAGTATCTAGGCTTTGTCTCCACAGAATGTGAAGGGCCTGCGATAGTGGTTTTTTACAGTTCTTGATGAATATGGAGTTCCAAGAATCCGGGCCTGGTGCGGAGTGCATAGGCATACTGTTTATGGCTTCTTCAAAATCCAGTGGTGATAGGGTGACGTCTGATATATGATTTGATGTTGGTATCATATCCATGAAAAATTCATTTGGGTTATCGATCTTTAGTGCGTTTAATGGCTCGCTGAAGACAGAGTCGTATTGCTTCCTCAGTAGCTCGCTCATTTCTTTGTTGTCATCGGTGAAAGTTCCATCTTCCTTTCGCAGGGGCCCGATACTAGATGTGGTTTTTGATCTTGCTTTTGCATAGGAGAAAAAATATTTCGGGTTTCTCTCTATTTCACTGATGGCCTTTTGCTCTCTTTCCTCTCCTGCGTTTTGTATGATTCTTGTAGCTTGAGTTCAATTTTTCCTATTTCGCTACCTAACCTTCTTCGCCGTTCCTGAGATAGGGTGCGACTCTCAAGTTGTACCGCGATTCGTTTTCTTCGCCTATATAGGGAACGACGTTCTCGTTCCAATCTGCATCTCTTCCTCTTTTTTCTTAGGGGGATGCGGTTTGTACATATTTCTAGTGCTACTGAGCTTATTTTTTCCAGGCACTGGTTCAGGTTCGCATTTCCTAGCTGTTCTTCCCAGTTTATTTCTGTGAAGTCCTGGTTTATTTGCTCCCAGTTTATCTGGGCTGGGCTGACATAAATAAATAAATAAATAAATAAATAAATAAATAAATAAATAAATATGTTTATTCAGGTAATTTACCTGACATTTACCTGTCGGGTGGATATTGGTGTCGTCAGCAACACTGTTTGCAGTTATGGTACTGGAAGATCTCGTCGGTCTACAGGTTGTTCGTGAGGACAGAGTGGTTGTGAAGTTCGCCGACTTTGGCTTGTTCCGGAGGTTTCTCGACCAGTATGAGGACAAGGAGGTAGGGCTGAGCAACGGTCTCGGCTCTGTGACTGTGACGAATTTGAGTGTGGAGTACACATACGTGTCTATTAAGAATGCGCCATTTGAAATGTCTGAGGATCTTCTCCGTCGGCTCTTGCCAGGTATGGGCGTGTGGACTCTATTCCTGTCTGTAGATACACAACCGGAGACGTCAAGGGACTCGGTAATGGCTATAGAACGGCTAAGATGGTTCTTCATGGGAATGTGCCTTCTTTTTCTGATCAGGGGAAAAAGACACCAACAGTATGGGGGCTTGTAGTAGAAGTACAAGTAAAATAATTTCTGCAGAACATGTAAATGAGGCGGCTATAATTAAGTAAGACTTAACAAATGTATAACATAGCCGTGGCTAACTCTAAGTACACCAAATCAACTTAAAATGTACACCCGTAGTAAAATAAAAGTATGCTTATAGCCTAGTAACAAGGTAAGTCAAAATCTGCAGAAACCTAATAGCTTATTGTCTAGAACTAGAAGTAAGGCAAATGTATAACATAATTCTATAACACTATGTATAACAGTCAGGACACAAAGAGTAAATATAATGTGATTAAACAACATAACATTTAATAAAGCCTGGCCAAGAGGCTCGAAAGACAATGGTAAACCCTAGCTGATTAATACGGAAATTAATCAGGCGTGCAGAAATTTACATAGAGACTGAGAAAAGCCTGATATGAAAATGGAGGAGAAAATTAACCCCATGCCGTGAGGCCGTGCCGCCAAGGATTTCCTGACTAAAGGTAAGGCTTACCAGTACCTAGAATGGCTGTAAAGGCAAAGTAGTAGCTGCGGACAACGGAACACTTGGGGACTGGCGCTGCACCCCCACTCCGCAGGCCAGCAGGCCGGAACCCCTCCCCCACCCCAAGGGCGAGTGCCCGCTGGCCGCGGGGGACCCTCAGGGTGTTGTTGTTGTTGAGTTAGGGGCGACGACGATCGTGGGATCGGACGCGCCCCGGCGTACCCGGGAAGGGTGAAACGGGAAGCCAGGAAAGGCGAAACGCCAACCAAAACGCGAAACGAGAGACGCCAAGCACTAGAAACTAAGACGCCACACGGCAAGGAAACGCACAAAGGGAGAGGCACAAGCACAAATAAAACAGGGAAAACAAGCAGCCAGAGATGCACACAGCATTTCAGAGCAAATACACAGGAAATCAAGGTACATACTTGCCCGGGAACCGTACATTGAATGCTTCCCAGAGCACCCACCGCCAAGGGTCCCGTCCACCCACAGGGGACACCATAACATCCGGAACCGGGGCAACAAACACCCGCAAGCAGGGGACCCAAATGGAAGTACCCACGAGGCGAGTAGTCGCCACACGGCTCGACAGGAAGGGAACCTGCCCACCACCAAAGTTCTCTGGCCCATCAGACAGCTGTAACTCGGCAATCTCCGTCCAGCGACCTGGCGGCATCACATACGCTGGCAACACGTCCTCCAGGACCCCAACTCGCATCCTCACAGGAGCGAATGGGCCACAGGGCACCACCACAGGGGCCCTGTGTACAAATCATCAGCAGCAAGAATCAAGAACATCCTTTCATGGCCGCTGAAAGGGGTTTCCCTCACCTAGTTCCCAGCGCTATCACACACTCATATGGACATACTTTAAATCTAGTTTTCCCTCTTCGATAATGAAAATTACCCGGGAATTCATTGTAAAATTATTGTGTTGTTAGCTTACACAAGGGGCCAGGTAGCCTGGTGGATAGCGCGCAGGACTTGTAATTCTGTGGCGCGGGTTCGATTCCCGCACCCGCAGAAACAAATGGGCAAAGTTTCTTTCACCTGAATGCCCCTGTTACCTAGCAGTAAATAGGTACCTGGGAGTTAGTCAACTGTCACGGGCTGCTTCCTGGGGTGTGTGTGTGTGGTGTGAAGAAAAAAAAAAGTAGTTAGTGTAGTTAGTAAACAGTTGATTGACAGTTGAGAGCGGGCCGAAAGAGCAAAGCTCAACCCCCGTAAAATACAACTAAGTGAATACAAGACAGCTCTGTGTGTAACCATCACACAGGCAGAATTCTAGGAGTGATCTTGTGAGGGTAGGAAGGAAAGAGGTGAAGCAGGTCAACTCTTGTGACTAAGACATGACCCAGCTTAAGAACCGAGACTTGCTCAACTTCACGTCAGACACGAGGGAACATTTTGGTTTTGAAAAAAAGGCGTCTCGCGCTCCCCCAACATCAAAAGCCACTTCCATCTAGGAAGCGGCGACATCGCTCTTCACCATCATGGGGCATGGGCCGTGTGAGATCGAAAAAAGGGAGAGAAGAGGGTAGGTGGAGGAAAAAAAAGGGGATGCATGCATGCAGTAACGAGGGAATTCTCGTTAGCAAAATAGACTAGTAGCCATTTTTTTACTATTCTTTCAGTTCGAGACAATCGAGACCTTGGTGCCATTGCTCATTATATTTATGCGTTTATAAATTTCCATGCCGCTTATTTAATTTCATGCTCACTTTGTAATAAGAACCAATCTTATTTGGAGCAGCATACCACCGACTCGAGGCTTCTAAACCAATTGTCCCACCTACCTATAACGCATGAATATTACCAGTACATGGGCACTAGTAGGTTATCCCAATCATTTAACTTAGTTATTGCTTGTTAATTTCAGTAGATGTACTGAAATTCTCATCTACTCTACGTGTAGAGTATGAGAATCAATAAATTAGCCATGCCCAGAAAACTGAAAACTTCAATTGACATACATTGTGACCAGAGAATTTAATTTAAATTTATTTGGGTTCGCCAGACACGGGAGACATCTCGTCACGCAGGGTGCAGTCGCACCTCCACAGATCTCCAGTATCATCTATTGATACTGGTAATGGCTCAAAAGGGCCACCACTTACGGGCTATTCATGCCTGTGCCACCTTTGGGTGGCTTAATCTTCACCAATCAATCATCAATCGAATAATAAGACACAGCCCCGCTCCTGTGCAAGGTAAGTCCACTACGGGCTCACCATAGCCGTGCTACTTGGAACTTGTTCAGAGTAGCCGAATCTATAACAACAGTTTGCCAGAACCATTTACTTTTAGGAATGCTTGCTATTCTTATGAGACACGAAGCAGGACGGAAACAGGAGACTTTCACCAGTTATAAATAATTATTAAAAAGAATAAGCCATCTGAAACTATCTGCCTTGGCTGAAAATGCCAAATCTGCAAAAATTCTAAAATCCAAATCAACAAAATCTTGACAAATGGGTGGGAGGAGATACCTTCGACTTGCCACTTTACTATCCCCGTCGAGGCCACTAAGATGGCCCCTCAGGTAAAGATAAATACATGTCCGTTTTTCAAAGTTATTGTAATACCTACTTAAATTTAGTAGACGTGACCGTAGTTTAGTTAGCAACAAGCAGCTTTACTATATATTATGAAAGCACTTAAATTGCCATTTTGTTTGACCTTAAAAGTCAGAATATTGAAGTCGCTTCGCCTTCATTACAACAGTGGTTTCCCCAATTTTAACCACTGTCCAAACTTTTTTTTTAACCGTTTTTTGGGGTGAAAAAAATTATACAAGGAAACAACCAGGAAGACAATTTAGTACGCAGCAGTGACAGGACTGACAAATCTCAATAAATTAAAGAAAAAAAATTAAGTAAGTTTTGTGCTATAAAAAAGCTAAATAATTAAAGTTATGTTCCTACAATGTTTTCAAGTCTTTAGGAAAGGTACCAATTAAAGCATTAATTGGTATCGTTCCTAAAGAATAGCAAAAAATCATATATTATATAATATATATATATATATATATATATATATATATATATATATATATATATATATAACTAGCGTCAAAAAGAGCGTATTTGCTTACCTAAACAAACTAGGAAGTTCAGTGCCTCAACCGATTATGTGCATTTAATCCTTAACACCACCGCCCACAGGATGGGTATGGGGTGCATAATAAATAAATTTAATTTAAGAAAGACGTTAGGGTAGTCTTATGCTCTAGTAGACTTAACTGTTCAAAATAAAAATTTTATACACACATCCCCACCCCATACTTCAGACACCGACCATTAGCCCAAAACTCGTGCACACACTTAAGTACCATGTATAATCCCATAAACTTTCATGCTGGATTGTTCATAAAGAATAAAGACAGCAAATGTTTATCCAATTTATTTGGTTCATCTAGCACGTTATAAAAAGTAAAAAATAATCTGCAAAAGAAATATATCCATCTACAAATGAAGGGGTTTGTAAAGTGCAAATTTAAGCCACAAGCCTATCTTTGAATTATAATCAAAGTCACAAATACAGCATTTCAATGTCCACCACGGAGCCGAAGAACTAGATGCAAGGTAGACTCTTTCTGAATGTTATAGTCCGAGAGTGTACGACCATCTTCCAGCTGCTTGCCAGCAAAGATCAACCTCTGCTGGTCTGGAGGGATACCTTCCTTATCCTGGATTTTTGCTTTCACATTCTCAATGGTGTCTGAAGGCTCGACCTCCAGGGTGATGGTCTTTCCTGTGAGGGTCTTCACGAAGATCTGCATACCACCTCTCAGACGAAGCACCAAGTGAAGTGTAGATTCCTTCTGAATATTGTAATCAGAGAGAGTACGACCATCCTCCAGCTGCTTGCCAGCAAAGATCAACCTCTGCTGGTCTGGTGGAATGCCTTCCTTATCCTGGATTTTTGCTTTCACATTCTCAATGGTGTCTGAAGGCTCGACCTCCAGGGTAATTGTCTTTCCAGTGAGGGTCTTCACGAAGATCTGCATACCACCTCGCAGTCTCAGAACCAGGTGAAGTGTAGATTCCTTCTGAATATTGTAATCAGAGAGAGTACGACCATCTTCCAACTGCTTGCCAGCAAAGATCAACCTTTGTTGGTCTGGAGGGATACCTTCCTTATCCTGAATCTTTGCCTTTACATTGTCTATTGTGTCTGAAGGCTCGACCTCCAGGGTAATTGTCTTTCCAGTGAGGGTCTTCACGAAAATCTGCATACCACCACGCAGTCTCAGAACCAAGTGTAGTGTAGATTCCTTCTGAATATTGTAATCAGAGAGAGTACGACCATCTTCCAGCTGCTTGCCAGCAAAGATCAACCTCTGCTGGTCTGGGGGGATGCCTTCCTTATCCTGGATTTTTGCTTTCACATTCTCAATTGTGTCTGAAGGCTCGACCTCCAGGGTGATGGTTTTCCCTGTGAGGGTCTTCACGAAGATCTGCATACCACCTCTCAATCTTAGAACCAGGTGAAGTGTGGATTCTTTTTGGATATTGTAGTCTGAGAGGGTACGACCATCTTCCAGCTGCTTGCCAGCAAAGATCAACCTCTGCTGGTCTGGAGGGATACCTTCCTTATCCTGGATCTTTGCCTTTACATTGTCTATGGTGTCTGAAGGCTCAACCTCCAGAGTGATGGTTTTCCCTGTGAGGGTCTTCACGAAGATCTGCATACCACCTCTCAGACGAAGCACCAAGTGAAGTGTAGATTCCTTCTGAATGTTGTAGTCGGAGAGGGTACGACCGTCTTCCAACTGCTTGCCAGCAAAGATCAACCTTTGTTGGTCTGGAGGGATCCCTTCCTTATCTTGGATTTTTGCCTTTACGTTCTCAATTGTATCGGAAGGCTCGACCTCCAGGGTAATCGTCTTTCCAGTGAGGGTCTTCACGAAAATCTGCATACCACCACGCAGTCTCAGAACCAGGTGTAGTGTAGATTCCTTCTGAATATTGTAATCTGAGAGGGTACGACCATCCTCCAGCTGCTTGCCAGCAAAGATCAACCTCTGCTGGTCTGGTGGAATACCTTCCTTATCCTGGATTTTTGCTTTCACATTCTCAATGGTGTCTGAAGGCTCGACCTCCAGGGTGATGGTTTTCCCTGTGAGGGTCTTCACAAAGATCTGCATACCACCTCTCAGACGAAGCACTAAATGAAGTGTAGATTCCTTCTGAATGTTGTAGTCAGAGAGGGTACGACCATCTTCCAGCTGCTTGCCAGCAAAGATCAACCTCTGCTGGTCTGGAGGGATACCTTCCTTATCCTGGATCTTTGCCTTTACATTTTCAATTGTGTCCGAAGGCTCAACTTCTAGTGTAATAGTTTTCCCAGTAAGCGTTTTTACAAAGATCTGCATTGTGCACCTGCAAAGAAAAAACCATATTAGACAGGATTAAACAATTTACTAGATAAAATTAAATTTACAGGTAAACCATTTCATTTACATTGTATCTGGTATTTTTGTAAACTGAACTTCTAGTCTGAAGAGGCAATGAAGATATAGCTTCAATATTTCATATTTAGAAATTGGATTCATTCATAGTAACAGCATTTTATTAATCCTCAACTTATGTATTCTGGTAAAAATTATTAGAAATGGTGTACAGGCCATAGGTTCATCTCATGTGCTCCGAGATTGTGCCAGATGATTACATATTAATCACCACCCGATAACATAGTAATTCTTTTATAGACAACATAATTTGCAATTTTGAGATTTTGGAAGAGTTGCTTTGTCACTTTAATATATCTAGAAAAATTCTAGTGACATATCAATCAATACTTGTGGAAGAATTCCACAGTATTAAATGTGTCTGTAGTTATCAAGTAAAAGATTTGTACAATGTAATTGCCTTCCAGCTCCCGGGTCCACGTCAAGCGAGGTATTAGGCTTCCCCACCTTCACGTGCAACAATTTGTCCGATGCAATACGTCGTCAGTGGAGTGTGGCAACTGATTTCATCTCTATTTACAGCTAAGCTGTTAATGTCTATACATAAATAACCCTGCAACTTTAATGATCTAACGAGATCAATATTACTAACCCATTGCTTTAGTAATATATTAGTCTACATTATTTTAGTATCGAGTCACATTCACCTCTAATTACCATTAATTCATTCAGTATTCATTTACTTTCATTTAATTCAGTGAATGAACCAGCACTGAAATAATGCTTGGGATATATTAATTTTTGCATGTAACCCCCCCCCCCCACCCCTAATTTTGGACAAGAGGATTTGACTTAATTCAGTCCCTTTAATACTCAATGCATTATTAAAACATCCATAGGACATTAGTTCATGGAGTAAAATATCAAACCATTTGCTCTACCCTGTTTTCCCCACTTTCTCAAAAAGTGGTGGTCCTTCACAAGCTATCGAAAATAGTATTAAAAATTCAATTGATTTACACAAGCAAGTTTTCCCCCACACTAAAGGAGGGGGGGGGGGTTCCTTTTGTGCACAAGAACATTTTTCCCTTTGCAATCCCCCCCCCCCTGCAAATGCAATTAAATTTTGTGCATAGGCAAATGGGCATCTTTGATCATGGCTGTACTTTAACAGGCAAGAAGGGTGGAGAAGCCTTTAAGTCAAACCAGTGTCAAGTTGTCTTTTGTATATTTTAAATTTTCTTTGTTAATTGAACGACACCGACAATATAAAAAAAATGTCAAATGGGTAAAACCCTCAAGAAGCTGCCGGCTTCCTGTCCTCATCGAGACCACTAGTGTAAGATGCCTTCAGGTAAATTATCTTAATATTTTAAGCAGCCTATTGCAGAAAGTATTTAAAAGCAAGGGTTCTGATGTTGCTCTATGACAGGCTTTAAAACTTTAAAAAAAAAGAGACCAATATGTGGGGAAAGGGGGGGGGGAGGGTGTTATCTTTAGGTTATCTAGAAATGATTTCAGGGCTTAGCGTCCCAGTCCTTGACCAGGCCATTTTGTTACACACCCCCAGGAAGTAGCCCATAGCAGCTGTCCTACTCCCTGGTACTTATTTATTTCTAGGTGAACAGGTGCATCATGGTGAAAGAAACTGCCTATTTGTTTCTGCCTCCACCAGGGATCGAACCTGGAACCTCAGGACTACAAAGCGCTATCTTCTCAGCCGTCAGGCCCCTGCCTACCCTGGGGGAAAGGGGAGGCAGTCCAGGGTGAATTTTTATTTCAAAACATAGCTAGCATGGAAAAAATTAACACTGAGGAAGCCGTTTAAGTAGTGTCCATACAAAATTAACAATATACAGCATGTAGATTTGCTTATAAATAATGGGGAAACAAATTTAGATAAACACTAAACATCCACAGATGCTTCAAGTGGATGAAAGATTGGCAGACAGTTCAATGCCAAAAGATTAAGTTTAGAAAATAGAAAATTTAGAAAAGTCACCAGATTGAGCAAACAATTTCAAATTCTCAATGAAAAAGTGAATGATCAATAAGGTCTTTAGCTTGAACTGGAATATACTGTAACTTCTAGCAGTGCTTGCAATAAGACATTACAGTAATTATAGCCTTTAGCTTAATCTGCATAGCCCCTCATTACGTAGCCCAGGTATGGCATCCTTACTATAGGAGACTACAGTAATGTGCAAATAAAAGCAAGAATCCCAGGAACTGGAATATTAGGGGTGCAATATAACAAGTACTGTATATAAAAATATAGGCAAGGGGTAACAAGGGGATACAAGCAAGGCTTTAAATTCAACAATATAGAAAACTTAAAGATGCGTATACATTTTAGATATTGTAAAGACTTTGGTAAATAGTTCGGAAGTTGGTGTCAATACACCGGAAATTGTGAATAGACAAGACATTTAGGTTGTACAATGACCCAAAAAACAAACTATTTGACTAAAATAACCTTAGTGAATTGGGAGAGAAACTATGAGAAAACAAAACAAGTATGACAGCTTGGTGAAAGCTTAAAAACAGGGTTCCAAAATTTTTGAGTTACAGATTTGGAACCAAACCAGTCTCTAGGACCAACATTAAAAGCAGCAATTTGTCTCAACACCTGTAATGCCAGGCGGATCTTGCACAACATCTTTGCACACCCAATTTGTCAATTGGCAGAGCTCAGCCAGCTCACAACCAATCAGATTCCCAGTAAAGGAAATTTTAAAGAACATTTTCATTCTGATGCAAATTGCATCACACACAGTGTTGCCAACAATGCAGTCGCAAGATTTAAATAATTATTGTCCAAGTTTTACATGCATGATGCAACTACTGTATGGATACAATAGCTGTGGATGTAAATTCAGAAAAGCAAGGGATAAAACAATCTCAAAACATCAAAAAATCAGCAAAGTCAGCCACCAGATGTTGACAGGTGCCAACATCTTTAAGTGCCTTCACCCAAACTAAATTCTTATTTGTGTTTTTCTTGTATTTTGCCAACAAATAATTCCATAATGAATTTTTCTGAAATTTTGTGCAGAGGCGAGAAAGTGGTTCTCCAAAGCTGCCATTTAAGGGTCAAGTCTACTTTACCCAAGGTAACAGCACATTGAAATCAATACTATTACTTCCTAACCTAACAATGTATTGAACAGGGCGAGAATCACTTCAGCTACCTCATCCCTTTTTGTGTATTTTACCTCAAACTTTTCAATTTCAATCTAATAATTTTACAGCATCAAAAAGTGGAGCTTTGTCAAAGTAGCTTACAATTTGACCATGCCCCTTTCACCTAGCAGTAAATAGGTACCAAGTCACAATTGCTTTCTTGGCCTCTTGTGGGAAAAGGGGTTAATTTGTTGGCGTAAAAGGCATACTACCACCCTTCCCCAGGTGCTGTCAACACTTGCTCAACTCCATGGTACATATTTACATATTTAACTGCTATATGAACAGCAAGATCAGGCTAAAGGAGAGGTGCCCAACCATTTTTGTTCTCTTGGTGCAAACTGAGGATGTAGGCTACTGTGCTATAAATCTTTCTTGCCCACTGCTGGGGCACAATTTGCAACATTTGATTTTGAGAAGAGCTTTAAGAGTCAATTAGCAATACATAATTTTTGCAAGCTGTCAGTTCTTCCATAAATGAGACACAGATACAGACCACTTAAGAATAATGGTTACAAAACTGTTGCTCTTTGTTACAAGTTCAAAGCCTTAATATAGGGGAACAGTTTTCAGCCCCGCTCCTGGCAGGCAAATCCATCACGGGCTCACCATAGCCGTAGTACTGGAACTTTTAGTTCCCAGTAGCCGAATCTTTAAAAACATAGAACAGATGCTTTTCAACCCCAACTGTTATAAACCATGGAACCGCTACCCGCTGAAAGATGCCAACATTCCTAAAGCAGGACCAGGTTCAGACAAATGGGGGCGGGTCATACACCCCCCCCAGGTCAACTATAAACAAGTCATTGGGTCCATTGTCTGCTCAATGTGGTACTCAAATTTTGGACGTGAAATTGTTGACAAACTTCCAGTCCCTAATGCATCTGTTCACCCAGCTGTAAACGAGTTCCCAGGAGTAATCACCGCTTTCACAATTGCATCCTATGTAGTCACAACCTCGATACAAGATTAAACGTAATACACACAGTCTACCAGTCCCAGACAAACATGTAGGTATATGGAAAAAATATATATTCTTCCAATGTAGCTAAACGAGTGACGTTATATCAAGACTCCCTACACTTGTTATTACATCTTAACCCATATAAGTGTGAAACAAACGCTGCCAGATAACATACCAGAATAGCGAGACAAGAAAACTCCAATATGTCGTCCTTATAAACACACACACAGTTGCTCTCTGGGTGGCGGCAGCCGCACTTTTGTCGCAGTTTCGCCCCGTCACTAGTATATATACCCTTGGTCACGTGACACACTGCCGCGCATGCGCACTCTCCCCGCTGCAACACATGACCAAAATTATTTACCATATGCTTTCTTCGCTTTATTTGATCTCTTCGCCACTTGTACCACGACATACTACTCCCAGTAAGCCCAAGGATTGTCTTGGTATGGGTTATGAGTGAGAGTAAAGGCCAGTGTGGTGAGAGCGGCAGAGATAAGGGACNATCTACTCGCTACAATATCTACACTTTAAAACTGTATGGAGTTGGCCTCCACCAATCGCATTCCATTCGTTAACTACTCTGACACTGAAGAAAAAGTAAATTTCTTTTGGGGGTACTTTTTCTTTTCTTGTTTGTTACACCCGTGCTAAATAGTTTAGCTAGGTCTACCCTGTTAATTCCTCTGAGAATGTTGTAGGTGGTACTCATGTCTCCCGTTGAGTGTAACCTTGGATTGTCAATGAGCAATCTGAGAGCAGCAGTGCACCGAGAACTTCAACAAGATCTTGTAGATCTGAGGCAAAGTGAAATTGACACCAGTAATTCCATCTATCATCATACTATCATGCAAGAGGAGCCACACATCTATGGATCATCCAATAAAATCAGCAGACTTCTAGATGTTACTACTGCTCGGCTTAGACTCGGTTACAAGTATCTCTGGGAATTCTCATTATCTGCCGATGTAGACCTGACCATATGTAAACTGTGTCAACAAAATTATTCGCACACCCTCCGTCACTATGTGATGGAGTGCGAAAAGATACGTGAATTTAGAGACAATTCTATAACCAATGTTCCAGCGATGTGTAAATATTTCATTCAAATGATCTGCTACCAGAAATTTAGCCAAATATCCCCAGTTTGCTAACTGTAGGTAGTAACTGAGTGATTGTAACCTATCCACCGCTGCCCACTGGATGGGGGGCGGTGTGCAGGACAAACATATAAATTTTGACACTAGCTCTTACATGTCAGTTGCTTAATTTAAAACCTGTACTTGAGGTCGATCTCGAACCCATTGTTGATGTGACGACTTATATTGAATTTTGTAACTAGCTCATCAAGATTGTAACTTGCTTAGCTAAATGAATTGTGGGGTTCAGTCCCTGAGCCCATTATGTGCCTCTGTAACCCTTTCCACTACCGCCCACAAGATGGGTATGGGGTGCATAATAAATGAACTAAACTAACATGTCTCCCCTAGCTCTTTTTGTTTTCCAGTCACTGAGCTTTATTTCAAGTAGCATTTCCTAACCTCTCAGCTCCGGGACGAGTCTGACGGCATTCTTCTGAGCTTAAATTTTGCCTTGTGTTGAACTATGTATGTTACTGTAACATTACATTACAGCAAATTGTTGAAGAAAAGGACCTTGGAGTCAAAATCCACCACTCACTCAACGTTGTACAACATGTAGGAGCAGCAGTCAGAAAAGCTAACCAATCCCTTTGAATAATCAGGCGTAATTTGACTTTGAGGAAAAGAAGGTAGTGATTCAACTGTTTAAATCTCTGGTGCGCCATTTGGATTACTGTATCAAAGCATGGACACCTCATTTTTAAATTCAAATTCAAAATTCAAATTCAAATTCAAATGTATATTTAGATAAAGTACATACATACAAGGGGTGATACAGATATTAATGAATTTATAAATAGAGCTAGTACATACAATGCCTAAAGCCACTATTACGCAAAGCGTTTCGGCAGGAAAACACTAAAGACTAAAACTTAATACTAATTGAGATTAAACTATAAAATGTGTTGAGAAAATATAAAAATAAAAAAGGGGGGAACATGGCAGGAAAACAGCAAAAATATCCAGAAACATACTGGAGCATTTTTAGGACATAGCTGCTCTGGAGAAAGTGCAACACTGGACAACAAGCCATTCCAGACCTGGTTGATGGGGTTCTGGGAGTTCTTCTACTCCCCAAGCCCGGCCCGAGGCCAGGCTTGACTTGTGAGAGTTTGGTCCACCAGGCTGTTGCTTGGAGCGGCCCGCAGGCCCACGATCCACCACAGCCCGGTTGGTCCGGCAATTACAGACCCATTTCATTAACATCATGCATTAGTAAAACTGCAGAACGGATGGTCTTAAACAGGCTACTGTGGAAGACTGGAGACCTGCATAAACACATATTTGGCTTCACTAGAGGAGAAGGTACTGCCAACTGCATAGCAACATTACTAGGAACAGTTAACTCAGGTCCAGCTATAGTGATCTTCCTTGATCTAGAAAATGCATTCGAACTTGCAAGCCCGCAAGCAATTTTACACACCTTAGTTAAAAAAGGTGTAAAGGGAAATATGCTAGGAAGGATTCAAGATTACCTAAGTCACAGGAATGCCAGAGTAAAGTTGCAAGGACAAGTGTCGGACTACCACTTGCATGAGAATGGGACTCCACAAGGGGGAGTCCTCAGTCCTAGTCTTTTTAACATCCTTATGGAAAACCTTGTTACCATGACATTTACAGAAGGGGTTAAATTGCTAAGCTATGCTGATGATACAGAATTAGTCATTACAGGTCCTTCACTTCTAAATAAAGCACAAGGTGCATTAGATAAAGTAACATCTGAATGCAGCGTTTTAGGGCTAAAAATATCTGCACAGAAGTCTAAGGCAATGAGACTAGGCGACAACACTCCTGACAGGCACCTACGCATTCAAGACATTAACCTTCAGTGGATTTACACAATATAAATATCTCGGAGTGTGGATAGATTATAAAATAACATTCAACAAGCAAATTCAGTATCTGAAGGAGAAAACAAAATCACGACTGAATATAATGAGAGCAATCACAGGGCCTCGTCTAGGAGCGGGACACAAAGTGTTAAGGATGTTTTACATACAAGCCGTTCGTTCCTTAGTTGATTATGCAGCGCCTGCCTTACTCACTCTTTCTCCTGGTCAGTGGGCAAACGTTGAGGTTATTCAAAACGATGCAATGCGAGTCATAACAGGAGCTCCCAGATGGACTAAAATACTAAACCTAAGACTAGAAACCAAGCTAACGTCGATTAAAATAAGGGTAAAAGGGATTGCTTGGTGCATGCTGACCAAGATATAGACTAGATCCAGAATCAGTTCACTTAAAGATATAATCACTGGAGCACAAACTCTGGACAGAAGAGCCTCCAATAGCAAAAGGTTGACCATTGTGCGATAAACACCATCAATACATTCGATGTAACAAACACAATCACTGAGAAGGGTGTCGACGAAATACATGCAGACTTTGCTATGCAAGCCCCTTGGGGAATCTCCGCCAGCAGACTTTAAGATTATGGTTCTTGAAGAAAAAAGAACCAGACAAATCCTCATCTGCTACGTAATATTACACAGATACATATAGAAGCAAACTTGGCATCTGACAGCTTCACATACTTCACAGATGGATCAGTAGACCAGCAGGGACAAGAAACAGGAGCTGCAGTTAAAGCAGGAACTCTAAATAGTTGGAGACTCTCAAATGGGCGTTCGATTTTACAAACAGAGATGCTAGCAATTCAAAAGGCTTTGGAATATGCTCTTGCTGAACATGTTATCATACATACAGATTCGAGAACAGCCATTGAAACCTTGCAACAAGAACACATACGTGATAACATCCACCTGATCACATATGTCATATCATTAATGCAGGTGTGGTGGGAACCACCAGCGGGGTCTGACGTTTCCCTGGTCTCCCTGCTCAACCCGTTCTGGTGTTTACATTGGGCTGCGGGGTGACTGTTTTTCAGTCTCAGTATGGGGACTTACGTGCCGTCACTGAGGAGGAATGACTCGGCTGGGCTGACATAAATAAATAAATAAATAAATAAATAAATAAATATGTTTATTCAGGTAATTTACCTGACATTTACCTGTCGGGTGGATATTGGTGTCGTCAGCAACACTGTTTGCAGTTATGGTACTGGAAGATCTCGTCGGTCTACAGGTTGTTCGTGAGGACAGAGTGGTTGTGAAGTTCGCCGACTTTGGCTTGTTCCGGAGGTTTCTCGACCAGTATGAGGACAAGGAGGTGGGGCTGAGCAACGGTCTCGGCTCTGTGACTGTGACGAATTTGAGTGTGGAGTACACATACGTGTCTATTAAGAATGCGCCATTTGAAATGTCTGAGGATCTTCTCCGTCGGGCTCTTGCCAGGTATGGGCGTGTGGACTCTATTCCTGTCTGTAGATACACAACCGGAGACGTCAAGGGACTCGGTAATGGCTATAGAACGGCTAAGATGGTTCTTCATGGGAATGTGCCTTCTTTTTCTGATCAGGGGGAAAAAGACACCAACAGTATGGGGGCTTGTAGTAGAAGTACAAGTAAAATAATTTCTGCAGAACATGTAAATGAGGCGGCTATAATTAAGTAAGACTTAACAAATGTATAACATAGCCGTGGCTAACTCTAAGTACACCAAATCAACTTAAAATGTACACCCGTAGTAAAATAAAAGTATGCTTATAGCCTAGTAACAAGGTAAGTCAAAATCTGCAGAAACCTAATAGCTTATTGTCTAGAACTAGAAGTAAGGCAAATGTATAACATAATTCTATAACACTATGTATAACAGTCAGGACACAAAGAGTAAATATAATGTGATTAAACAACATAACATTTAATAAAGCCTGGCCAAGAGGCTCGAAAGACAATGGTAACCCTAGCTGAATTAATACGGAAATTAATCAGGCGTGCAGAAATTTACATAGAGACTGGGAAAAGCCTGATATGAAAATGGAGGAGAAAATTAACCCCAGGCCGTGAGGCCGTGCCGCCATGATTTCCTGACTAAAGGTAGGGCTTACCAGTACCTAGAATGGCTGTAAAGGCAAAGTAGTAGCTGCGGACAACGGAACACTTGGGGACTGGCGCTGCACCCCCACTCCGCAGGCCAGCAGGCCGGAACCCCCACCCCCACCCCAAGGGCGAGTGCCCGCTGGCCGCGGGGGACCCTCAGGGTGTTGTTGTTGTGGAGTTAGGGGCGACGACGATCGTGGGATCGGATGCGCCCCGGCGTACCCGGTAAGGGTGAAACGGGAAGCCAGGAAAGGCGAAACGCCAAACCAAAACGCGAAACGAGAGACGCCAAGCACTAGAAACTAAGACGCCACACGGCAAGGAAACGCACAAAGGGAGAGGCACAAGCACAAAATAAAACAGGGAAACAAGCAGCCAGAGATGCACACAGCATTTCAGAGCAAATACACAGGAAATCAAGGTACATACTTGCCGGGAACCGTACATTGAATGCTTCCCAGAGCACCCACCGCCAAGGGTCCCGTCCACCCACCGGGGACACCATAACATCCGGAACCGGGCAACAAACACCCGCAAGCAGGGGACCCAAATGAAGTACCCACGAGGCGAGTAGTCGCCACACGGCTCGACAGGAAGGGAACCTGCCCACCACCAAAGTTCTCTGGCCCATCAGACAGCTGTAACTCGGCAATCTTCGTCCAGCGACCCGGCGGCATCACAGACGCTGGCAACACGTCCTCCAGGACCCCAACTCGCATCCTCACAGGAGCGAGTGGGCCACAGGGCACCACCACAGGGGCCCTGTGTACAAATCATCAGCAGCAAGAATCAAGAACATCCTTTCATGGCCGCTGAAAGGGGTTTCCCTCACCTAGTTCCCAGCGCTATCACACACTCATATGGACATACTTTAAATCTAGTTTTCCCTCTTCGATAATGAAAATTACCCGGGGAATTCATTGTAAAATTATTGTGTTGTTAGCTTACACAAGACAGCTCTGCGTGTAACCATCACACAGGCAGAATTCTAGGAGTGATCTTGTGAGGGTAGGAAGGAATGAGGTGAAGCAGGTCAACTCTTGTGACTAAGACATGACCCAGCTTAAGAACCGAGACTTGCTCAACTTCACGTCAGACACGAGGGAACATTTTGGTTTTGAAAAAAAGGCGTCTCGCGCTCCCCCAACATCAAAAGCCACTTCCATCTAGGAAGCGGCGACATCGCTCTTCACCATCATGGGGCATGGGCCGTGTGAGATCGAAAAAAGGGAGAGAAGAGGGCAGGTGGAGGAAAAAAAAGGGGGATGCATGCATGCAGTAACGAGGGAATTCTCGTTAGCAAAATAGACTAGTAGCCATTTTTTTACTATTCTTTCAGTTCGAGACAATCGAGACCTTGGTGCCATTGCTCATTATATTTATGCGTTTATAAATTTCCATGCCGCTTATTTAATTTCATGCTCACTTTGTAATAAGAACCAATCTTATTTGGAGCAGCATACCACCGACTCAAGGCTTCTAAACCAATTGTCCCACCTACCTATAACGCATGAATATTACCAGTACATGGGCACTAGTAGGTTATCCCAATCATTTAACTTAGTTATTGCTTGTTAATTTCAGTAGATGTACTGAAATTCTCATCTACTCTACGTGTAGAGTATGAGAATCAATAAATTAGCCATGCCCAGAAAACTGAAAACTTCAATTGACATACATTAACTTAATACATTGTGACCAGAGAATTTAATTTAAATTTATTTGGGTTCGCCAGACACGGGAGACATCTCCCGTCACGCAGGGTGCAGTCGCACCTCCACAGATCTCCAGTATCATCTATTGATACTGGTAATGGCTCAAAAGGGCCACCACTTACGGGCTATTCATGCCTGTGCCACCTTTTGGGTGGCTTAATCTTCACCAATCAATCATCAATCGAATAATAAGACACATAGCCCCGCTCCTGTGCAAGGTAAGTCCACTACGGGCTCACCATAGCCGTGCTACTTGGAACTTGTTCAGAGTAGCCGAATCTATAACAACAGTTTGCCAGAACCATTTACTTTTAGGAATGCTTGCTATTCTTATGAGACACGAAGCAGGACGGAAACAGGAGACTTTCACCAGTTATAAATAATTATTAAAAAGAATAAGCCATCTGAAACTATCTGCCTTGGCTGAAAATGCCAAATCTGCAAAAATTCTAAAATCCAAATCAACAAAATCTTGACAAATGGGTGGGAGGAGATACCTTCGACTTGCCACTTTACTATCCTCGTCGAGGCCACTAAGAGGGCCCTCAGGTAAAGATAAATACATGTCCGTTTTTCAAAGTTATTGTAATACCTACTTAAATTTAGTAGACGTGACCGTAGTTTAGTTAGCAACAAGCAGCTTTACTATATATTATGAAAGCACTTAAATTGCCATTTTGTTTGACCTTAAAAGTCAGAATATTGAAGTCGCTTCGCCTTCATTACAACAGTGGTTTCCCCAATTTTAACCACTGTCCAAACATTTTTTTTAACCGTTTTTTGGGTAAAAAAATTATACAAGGAAACAACCAGGAAGACAATTTAGTACGCAGTGACAGGACTGACAAATCTCAATAAATTAAAGAAAACAAAATTAAATGATAAGTTTTGCGCTATAAAAAAAAGCTAAATAATTAAGGTTATGTTCCTACAATGTTTTCAAGTCTTTAGGAAAGGTACCAATTAAAGCATTAATTGGTATCGTTCCTAAAGAATAGCAAAAAATCATTATATTATATAATATA
>WNGS01164437.1:30861608-30879108 GCA_020271785.1 Procambarus virginalis
TTAGTTGGCTTTGCACTACCGCAGCTTCTACTTGTTGAGGAACTGTCAATGACAGGTGGATCCTTATGTCAGGTGGATCCTTAGGACAAGTGGAGAGTTAAGACAGGTGGATCCTAACTCTAAGGTCTCTTTCTTTACCAGTCTACTGCAGTGTTGTGCTATTGCTATGAACCGAACATCTGACATACATGTTGCGTCTACTTATCCATAGGCCTTTGGCAGTAGTGTGTGGCAGGGGAGTAAGTGCGATAGACTTCTGGGAATCAACGTACTAGTTTTTTTTTTTTGGCAGGGATATTGCTGCGCGGGCCCTAAGCCTCTGGCTGGCCCACTAAGTGTTGCTTGTTTCTGTTTTACTTGGGCGGAGTGTGAGAATTTATGACTCGTATGGTCGCTTCACTAAGATTTTATCCCATGTGTTTAACAACTTCTGTTCTGTTGAATCTAAGTTGAAATCTTAATGGGTTTGTAACTGTGCACTGTGTTAGATAATGTTCCAGTGGTGTGTCGGACATTTCTCCACAGTGCTGACATTTCCTCTCATCTTCTGGAACCTGTAAGCCTATTTCCCATACACATGGGTATCCAAGCCTGATGCGATGTAAGTGTACTGCTGTTGCTCTACTGCTCCCTTTCATCAAACTAAGTGGTTCGTAGTTGGTTGAATTCTTGTACCAACTCGCAGATCCTGATGTTGCAACTGCTGTGTTGTGGTCACTGTACATCTTTTGCATTGTTCTGTTTCTAATTACTTTCTTAATCTGTGATAGACTCTGTGGAATGTAAATGTCTACATTTCTTCTCTTAGTTGCAAGTTTTGCAGTTTCGTCTGCAATGTCTTTTCCTATAATTCCCACATGACTTGGCACCCAGTTGATAAGTACCCATCGGATTTGTCGTTTGAGTGTTTGCATTGTTGATATGACATTTGTGATCAGATGGATGTTATCACATATGTGTTCTTGTTGCAAGGTTTCAATGGCGGTTCTCGAATCTGTATGTATGATAACATGTTGTCGGTGTTCAGCAAGAGCATGTTCCAAAGCCTTTTGAATGGCTAGCATCTCTGTTTGTAAAGTCGAACACCCATTTGAGAGTCTCCAACTATTTACAGTTTCCTGCTTTAACTGCAGCTCCGGTTTCTTGTCCCTGCTGGTCTACTGATCCATCTGTGAAGTAAGTGAAGCTGTCAGATGCCAAGTTTGCTTCTATATGTATCTGTGTAATATTACATAGCAGAAGAGGATTTGTCTGTTTTATTTTCCTTCAATAACCAAAATCTTAAAGTCTGCTGGCGGAGATTCCCAAGGGGCTTGCATAACAAAATCTGCATGTATTTCGTCGACACCCTTCTCAGTGACTGTGTTTGTTATATCGAATGTATTGATGGTGTTTATCGCACAATGGGTCCACCTGGTGCTATTGGAGGCTCTTCTGTCCAGAGTTAGTGCCCCAGTGATTATATATTTAAGTGAACTGATTCTACGTCTAGTCAATATCTTGGTCAGCATGCACCCAGCAATCCCTTTTACCCATATTTCAATCGACGTTAGCTTGGTTTCTAGTCTTAGGTTCAGTATTTTAGTCGATCTGGGAGCTCCTGTTATGACTCGCATTGCATCGTTTTGAATAACCTCAACGTTTGCCCACTGGCCAGGAGAAAGAGTGAGTAAGGCAGACGCTGCATAATCAACTAGGGAACGAACGGCTTGTATGTAAAACATCCTTAACACTTTGTGTCCCGCTCCTAGACGAGGCCCTGTGATTGCTCTCATTATATTTAGTGGTGATTTTGCTTTCTCCTTCAGATATTGAATTTGCTTGTTGAATGTTATTTTATAATCTATCCACACTCCGAGATATTGATATTGTGTAATCCACTGAAGGTTAATGTCTTGAATGTGTAGGTGCCTGTCTGGAGTGTGGCCGCCTAGTCTCATTGTCTTAGATTTCTGTGCAGATATTTTTAGCCCTAAAATGCTGCATTCAGATGTTACTTTATCTAATGCACCTTGTGCTTTATTTAGAAGTGAAGGGCCTGTAATGACTAATGCTATATCATCAGCATAGCTTAGCAATTTAACCCCTTCTGTAAATGTCATGGCAACAAGGTTTTCCATAAGGATGTTAAAAAGACTAGGACTGAGGACTCCCCCTTGTGGAGTCCCATTCTCATGCAAGTGGTAGTCCGACACTTGTCCTTGCAACTTTACTCTGGCATACCTGTGACTTAGGTAATCTTGAATCCTTCCTAGCATATTTCCCTTTACACCTTTTTTAACTAAGGTGTGTAAAATTGCTTGCGGGCTTGCAAGGTCGAATGCTTTTTCCTAGATCAAGGAAGATCACTATAGCTGGACCTGAGTTAACTGTATATACTAGTATGTAGTGACGGTAGTTATAGTGGATAGGAGTAGCCTCGCTATGACTCTGTAATATCTCTATTGGTCAAACAATTATGTATTAGCAATAAGACCAACCATTAATGTATAATGACTTACTGTAAATATATAGCGCTTGAAATAGCACATTCTCTGTAACTAGCTGACATTGTAACTATAAGGTGTGAAGGATAAATGAAATTGTTTATGTAATAATCTAAGATGAGGTCTGATAAAAACTTTTTGTGCCCTCTGTAATGCTTTTTGCGCTAGCCCAGACAGACCAAACTCTCAGTACGGGTTTGGTCTCTGTTTTCCTTTCCTCCTCGCAAGCTAAGGCTCTGCATCATTCAACTGCTGCAATGTGGACAATATTTTTTTACTAGTTCATCAAAATGAAAATTGCTTGCATTCTTTTGATATTTACTTACTTGGCATAAAGAACACTTTCGCTACCATAATACATGAGTCCTTCACGTACAGGATATATAACAAATAAACTAAACCTCTTGGTGCATATTATTGGCTTAGTGTGAGTGTACAATATAAACGTCCTATCATCGCAGTTGCAATTAATTCAAATGTCACCGCATAATGAATGACCTTACATTAAACACAGGCATGAACAATTAAGCTAAGTCATGTATACCAATAGCACTAATATCTACAGGCGGCAAAGGTCAATAATATTAATCTAGACACTTCGTCTTCTATTCTAAACACACAAAAATGTACCTAGAGCATAAAGCCATAGTGGTGATAACTTTTATTAGTATGCGGAAGCCACGACGCTCTGTGCCCAGTATCATGGACCACCAGTCTTACGGTACCTGTACCAAAGCCTGGCCAACCTGATGCTTTCCGTCCCATCTCACTGACCAGTTGCATGTGCAAAACCTTTGAGAGAATGGTGTTTAATAGATTATTGTATAGAGTTAAAGAGCACATGTCACCTGATATCAATGGTTTCACACATGGTAAAAGTGTACACAACTGTATCACAACCTTTCTCACTGTTCATGGAGATAAAAGGCACAAGTACACAACATTTCTTGATTTAAAAAATGCCTTTGATATTGCTAATAGGGAAGTGAGTATGTATGAATTAGCGAGAATGGATATAGGGGGACATTTATTACAATGGATACGAGGCTATCTTACCAACCGGAAGTCCTCTGCACTGTTCCAAGACTACAAGAGTGAAACTAAAGTAATGCAACTAGGCACCCCACAAGGAGGAGTACTCAGTCCTACCTTGTTTAATGTTCTAATTAATGCCTTACTAAAATCAATCCCAACTAGTCCGGCAAACATCACTATCAGCTATGCAGATGACATCCTTGTACATACTAAAACCCACCCAAAATGCAAACAATCTTAAATTGTATACATACAGCTTGTGAGAGCCTTGGTCTTGTAATCAACGCTGCTAAAACTAAGGTATTTAACAGACAAATTGGCAACCGCAAAAGTGGACCACGAAAACTTAAGATAGATAACATACCAATAGATTATGTCTCTTCTTTCAAATACCTTGGAGTCTATGTCCCTTGTACCTCAACTGCAGTCAATAAGTTACATCAACAATGTAGAGACAGACTCAAGGCTCTCAGAACTGTAGTGGGGTACAGCCCGAAATATGGTGTTAATATTAGAATAGCAAGAATGATGTATTTAGCGTATATAAGGTCTCTGATAGACTATCATGCACCAGCTTTGGTCCTGCAAAATGGCAAAAGTATTGATAGACTGGAAAAAATGCAAAATGAAGCACTCAGAATTATACTTGGCTGTCCTATAACTACCAAAGTTCTCAACATGCGGAAAGAATTAAATATACTTAGCATTAGAGATAGAATATTTGAAATTAATCTTATGATGGGACTAAAGCTTCTGCGTGATAACAAAAACAACATTGTGTCAGTTGCTCTGTTAGAACACATGAGAAATGGAACTAGCGAGTCTAAATAGATTCAAAGAACAGCCACTCATATTAAAATGATGGGACTGCACGATGTATATACAGATGAAAGAGTACAGCACTTACTTCCACCCTGGCAGATAGTACCTTTTGACATCCTGACCCCTGCATACCCCACCAAGAAACTAATCACAAACAACCCTCATGCTCAGCTTGCTGCTAAATTAAGCACCATAGAACACATTCACAATATGCAAGCTGAACACAACATTGCACAGACCATATACACTGACGGATCACTCAATACAGCTACAGGGAGGGCAGGCAGTGCTGTTATTGCTCATCAGCCCGATGGCAGCACAATTCAAAGGAATATCCGAATTAGTAAGTGGGCATCCACAATGCAAGCCGAGTTGGTATCAATACTGGTAGCACTCGAAATTATTGACAACACTGAAGTAGACAGCTTAATTATTTCTGACTCCCTTTCCTCACTACGAGCAATAAACAGTTTGCAATCAAGTAATAACGTGCTTGTCTTGGAAGCTAGACGTAGATACATAAGAATACTTAGCAAGAGGGTAAATATAAAAATGTTGTGGATTCCTTCTCACATTGGCATGCAGGAACATGACAAAGTTGACGCCCTTGCTAAGGCTGCAGTAAATAAAGACAGTATTGAACGGAATCTTGAGTTATCAAATAGGTCCCTTAAAAGTGTCATTAGACGAGAACTCCTGGATGAATTTGAAGAAAGTAGAACTATGCAAACTGGAACTAGCAGGTCCATTGTTCATCACAATGAAATGTGTGAAGTAAAACATGTGTATGGGGCAAGTAACAAAGTCAGTAGACTAACAGATGTTGTCACAGCTCGTATAAGACTTGGCTACAAGTATCTCTGGCAGTTCGGCTTGTATAGGGATCTAGATGAAGTAAAGTGTAAAGTGTGTGGACAAAGACAGGGACACACACTCGAACACTATATCATGGATTGTGGTAAAATTGAGCCATTTAGAGATAAATCTAAGCTCACTCTGTATGATATGGCAACCTATCTTATTACCATGTGTGGGGGGTTTTCTATTTTGCTTTCCCGACTGCAATGCGTACGTCGCCAATGTACATGTGGCAGACGCTTCACGAAGCTGTTGGAATCTGGCCACAGAGAAAATACGAGAGCAACCGTACAGGGCCTGGGAGCAAGGTCGAGTTAGAGTCCTTGAGGGTCTCTTCTCAGACTAGCCTCACCTGGTCCACGTTGATCGTTGGAATCTGCTCAATGATTTAACACTTTAAGGGACTCCTAGGGTCCTCATCACATTTATAGTTTAGTGAAGTAGGCAACTCCGTGTTGGAGACACCTGGAGCTGAAGGCTTGGGTAGATAGTTGGCAGTATTCAGAAGTGGTTCAACGGAAACACCGCATAAAGCTTAACAGTAGTTTATTTACTAACTTAACCACTAATACAAAGGGTTCTTGATTTACTTTAGATTGGCGTCAGAAAGGCTATGGCTGCATTTGCGAGACTCTTGACGTCTGGCTAATCGACTCGGATCCACTCGTGGAGAAAAACCTAATTTAACACAATTGACAGCCAATCATTAATACGGCAACCTAACTGCCGGTATGCAAAGGGATCACAAGAGTTCCAACCGGATACTCGGGTAATGATGATATGTAATAACTCAACAATGGCACTGTCAATAGGACAGGCAATAACATGCACAATAATAATATCACACAATAACTAAATGTGTGGTGTATGTGAAGCTCACATTCACAGACGAGTGTAATGTCGTGATACCACACAGATAAACACCCATACACCGTCGGGTGTCTTCACCTATACCTGTGTCAGGTATGAGTAGGTGAGAACTGTGGTTGATCCCTCAGATCAACACAGACACAATAAAACAATGACAAGATCTTGTACTTACGGGGTAGGCTACCTCTCTTATTCACTCACTCACTCAGGCACATTTATGCAAAAACTCGTAGAGGGCCTGACAGCTGGGCGCTCATTCTGACGTGAGACCATTGGCGACAGGCTTTCCCACAAACCGTACTTGACACGGGGGTACTCGCAGGCGGGCGCACTGTATGTCAACAGACACACGCACACACACTTGGCACTGGCGGTGAGTAAGGGTGGTGACGTCACGTAGTACAGTGAGGGTGGCGGCTGGCGGGATACACGCTCGGGACAGAGTGGTGGCTGACTATATGGTACCATGCGGTACACTTGTGGTAAAGTCACACACCGGTTACTTAGGCGGCAGCACTGCCTTAGTTCACTCTAAGTCACTCGCAGACGATCTCTATTTAACACCAGGGGTTAAATAATACCAGTCTGTTTCGTTCTGGTGATTTGTCACTACTAGGCTTCTAAACAATATAGTCACAGTAGCGATTCCGGGCGAGTGTTGGTATATCAAAAAGATGCTGAGTTTAACTTGACGGTGAGGAATAGATGGTGTTGTTCTGTCTGTTGGCCGATAGACAGAACAGGACACGTCCTCTATACAAGGGCTCCCTCATGTGAATGCCTTTGCAAGAGAATGCAGGGCATCTCGTGGGACACAGCACAAGGGGTTTCAATTTGACCAATGACATTGCAGCAAAAGAGCGGGAACCAATCATATTGATCGTTCCATGATCAGTAGCAGAGGTGACATCATGAACACGTCACGACCACGTCACAGTTGTTATTCTCCATCGCGCCAGTTGAGGCTGACCCCAGAGGTCAGGCTGTCCTGTCGCCTCGCTGGCGTCTCTCTTACGCTGGCACCAGCCAATGTAATCTCTGACCCTATGGCCAGTAACTTTCCTGTATCTACTTCCTGCCTGGACATACGGTGGGCTCCGTGTTATAAACGTATTCCTGGTTAAGTGGGCATTCTGTAGATACCCAACATGCCAGTTTACTACCCAGGGTTAACAGAGATAGGGCTTGTGCATGAAGATCAGTGCACTGTGCACTGCAATGAGCCATTCAAGTCAGCTGTGGGAGAATCCTGAGAGACCATTCTCTCACACCATAAATAAACTACCTGAAATCCTTGCACTGTATCCACATTTCGCTTCCAGTAGATAAACGACATATGAGATTCAGAAACAAGTAGTGTATTGTGAGGACTAATAATAAACAGAAGCTCCCCTATGACTCTGTAATATCCCCATTGGTCAAACTATTATGTATTAGCGATAAGACCTACCATTATGACTTACTGTAAATATATAGCTCTTGAAATAGCACTTTCTCTGTAACTAGCCGACATTGTAACTATAAGGTGTGAAGGATAGATGAAATTGTTTATGTAATAATCTATGATGAGGTCTGATAAAGACCTTTTGTGCCCTCTGTAATGCTTTTTGCGCTACCGCTCACAGGATGAGTATGGGGTGCACAATAAACTAGCCGCCTTCGGCGGTAACAATCAATCAATGTGCCCAGAGCTCACCCGCTCAACAGGGACGAAGCCTCGCCTTTGTTGGACTCTTAGATTAGACAACTGTGGTATGCTCTGGGTCTCTGTTCCGCCACACGTGTCTCTATCAAAGGTAACATTTGATATTGTTAATTTATTATGCTCATTTATTATTCTCCCACCTATCCCGTGGGCGGCAGTGGAAGAGGCTAAATCTATTCCGTGGGCGGCAGTGGAAGAGGCTAAATCTATCCCGTGGGCGGCAGTGGAAGAGGCTAAATGGGCTCAGGAACTGAACCTTAAACTCATTTAGCTAAGCAAAGTTACAATCTGATAAGCTAGTTACACATTTAATGTGTATATCTATATTATTTTATAGCACAATTAGTTCAAGAAGAAAGGTTAACTGTGGTGTAACATCTCTTTAACCCAATATTTTATTATTAGATTACTGTATCTCTCCCCAACCCAATATTGTACAGAATACAGTACCGTGACAAGTAAACATTAAACTGGAATCAGATCTCTGGCAAATCCAGATTTAAGTTACAGGCAAAAGGTTCGCAGTTGATCTCGATTCGAAAACTTGGAGTTCATAAATTTTTCTCGGGTACTGGTTGATCTGACTTACAATCAAAGGCATGTTGTAGTGGAGGCAGTCACGTTGTTTGGCAGTGGGTGCTTATTGGATCGCTCCTATCCACTATCCACTCTGGTCTGTACAATCCACTATTTATCCTCTTTATCCTCATGAATTCTATCAACATCCTAAGTATGTTTAGTTGTTGGCTTCTTGGTTACGCCCTCTACATAATTAATGACACAAAACGGCGACATGTTTAGGGCGTACGGGTCCATATCTATCTTTCAATCTATGGTAATTACTGGTACTGTCAATTTTAGATGTGAGCTTTGATTTATGGAACAAGATAGCGGGCAATATTATAACAGTCGTGGGATCGCTGGTTTCAAGCGTAGGATAGACGTCTACATATATGATTCTAGGTGGATATATATAGGTCGATAATGCCTCATATAGGCCAACAGGCCTTCTACAGCTTCATTTATTCTTATAATAATAATTTAATTAGTTTTGCTGGGGACAAGCCGCCTGTGTATATACTTAAGGCTACTGACTCTCCCCCCAGGATGCAACCCCACTACAGCGTTGCCTAACTCCTGGGTACGTGTTTACTGCTTGGTGAACAGACGCATCAGGTGACACGAACGTGCCCAACCATTTCTTTACAGAGAATTTGGGAATCATTTTTACACAAATTCATTACTCTGAGCACTGAAATATTGGCTATGGTTTGCTAACGAGGTTTACGCTTCTGTTCAAGCATTAGTATTATTGCAATATATATATATATATTATATATATATATATATATATATATATATATATATATATATATATATATATATATATATATATATATATATATATATATATATATATATATACACACACACACTTTTAATGTTATTTTCTAACTTACATGAATCAAAACTACCCATTTAGAATTGAGATTTACTGTTTCCCAATTGCGAAACAGCCGAAGGTCGCCTTTTTTGTAAAGATAACAAAACAAAATATAATGAGAGCTATATAACGTATCTTATATAAAGCTTATATCTACGTGCAAAATAACTAATTTAAAAATAATTTATTGTTAACGGTATGAATCTCAACTCAAAAGTTTTACTTTGAAATTGTTAATGTCAAAGTAATTGTCATCGTACCTTTGGCATGTGCTTTTCGAACCAGCCGTTACTCTTTAAAAATTTAACACAACACAAAGCTAAAAGTAATAGAGAAATAACAAAGTAAATTTATTCAGGACAAATAGCAATAATAATTATATTTAAAAGTTTTACTGTTATATAAATAATTCGTTGTCGTTTAGAAAGGGAAGTATATTATGCAGGGTCTTGGAATTCAGTTCGATTCGGGTAATGATGAGTCTTTGGAGTATCGGGTCTTGACGACCTGTTCACTTGAGGCTTTGAAGATGTGTGGAGCGAGTACTTGAAGCTCTCACCCGCATACACCTCTCTTGCTCCTTCATTGCATTCATCTCTGATGCTGTTTTTATCGCATACATCCCTCTGCTACTGCTTTCACCGTTTATAGCCCAACTGCTGCTTTTACCAAATATATACCTACTGCTGCTATCACCGTATATATATACCTACTGCTGCTTTCACCGTATATATATATATATACCTACTGCTGCTTTCACCGTATATATCCATACTGCTGCTTTCACCGTATATATATACCTACTGCTGCTTTCACCGTATATATCCATACTGCTGCTTTCACCTCGTATCCCTACTGTTGCTTTCATTTTATATATCCCCTACTGCTGCTTTCACCTCATATCCCTACTATTGCTTTCATTGTATATATATCCCTACTGTTGCTTTCACCGTATATATCCCTACTGCTGCTTTCACAACACTCACGCCTCTGGCTGCTTTCGCCACACATATGTTACTTTATCCCTCCCTGCTTTATAAAACATTATAACATTATAATCCTTTGTCTTCAAGACCAACTCTAATGCTGTATCACTCTCTAGTCTCCTACTGAAAGCTACGATCACACGAGACGTCTGAAGCAAGCATCTGAAAATATTCGTGCTGTAGAACGAAACTATTGGGCGTCACAACCCAAGCGACAGTGACCCAGGGAAGCATCGTGTGATATACGGTGATTTAGTCATCTGGCACAGCACAGTACTTGGGTGACTGTGAATGCGTACTTGTGGTTCCCCCCCCCCCTATTTATTTCCTGAGAAGGATGTGAATGATACGTACAGGTTGAATGGGATTAATAAAACGATTCGCAAGTCTCGATCTCTGCGGATTCGTTAGGGGGATCGAGTTGCAGGTTCGAAGTGGTCGAATCATGTTTGCAAACGCTTTAGGGTCACTGTGGGGTGAGGGCGGTAGTGAGGCAGCGACTGCGTCCATTACCGCCATCTTCGATTCGTTTGTTTTGGTCCCGGTGGTTGTGCTCCTTCAGGTATGCCGAGGGTGAAGATCCAAGATAACGAAAGTCCTCGTCGTGAGAAGGAGTGCGTGTTGAAGACATTCCAGGGCGCCACAGGGGTGTCGACCAGGCAGTGTAGGTGGACCAACTTCGGATGGACGTTCTTTTTATTCAACGAGGATGATGTACTTCAGGTGATGCATCCCCATGTGAGAGAGAAATTATCTTCCTTCGGGCTGCAGGTGTTCAAGACCCCGCAGTACCGTGCCGACTGTACTCTCATCTGCTACAACGTGCCCGGTGCTGACGAGCCTTCTACTATCGACGACATTTTGGTGGATATAGAGGCTCACAATGACGTCCGGGTGTCTAGTGTTAAACTGAGGTGTCCTACATCGATCTGGGTGGAATTCAACACGCCAGAAGAGGCTGACAAAATCCTAAACTCTCCTGGGGGCATCCAGCTGGCCGCCGGCAAAAAACTGTCTTGGCTACGGAAGAAACAATACAGAAAAGTGCCGCAGTGTTCTCGGTGTTTCTCGTTCCAGCACACCGTTAAAGGGTGTCCTCGGATGCAACGGTACTGTTACATCTGCGGGAGGCGGAAACACATTTCCAGTAGGTGCCAGAGCAGACACGCGCCACATTGCATCAATTGCTCCGGGGAGCACATCGCCCTCTCCTACCAGTGTCCCGCCAGACTGCTGAGAGAGAGAGAATTGGAGGAAATTGAAGCGAAAGAGGCAGAGAGTTGCGACAGTGCTTTGGAAGAGCTGGAGAATTCAGATTGTGGGGCTGAGGTAAGTGCTAATGACTGCCACACAAAGGATTTGTGGGAGATGTCAGAGTGTAAAGACGACGGGGAACCATCTTGTGTCCCAGAGGGGAGCCCCAGCAAAGACATTCTACAAAGCTTCCCAGGACAAGCCGAAGCCCTACAGTGGCCTCCATCACTGGTGGGTCTGTCAGCTGATAACACTGAGGACCCACACCCCTGATAGCCAGAGAAGTACTGGAGGTGTCGACGAGGCCAAGAAGCAACGTGACCGACGCGGTACAGGTTGATAAACCAATACCAGAGTCACCCTTGCAGACTCGCTCACTTAAAGAGCTGACACTGACAACGGATCCAATTTTTGGACTTCAGAGAGAAGTAAATTCGCATGTAGACTCTCCCTCGGAAGTTATTTGCCAGCCAGTCGGGTCGCACACCCAGGCGGCAGATGATCACCCCGTCGGATCTATTGAACTAGCAGCAGTTGGCCAGCCAGTTAAGTCGTCTGCTCTAACAATTGACCTGCCTTTCGTGTCACCCAACGAAATAAATGACCCGTTCCTCAAATCGCCTTGCTGGGCATTAGATCCACTTCTTGCAACACCTAAACCAATGGATTCTTGTCTGGGGTCTTCCGGACTATACGACTTTACTCCCGGGTCAGTATTTACGTTTGATGAGGCACCCGAGGCTTCCTGCCAAGCTGTTAACAGAGCTCCAGGGTCATTGTCTCAGTGGCCTTGCACTCCTCCTGCAAAACACCGTCAAACGTTTGACCCTTTCTCAGCATCGGGGAGTAAGGCATGTTATCGAACTTCGTCGCCACGCCGAACGTTTGATCCATTTACAGCTTCAGGTGATAAAACGTTATACCGGACTTCGTCACCACGTCGAACGTTTGACCAATATCCAACATCGTCGAGAAAGCTTGCTGCCCCGCTCAGATCTAGCCGGGAGATGTACCCAAGACTTGGGGCGGCGAGTCTGGAAGCTTCGGGGTATATATCAGAAGCGCACCATTTATTACCGGAAGGGTTTATAAGGCGACGAAACCCGTTCTGGCGACTTGCCGCCAACTTCCCGGGGTTCACACACGACATCGGCGAGATAATGGAGGCCATAGAGTTGCTGGAAATGCTTCGTCTTACTCCTGGGGCCGACTAGACCCGGTCCATGGCGGGTCTGGCCCACCTCTACCACCTGCATCTCTTTAGACAATAATTAGTTTTATTCTATTTTAAATTTTGAAATTTTGTATTTTTATATTCCAGCAAAATGTGACTAGAAATTAAGTTTTAAATTAAAATATTTGCACTCCTGTAACTTTGGTTTGTGAAAGCCGTAACGACAGGCTAAATTTTAGTTCTGTGTAATAGAATATTTTTTTTACTGTAGATATACTTATTTAAAAGGAAAAAATTCAAGATATGTTTATACTGAAACAAATTTTGCAAGGAAGTATTTTCAGAACTTATGCAATTTGCATTTATATAATCTGAAGTGACAAATATATAATAAATTTTATAAACGTTTCTCAACTATCCTAACCTACCTATTTATCCAAACTTATTGAAAGATAAAAACTTGAAGAGCATAGTATTAGTTATTTACAATAAATATTATACCTGAACATGCAGGTTATAATATCTAAAAATACAATCGCACCATTGACTAGTGGTGATCTCAAACATAAGACTTGAGGCATAATAAACTTCAAATCTCATCACTCCCACACACTAAACAAAAGAGGAGCGGCTCCTGTTCACACATGACTACAATTGCTCGTATTAAAGTCTAACCTGCTCTTAAACACTTAAAAAAATCAAAGAATTGTTTCCGGGCAATTTGCTTCATAAATTTACACCCTCCCTCCTCCCCCCCTTTTTTCTCGTGTGAAGGTTTTAAACACACCCCCCCCCCTTACAGCACTTTTGGAATAAACCTGTCCCCCCCCCCCATACCATGGGAATAAACCTGCCCCCCCCATAGCCTGGGAATAAACCTGCCCCCCCATAGACTGGGAATAAACCTGACCTGCTCCCCCCATAGACTGGGAATAAACCTGACCTGCCCCCCCCCCCCTACACACTGCACGTGGAAATAAACCATGCAGGAGTAGTCCTCTGAGCCACACCACCCGCCAAAGAGGTTGGCTCTGGGAAGTATAGGTCTTGTTTGGCCAAGAGGGAGAAAGGTTTAAAGAATGAGGAAGTATAGGACTCTCTTGCTGAAAACGGCAAAACGCTTGGGATTTTTGTTGAGCGACTGTTGCTGCTGCCGGAGGCAGATAGTTGTGAACCCCATACACATTCTGTAAGCGGTAGCGCCAAAAGGATTAACGGGGCACAAAAAGTCTTTATCAGACCGGAACGGAGATTTAGACCAACTTGTTTAGTCTACCTTTACCAACACAAGACAAGGGGCAGCATAATCAATAAGAGATCTTAGTGTCTTGTGATTACCATTGGCATGTGAAGTGTAGAATGATTAATAATTGATTAATTAATATTCAAATTAATAATTGATTAATTATGGGTGTGTGAGCCCTTTGAGGGACCTTATATAGACGAAGGTAGAAATAGCCTAAGCTACTCTATCCTATTGAGATGTGCTTTATTTTCTCAATATACTCTATCCTTTTGAGATGTACTTTTTCTCAATAAACTTACTTAAACAATTACATCTCTCCTGCAAACCTTATAATTATAATGTTAGCTAGTTAGAGATTGTTCCATATTAATAGCTATGTATTTACAGTTAATTATTCATTGTTAGGTGTTGTCACTAATGCTTAGCTGTTTTAGCCATGTAAGTATTGGAGGGTCATAGGAAGACTGGTGTTAATTATTATTAGTCTTCACAGTACACTGCTTGTTCCTTAGTCGCATATGTCGTTTATATTCTGGAAACAAAACATGTATAGTTTGCAGGGATTTTCTATATTTTATTGTTAGTAATAAGATGGTTTGTCATTTCATGCAGCCTGAGTTTAAATTCATCAATAAATAGAATAATAAAACTGAATAGATAGAATATAAATAGAATAATAAAATAAATTATTCATTATAAATAGAAATAATAAAATAAAATTTTTATTTTATTTATAAATATAATAATTTTGCCTTTTATAAATATAATAATAAAAGCGTTATTTTGGGTAAATACTGGTTCAGTAACAGGGTTGTTGATTTGTGGAACCAACTGCCGCGTAATGTAGTGGAGGTGGGGTCCCTTGATTGTTTCAAGCATGGGTTGGACATGTATATGAGTGGGATTGGGTGGTTATAAATAGGAGCTGCCTCGTATGGGCCAATAGGCCTTCTGCAGTTGCCTTTGTTCTTATGTTCTTAATGTTTCACTTGAAACACTCGAATGGCCTAGTCGGATGGAACATGTTCCAACCCATCCTCAGCTTAAGTCCATTACATCAAGCGGTCGACTACGCAGACGAGTTCCTAAATTTGTACATGCTGTTCATTCAAAACGGAAATTTTCTCAAATCTAAATTAATATTATCAGATATTAGTATATTGTGCATATATAGGCATAGGTTAGGTTAGTTTAGGTAAGGTGCTTAGGTTCTGTTGGCGATTATTTGTATTTCCATTTATGTGTTTTCACCACCTGGACTCCATGCTGGAGCTGCATACTCCAGGATTGGTCTGACATATGTGGTATACAAAGTTCTGAATGATTCCTTACACAAGTTTCTAAAGGCCGTTCTTATGTTAGCCAACCTGGCATATGCCCCTGATGTTATCCTCTTGATATGAGCTTCAGGGAACAGGTCTGGCATGATATCAACCCCCAGGTCTCTCTTCTCTCTCTCTCTCTCTCTCTCTCTCTCTCTCTCTCTCTCTCTCTCTCTGACTCTCTCTGACTCTTGAATTTCATCTCCCAAATGATACCTTGTATTTGGTCTCCTGCTCCCTACACCTATCTTCATTACATTACATTTGCTTGGGTTAAACTCTAACAACCATTTGTTCGACCATTCCTTCAGTTTGTCCAGGTCTTCTTGAAGCCTCAAGCAGTCCTCCTCTGTCTTTATCCTTCTCACAATTTTGGCATCGTCAACAAACATTGAGAGAAATGAGTCTATACCATCCCGGAGATCATTTACGTATATCAGAAACAGGATAGGACAGAGTACAGAGTCCTGTGGGACTCCACTGGTGACTTCACGCCAATCTGAGGTTTCATTCCTCACTGTAACTCTCTGCTTCCTATTGCTTAGGTACCCTTTATCCACTGGAGTGCCCTACCAGTTACTCCTGCCTGTTTCTCCCCTTATGCATCAGCCTTTTATGGGGTACTGTGTCAAAAACTTTCCGGCAATCCAAGAAAATGCAGTCTGCTCAGCCTTCACTTTCTTGCTTAATCTTTGTCACCTGGTCGTAAAATTCTATTAAGCCTGTAAGGCAAGATTTACCCTCCCTGAACCCATGTTGATGGGTTGTCACAAAGTCCGTTCTCTCCAGATGTGCTACTAGGTTTTTTCTCACGATCTTCTCCATCACCTTGCATGGTATACAAGTTAAGGCCACTGGCCTGTAGTTCAGTGTCTGGCCCTTGTGTACTAGCCTAGTTGTGATTGAGTTGCACCCTAGCTGCCATGGGGTGTGGACGTGTTGCCTGACCTCTCCAGTAGTTGGTGTTTGTTTGCCAAGTTGGTCGGCAGGGGGTGTGGGCGTCCCCGCCCTCCCTGTAGTTGCCACCTGGCTGGTGTTAATGTGGCACGCTTGCGATAGGAGGCCTTCTTCCCCTGTTGTGAGAGTGAACTCCATGGGCCTGGAGTTTACAGGCTGTGCTGGTTACCCTGCAGTAGAGCTTGTCATGTGTGACATGCTAAGTGTCCTGGTGGATGTCGCCTACGGTGTTGAGCTGGTAACTGATCAGAGTTATTATCAAGTTAGTGGGGGAGGTGGTGTACCATGAGTTCCTCTCACAATACGAGGGGCGATCCTTGTCGCTGCCGGATGGTGCCGGCTCTGTGACCATTACTGACCATATTAGTGCCCTGACTTATGTGAGTGTGCATGGGGCGCCCTTGGAGTTTCCCGAGGACCTACTCCGGCGTTTGGCGCTGTCGTCAGTGTGCGGGTGAACATGCTGTCCTCAGGGAGGTATAAGGGTATATGAGTATGAACATTCATACCCTAGGGATGCGCCTGAGGTCAAACATTCCTTCTTCAGTCCGGCTTCTGGGGTACTACATCTGGGTTTATTATGCCCGGCAACCCCAAACCTGTTTTCGGTGTGGCCTATTGGAGCATTTAGGCTGCCGGGTGCTTTGGGGCTGCGGTGACTCCTGTGAACCTGTTCCGGGAGGAGGATTTCCCACCGCACTCTGTAGGGGAGGATTCTGTGGGTGAGGATGTGGACATCCCTTTGGCTGATGCGGCTTTCCCCTGCGTCACCCGGCGATCCTCCGGATGTTGCAGCCCCTCTTCCGGGAGATGCAGTGCCGTCGGAAGATCTTCTTGTTACTGTCGCTGTCCCAGCTGCTCCTGTGGGTCTTCTGGATGGTCTCTGCGAGTCATCGACGTCTCCTGCTGCTGCGACTGGCCCTGCGCCCTCGCCAGGTGTCACGACTGTGCTGGGTACTGGAGGGGGCTGCAGAGCATCCTGATGCGTGCGGCCCAGTTCCCCCTGTGGTTGAAGCTGTTGCCGTTCGGCGACGGGCGTCGGTTCGCCCGGCTTGTGAGGCCCGTGGTTCTGGGTCCACCTTCGGCTCTGAGGATGTGCAGCTGAAGCCTAAGCGTTCCCAGCATTCTTCTACTGTTTGGGCTGATGTGGGGGATTTTGATGCCGGTGGGTCTTCAGGCAATAACGCGATGGTTCCGGGTGCTTTGCGCTCTATGACGACGATGGTTACTGACGTCCATGTGCCTGCTGATGATGCTGTTTGTGCATTAGATTTACCTCCTGTTCTTTCTTCTGCAGTGGGGGGTGGTCGCTCCTATGGACGTGGGTGGTGAGGGTGCTGG
>WNGS01164437.1:30884108-30888397 GCA_020271785.1 Procambarus virginalis
GTGTGTGTGTAGTGTGAAAAAAAAAGTAGTTAGTGTAGTTAGTAAACAGTTGATTGACAGTTGAGAGGCGGGCCGAAAGAGCAAAGCTCAACCCCCGTAAAATACAACTAAGTGAATACACACATATATATAAATATATATATATATAATATATATATATATATATATATATATATATATATATATATATATATATGCGAACAAGCCTGAATGGTCCCCAGGACTATATGCGAATGAAAACTCACACCCCAGAAGTGACTCGAACCCATACTCCCAGGAGCAACGCAACTGGTATGTACAAGACGCCTTAAACCACTTGACCATCACGACCGGACAAAATGAGGTGATAGTCGAAGCTATTTGAACCACCTCACCGCCGGCACTCGGATGGTTATCTTATGTAAAAAGGTAAAATGCTATGCCCAAGATAACCATCCGAGTGCCGGCGGTGAGGTGGTTCAAATAGCTTCGACTATCACCTCATTTTGTCCGGTCGTGATGGTCAAGTGGTTTAAGGCGTCTTGTACATACCAGTTGCGTTGCTCCTGGAGTATGGGGTTCGAGTCACTTCTGGGGTGTGAGTTTTCATTCATATATATATATATATATATATATATATATATATGTGAGAAAGCTGCATGAACGCGCAAGCCATATATCACTAAGAACTCTTTGACCCGGCCAGGATTCGAACCCATGCCGTCCAGGATCACCCCTAAACGTACACAGTACCGTGACCACCGCACCAATGATCGTCTAGGGGTTTAGGGGTGATCCTGGACGGCATGGGTTCGAATCCTGGCCGGGTCAAAGAGTTCTTAGTGATATATATATATATATATATATATATATATATATATATATATATATATATATATAATATATATATATACAACAACGATCACAAAAACACAGATCCAAGTATGCGGAAAAATCACTTGTGAAGAATTTTAGGGAATGCTGAAGGCGTTTTCGGCTCACTTGGCCTTCATCAGAGCAAGACAGCGAGTGAAGAGGGAAGTGTGGTGGCCAGACCTTACAACCAGCCCGCAGAGAAAGGCAGGTCACCTCACCACCAAGAAATGGGTTGTTGTTATAGATTCAGATACCTAGAACAAGTTCCAAGTAGCACGGGCTATGGTGAGCCCGTAGTGGACATACCTGGCACAGGAGCGGGGCAAGTAGCACGGGCTATGGTGAGCCCGTAGTGGACATACCTGGCACAGGAGCGGGGCAAGTAGCACGGGCTATGGTGAGCCCGTAGTGGACATACCTGGCACAGGAGCGGGGCAAGTAGCACGGGCTATGGTGAGCCCGTAGTGGACATACCTGGCACAGGAGCGGGGCAAGTAGCACGGGCTATGGTGAGCCCGTAGTGGACATACCTGGCACAGGAGCGGTGCTGTGAAAAAGAAATGGGGACGAAACTTTACTTTATGGAAAAATGGGGACGAAAAAGGAGTACGGAAGGTTGAACTGAGGATAAATTTAAAACAAATGTTCCTCGCAATTTAAGACAAATTTCAGTAACCCTCCGCGTCAGGTGGTGGGTTGCTGCGTCAGCTGGTGGGTTGCTGCGTCAGGTGGAGGGTTGCTGCGTCAGCTGGTGGGTTGCTGCGTCAGCTGGTGGGTTGCTGCGTCAGCTGGTGGGTTGCTGCGTCAGCTGGTGGGTTGCTGCGTCAGCTGGTGGGTTGCTGCGTCAGCTGGTGGGTTGCTGCGTCAGCTGGAGGGTTGCTGCGTCAGGTGGTGGGTTGCTGCGTCAGCTGGTGGGTTGCTGCGTCAGCTGGTGGGTTGCTGCGTCAGCTGGAGGGTTGCTGCGTCAGCTGGTGGGTTGCTGCGTCAGCTGGTGGGTTACTGCGTCAGCTGGTGGGTTGCTGCGTCAGCTGGAGGGTTGCTGCGTCAGGTGGTGGGTTGCTGCGTCAGCTGGTGGGTTGCTGCGTCAGCTGGAGGGTTGCTGCGTCAGGTGGTGGGTTGCTGCGTCAGCTGGTGGGTTGCTGCGTCAGCTGGAGGGTTGCTGCGTCAGGTGGTGGGTTGCTGCGTCAGCTGGTGGGTTGCTGCGTCAGCTGGTGGGTTGCTGCGTCAGCTGGAGGGTTGCTGCGTCAGGTGGTGGGTTGCTGCGTCAGCTGGTGGGTTGCTGCGTCAGCTGGAGGGTTGCTGCGTCAGCTGGAGGGGTTGCTGCGTCAGCTGGTGGGTTGCTGCGTCAGCTGGAGGGTTGCTGCGTCAGGTGGTGGGTTGCTGCGTCAGCTGGTGGGTTGCTGCGTCAGCTGGAGGGTTGCTGCGTCAGCTGGAGGGTTGCTGCGTCAGCTGGTGGGCCACACCACATCAAGAGCGAGTATCATCATCAACATGAACCTGTTTATTCCGGAGGTGAACTGTGACCCTGGGAACCCTTCCTACTCTTTCCTTTGTCTGACTTCTAGAGACGCCAGCCACACCTCACTTGTTTTGACTTTCTCCTTTACTGGAAACCGTCTTTCGTGATCTCTATGTGAAGTCACGTGAACCTTGATTTTTACAGCAAAGCTCAGTTACCGTTAGTGATTGTATGATTACTGACGTAAAGGCTTTGTGACGTCTTTAGTGGCCATGATCCGTGACGTCAGAGCGCTTATGACGTCACTCTTGTTTATTGACGCGGTGGTACTGCGCATGTGCGCTCCTCATTTCCTGTTTTATTTGTCAAACTGTATATATATACAGTTTTGTTGCAATATATGCAGGTAGATACGTTCATACAGTATATCCGTTGATTATTTAAATTGTATTTTCGTAGAGAAGTATTAGGGAGAGAGATTAGTGAAGGGTTACTGTATTATGTTGGGGGGGTTACTGTATTATGTTGGGGGGGGGGGGCGCTGCATGCCTGTTGGCCCTCCCCGCTGGTGGCACCCCGCGCCCCCCCCCCCACCTCACCTTGGACGGGTGCCAGGCTATTGTTAGCCCTCAACACCTCTTCTTCCCACCACCACCACCACCACCCTGGAAACACAAACCGCAACTGTCTCTATTTTCGGTCGATCTCGAACCCATTGTTGATGTGACGACTTATATTGAATTTTGTAACTAGCTCATCAAGATTGTAACTTGCTTAGCTAAATGAATTGTGGGGTTCAGTCCCTGAGCCCATTATGTGCCTCTGTAACCCTTTTCACTACCGCCCACAAGATGGGTATGGGGTGCATAATAAATGAACTAAACTATCTCTATTTTCCGCTTGTTACAACTTGTAATAAAGTCGTTACATCTTGGCTAACGTGTTTATGACGTATTAGAACGTTGTTACAACTTGCTATATTGGTTGTTATAACTGGTTAAGAGGTGGTAAAACTTATTCGAACGTTGTACCAACGTCGTAGTTTCGGTGTGTGTTTGGCGGGCACCATCACCAGTCTGGTGAAGGTGAGGGTGATCCTTATGAGTAATCCTTATGAGAAAGATTAAGCCCCTGTTACCTAGCAGTAAAATAGGTACCTGGGTGTTAGTCAGCTGTCACGGGCTGCTTCCTGGGGGTGGAGGCCTGGTCGAGGACAGGGCCGCGGAGACACTAAAAAAAGCCCCGAAATCATCTCAAGATAACCTCAAGATAGGCTCCCATGTTGGAATCTGGAAATGAACGATCAGATGTGATGAGGCTGCTGAAGGCGCTGAATGACACCATATTGAATACTTCATACCCAAGACTCTTCTACAAATTCACAGCCTCACCCAAAAAATACCTCAGCGTCTAATTTTCGAGAAGTTGCTTCCCCGAGGCCAGAGAAATAAATACCTGCTTGATGGGGTTCTGAGAGTTGTTCTACACCCCCAGCCCGGCCCGAGGCCAGGCTTAACTTGTGAGAGTTTGGTCCAACAGGTTGTTGCTTGGAGCGACCCGCAGGCCCACATATCCACCACAGACGGTTGTCTGTGGTGGATATGTGGACCATGGGAAGGTCACACCAGTCCTCGTCTCGGTACAGTCGGCTTCATACAAATACTGTACCGGAAAATGAGGCTCAACGCCTCATTCGGAGGCGTTAGAGTTCGGAGTGCCCTCCTCTTGCTTCAGTAGAAAATAGAAACCGGTGGCAGGGAAGTTTGTCAGAAAAGACTTCTCTGAGGGCGTCCCTACGAGGCGAGGCCGGGCCCCAGCTGCCAACCTTCACCTTATAAATAAATAAATATTCAGGTAAAGAACATACATACAAGATGAGTTACAAACAGAATGTTGGATTTCTAGATAGAGCAGGTACATACTATGCCTAATTAAGCCACTAATATTGGGACACTACTAATCGGGGCACTACTAA
>WNGS01164437.1:30888497-30942426 GCA_020271785.1 Procambarus virginalis
TAATTTTTCAAGGGAAATGCAAAAAGAAAAAATAAAAAATTTTCCCACACACTAAACTTGGAATTTCCCTCTTTATATGCCCCGGCGATCGTCCAAAGAAAAAACTAATTGTTCAGGCTGTATTAAACGTTAGGCAGGTCGGAAGAAAACCGCAGTACCCTCAGATAACCACAGTCACAGTATTAATGCGGCGATGTAAGGACTTGAAAAAAAACCCCCTTAAACCCACGGGGTTTACCAACCAAAAATAAATATCGGTTAAAATACGAGTGTGGAGGTCCCGACGTTGGACCACAAGGAATATGGGAGAGGGGTAAAGAGGGGGAAGGAACCACTAAACGTACAAATAAGGCAACCATCGGATGTCGATTGTCCGCATTTTTCCCCTATGAAATTTAACATTCGTAATCTCGAAATTATCATAAGTCGGGGCAATCTTAAGTTGAGGTGCCACCCTGGATTTATTGTCAGAGAGAATTAGGACATAAGGATAAACTGGCTTGCTGAATTCAAATCCAGGCTCTGACTTATGATTTTTTGTTAAGACCATGTCTGGTAGTAGCAACAATTGATGTGGAGGTATTCAGAAGAAGCAAGTTATGCTATGTATTAAAGATTAGCTAAGGGTGATTGAATTTTGTGGAAATGGGAGTTTGTTTTTGCCACAACTGGTAAAAAATTTGGTTCAGTGGAATGTTCAGGTAACTTGAATGGGGTGGGCCATATATGATTTGAATTACTGAGCGTTAACTGTGGTTTATTGTGTCTATTACTAAGGAAGTTTGGATGTTATCTGAGATCCAGCACTTAACATCCAATACAAATTCAAAAGGTGACACCCCCCAGCGGTCAACACTTGCCAATCAGAGGAGCTCCAGCATTTTTGTCAAAAATCCCAAGTAGTGTAGTACAGGGTTGCATGATAGTGAGTGGTGTCCCAGAGACATAAAGCTATAGTGCTTTTGAAAAATAGGTGAGATAACAGGAATCTGTGGGCCAAGGGAAGTGAAAGAAATCGGCTGAGGGAGGAAAAGAAAAAAGTTGCCCTAGTGATTTCCATGGGGTCTACGTCTAATTACGCACTCACAAGCCTACACAAGCTTCACAACCTTCCTGGCAATACGTAGTTAATGAATAAAATCATGATATGTTAGGTTAAGGCTGAGATCCGTAGACCTAACCTATCCTATCCTAACACCTGAACCTATCCTATCCTAACCAAATTCTAAACCCTAAACCAACCAAACCAAACCCAAACAAACCAAACCAAATCAAACCAAACCTAACCTAAGCTTGGATTAGTCGACTTGATTTGGCAGCACCAGGTTTTATTTTCGTCTATTTCGTTATAAAAGAAGAACTTTTTCAGATAAAAATTATGTTTTTACGTGTTGTACATTCAGCAACCAACATTATAATGAGTAACATAATCATATTTGTTCATGACTGAATGTATCCTGCCAGGAAGCTTGTGAAGCTTGTGTAGCTTGTGGTGAGCTTGTCGGTAATTAGACGGCACCGGTTTTCCATGAATAAAGCATTGATATAAACCAGTCTATATAACAAGTGTGGTAAAATTAGATACTATAGTGAATTATCATGTAGAAATAATTAGTAAATTGAAGAGAAAGATAAATGACCATTTTAATAGCAAAGTTTTATGTGCTTTGGAGGATATGTGAAAGATTGTGCAAGGTAAGAAATCAATTGGAAACAATCTTGCAAAGCCATGGAAGAAGAAAATAACTCTTAAAAAAAGCTTTGGAGTAAGAAGTTAAAGTAAATGTTAAACATAAACATACTACATAGGGTTAGGTATAGGAAATTCAAAACAAGATGAAACAGCGGTTTTTGTCACGCACACTGGAGTGGAAGGAGTCTACACAGGGAATAGACAACAGTGCAAGAAACGATTGACTCACTCATGCCCTAAGTCAACGAGCGCCACAAGGAGACAGGAAGAAATTGAAGATGGAACAGTACAAGAAGTCAAACACTGGTAGCAACCAAGATAAAACAAACATTAGGCGGGAAGTGAGAAAGGAATTGGCTTCTAATCCTGAAGTTGGTGCAAACACAGTTGATCGGTGTAATTCCCTGATATTTTGGATTGCAAAGCAAGAGGAGATGAACCTCTAGGTCAGGAAAGAGCTGTAGAAGAAGCAAAAGTAGTAGATAAATTGTTGGCCTCGTGCAAGGTCTTACTTCCATAGAGAATGTGTGGCGACTGACAGGAGAATAGGCAAATATGTAAAAGGGAAAGATCTACCTGTTGAGGTTCACCCTAACACGGAATGGTGCCAAACAGATGAAGAAGTACTCCAGGGAATGCTAAGAAAATTACAAAAGTATGATGGGGAAAGTGTGTGTCGTTAAGAAGAGATCTATCAAAAGAAGTACAGAGAGAGCTGCAACTGAACCGTCGCCGAGGCAAAAACGTTTAAAATGAGAGCAGTGATGGAGAAAGAAATCGATTCTTTTTCTACAAGTGATAGGGGTAGGCAGTCCAGTAAAGTGGTACATAAAGGCAACCAACAAAATCATTAGAGAGAGGCGGGAGTGAAAAAAATAAGAAGAGGGGGAAACAAGTTCCTGAAGATTGCATACACCAAACATAGATGGAGTAAGATCGAAGATACTGGAGTGTAAGTGATGTTAATACAGCTGCAGACACCAGACATTGTTGCACTCACAGAGACTAAACTTGAAGATGTTAATTTTAAAATGAGGTCATATTCCCTAGGGGCTACTCAATTTGAAGAAGGGACAGAAAAATTAGGAAAGATTGGAAGCGGTAGCGTTGCTGGCTGGTGAAAAACACACTAAAGGTAAAGAAATAATGTATGCAGAGATTTTAAAGAGTACGGAAACACATGAGATAGCACACCAACATCTGCCATGAGGATGATAACTAATGATCATAAATTCATATAGTCCACCTCCAAGTAGCCACATGGTCAAATGGAGGAGCTGATAGTAAACGAGAAGGTCTTATACACAATAAGTAGAGAGATTATAGCGAGAGGTGAAACGATAGATCACGCTGCTGATAGTCTGGCGACTTCACACATTTGAAAAAATCATAGACTGGGAAGCATATGAAGCTAAAAACAGAAGATTTTTTGGACCTGTATACTTTGTAGACCTCATCATACCTGGAAAACAAACCATTCCCCTTGTATCACACATTTTTTTTTTTAAAACAAGCTACGAGGATGAGGGGAAAGGGAACGTTATTCCCTCCATGCTCCCTAGATTTGATATTTACCAGGACAGGAGGAAGAGAATTTGACATTCAGTACCTTCCTCCCTTGGGTAAAAGTGACCATGTCTTGTTGGGAATAAAGTAAATGCATTGCATTATAATCTGGAAAGAAAATAAGGAGGTTGAATGCAGATTGAAAAAAACTGACTTTAGGAGAGGACATATGCACCTTAGACATTTTTTTTAGTGAGTATAGGAAGTGCAATGAGATGTATGTCAAGTTTTGTGAAATATATGATAAGGCACAAAAAAATTTATACCAAACAGAGATGCAGGAGACTAGGAAACAGGATTGGTTCAATAGAAATTGAGAGAGGGCCAGAGACCAAAAGACACAAAAATGGAATCAATATTGGAAGAGGCCAAACCCCCAAACATACCAGCGATACAAAGATGCGAGAAACAACTACACGGCAGTGAGGGAGAGGCAAAAGAAATTTTGAAAAAGGGATTGCAGACAAATGTAAAACAGAACCAGGTCTATTCTATAAATTCATAAACAACAAATTGCAAGTAAAGGATAATATTCAGAGGTTGAAAATGGGAAATAGGTTCACGGAAAATGAAAAGGAAATGTGTGAAACACTAGACGAAACGTTCCAAAGTGTGTTTGTACAAAATGAAATCTTTAGGGAACCAGACACAATAAGAATTCCAGCGAACAACAAGAGCACAGAGGTGTCTAGAGATGAAGTGGAATAAATGCTCAAGAAGCTAAGTAAGAACAAAGCAGTTGGTCAGATGGAGTTTCACCAGGGTTCTGAGAGAATGTGCACCTCAGCAGCTCAGCATTCCACTTCAACTGATTTTTCAGGCATCCCTGTGTACAGGAGTTGTAGCTGATGTGTGGAAAAAGGCTAACATAGTTCCAATCTACAAAAGTGGAAACAGGGAAGACCCCTTAATTATAGACCTGTATCATTGACAAGTGTAATAGTCAAAATATTGGAAAAAATAATTAAAACTAAATGGGTAGAACACCTGGAGGAAGACAATATAATATCAGACAGACAGTATGGTTTTTGATCTGGAAGATCCTGTGTAATGAACTTGCTCAGTTTCTATGATTGAGCCACAGAGATTTTACAGAAAAGAGATGGTTGGGTTAACTGCATCTATCTGGACCTAAAAAAGGCTTTCGACAGAGTTCCCCATAAGAGGTTGTTCTGGAAACTGGAACATATTGGAGGAGTGACAGGTAAGCTACTAACATGGATGAAAAATTTCCTAACTGACAGAAAAATGAGGGCCGTAATCAGAGGCAAGGTATCGGATTGGAGGAATGTTATCAGTGGAGTACCACAGGGTTTAGTTCTTGCACCGGTAATGTTCATTGTCTACATAATGATCTACCAGTGGGAATACAGAATTACATGAACATGTTTGTTGATGATGCTAAGATAATAGGGAAGATAAGAAACCTAGATGATTGTCATGCCCTTCAAGAAGACCTGGACAAAATAAGTATATGGAGCAACACTTGGCAAATGGAATTTAATGTGAATAAATGCCATGTTATGGAATGTGGAATTGGAGAACATAGACCCCACACAACCTATAAATTATGTGAGAAATCTTTAAAGAATAATAACAAAGAAAGGGATCTAGGGGTGGTTCTAGATAGAAAACTGTCACCTGAGGACCACATTAAGAACATTGTGCAAGGAGCCTATGCTACACTTTCTAACCTCAGAATTGCTTTTAAATACATAGATGGAGAAATACTAAAGAAACTGTTCACGACTTTTATTAGACCAAAGCTGGAATATGCAGCGGTTGTATGGTGCCCATATCTTAAGAAGCACATCAACAAACTGGAAATGGTGCAACGACATGCCACTAAGTGGCTCCCAGAACTGAAGGACAAGAGCTACGAGGAGAGGTTAGAGGCGTTAAATATGCAAAAACTAGAAGATAGAAGAAAAAGAGGCGATATGATCACTACGTTCAAAATAGTAACAGGAATCGATAAAATTGACACGGAAGAATTCCTGAGACCCGGAACTTCAAGAACAAGAGGTCATAGATTTAAACTAACAAAACAAAGCTGCTGGAGAAATATACGAAAATTCACTTTTGTAAACAGAGTGGTAGACGGTTGGAACAAGTTAAGTGAGAAGGTGGTAGAGGCCAAAATCGTCAGTAATTTCAAAGCATTATATGACAAAGAGTGCTGGGGAGACGGGACACCATGAGCATAGCTCTCATCCTGTAACTACACTTAAGTAATTACATGTGTGTGTATGTGAAGCAATCTACTGTGTCGTATATGTTTCCTTTATCTATTGGAATTAGTAGATTGATCAGTGCCATTAATAAGTGTTACAGTAATGTAACATAAAACAGAATGGAGGGGAGTAACCTCAACCACTTTATTGTGTGTAGATGTACACTTCAAAGTCAAAACTTTACAAATGCTTTACAGTTTCTTAAAAACATATTTGAGATAAAATAGATAGTCAATATACACGTGAAAAGTGTGCCATCAGTGATAACACAATTCTAAAAGATACTTTGTATAGGTTTTCCTAAAGATTCTCACCTTCCAAACCCTGATATCTGTCCAGAGCTGCAGGAATTCTTGTAGACCAAGCATGCCAGACCTGTCAACATCCATCATGGCAATCATGCTGCGACACACGTCTTTGCTGAAGCCCTCAAAGTTGAACTCTATTTCAGACACAAAATGGAATTAGCAAGGTAAAATATGGAAGATGATGGCAATACTGAATTATATCCACAAAAATCTGTATATTTCCTGGACAAGAAAGTCTCTGTAAAAAAAATCTGTATGCCAAGAAATATCCAAAGACAATATTTAAGAAAGCAATAGTCCAGTTGATAATGATTTTTGTGGAAATATTTTTGGGCCATCAATCAAATTGAAATTTTATATGCACTTGAAAGCAGACAGTAGTGGGGATAATGAATTCATTGTTCGAGTTAAAAATAACTGGGCACAGTGTTTATCTGAGTGGGGTCACTCGGTTACTCCCTCGGCTAAAGCCTAAATGGTCCAGCCAGACTCGCTTTACTCATCTTGCTCTAGTGACTTGTGTCCTTAATGTAACAAGAAATTCTTCAAATGGAGTTGCTGTATGTAGCTAGGGAAGGGGAAAATAGTGGCGATTCTAACTACCAGTAAATTCACAACTGATTTTTACTAGAAGACATCACAAAACAAGTCACTTTAGAACCCACATCAAGAGATATCTGGAATCCCCTAGATGCCCAATTATTGCTCTACAAACTTGTGGTTAGTAACTATAGCCACTACCCTACCATTTGATAGCAGCTCTGGCCACTCAGCAGAGTTGGGGAAGCCAGCAACCCTCGCTTGTTGAGATAGCTACTTTATTTATAGTACGGGTACGTCCAGCTGAGATAGACTGGTTGTTCAGACCATGCCCCTCATCTCTTGCAGAATAGGAGTCTGTTATTCTCTGCTATGCATACGCTGAGTCACAATAACGTGGCTGAAGATATGATGACCAAACCACACATCAGAAGATGGAAAAACAATGATGTTTCGGTGCATCCTGGACCATTATCAAGTGTGTGTGTGTGTCAAGTTGCACACATGACTTGATAATGGTCCAGGAAGGACCAAAATGTCATCATTTCTCCATCTTTTAATGTGTGGTCTGGTCTTTATTCTCTGCTATGTCCTGCTTAGATATCTGGGCCTGATGGATTTAAAGATCAAACCAGACATTTGCCACCCATTATCCCTTAAATATGCCTCATCCTGGTCAGCACTGTGTGACCCCTGGGTCACCTCTTCCCCACCTGACTGCTGTCTGGTGGCCAGTTTGTCTCCTCCATGATCCTCATTCTTGCCGAGTACAGTTCAGATAAGTTCATTTCTTTTCTTTCGTTGGGCCTGCTCTGAAAACAACCACGGTGCCTGGCTCAAAAATTGGGTTAGCTTTAAGTGAAATAAAACACACTGAGTGGGTCTTAGTTGCTCCCCTTCCCACCCTTTTGGTTCCCATCTTCCCCACCTATGCTGGGGTAGCTTGGGTTGCAAATGTGGGCTGCAGGCATCTCAGATGTTTGTTGTGGCCAGTACTGCCATCTGGTGGCAGTTAGGGCAGCAGTTAGTTGTTAACCGATAAATAATTGAGTGTCCTAAGGTTTCCAGTAAGTGCTTAATAGGATTTACTGAACGATATATTTTGTGATCGTTTTCTAGCAAGCTGTCGGTTGGTGGTAGACCAAGTTAGACTTTACACTGTCTCTCTTCCTCCACCTATATGGAAAACCCATTTTTTAAGTTTCTTGTCATCATTGGATAACAGATCAGCTAAACCCTGGAGAGACAATAGAGTTTTGGAAAGACTTTTAGGCACTGACTCAGAGAGCAACAGAGGCCTGACTCAGAACATATTTGAATGTGTTGGGATATAAATGATTTAATTACTTATGAGAAAGGAAGCTCAAATATTACTACTATTGCTACTATTGTGCTCTAAAATGCAATTACTTTAACATTGAGTGTTTGGGGTGTTATGTCATCAACAAAATAAAATATCTGGAACATAATATAAATTATCAATAATTGATTTTATACAAAAAAAATTAAATCAGCATGTAGTTTAACATAGAGAAACAAACAGTTTATATGTTTACTCAGAAATAAATTAAATCATAAAATAATTAAGGAAGACAAGTGCAGGAAAATGTAACTTTGTACCGTCATAAAGAGTTTGACAAGAGAGGAGAGAGCTGTAGTCAAAGCTTTATTACAACAGTTCAACTGCTGACTTAAGTTAAAACAGTAGTAAAAGAATTATAACAAAACATTATAAAACAGAGCATCAAGGAGAGACTTGGGGCCAAGGAAATAGACGTCTTCACCGTCAAAAATAGGTCTTCTGTATGGAATCATGTTACACTCAAACATTACTGCACCACTTTAATAAATATAGACAATGTACAATAAGCATTTGTGGATATCTAAGAGGGTTTTCTATGTGATGAACATGTTCAGTTGATATATATTTTATATATTTCAACAAAGTTTACTATTCTATAGACAACATTGCATCTTTTTATAAAGTGTGTGTAAAACATGTGAGAAAATAATTGAGAAGCAGCCAACATGTTGGGTGATACTGACCATCAAAATCTGGAAGGATTTTGTTTCTATTACTTTATGACTGTGACTGAAGGCAGAACACACAAGGTAAGGCAAGCAATACATCAGTGCTTGCCTGGGTTAACACACTATTAAACGACTTGATTGATAATGTGTTAAGGCATCAAAGCACTTGGATATGGTGACCAGACTACACACTAGAAAGTGAAGGGACGATGACGTTTCGGCCCGTCCTGGACCATTCTCAAGTCGATTGTGTGACAGACACAATCGACTTGAGTTTCGGTCCAGGACGGACTGAAACGTCATCGTCCCTTCACCTTCTAGTGTGTGGTATGGTCAACATACTTCAGCCACGTTATTATGACTCACCGTCTGAACTTCTATATGGTTTTCTATTTACTGTGGAATTGATTACTATATATGATTAAACAACATATCTTTTGTAATTTTGTTGGATTACGGTATTATGTAGAGCAGCACAGAACAAGTCAATAGAGTTTTGATAACATGAAGAATGCTGGAGTATTTAAGACACTGTCAAGATAACACTTTAGATTGTCAAGATTAATTTGATAAAATTAAATTTTCAGTTGAAATAATTTTTGTTAGCATTTTAAAAGATTTTGTAGGCCTAATCATAACATGCTTAATGTGACGTGTTTTATTTGTACTTTGTACAAGCCCAACTCCATTATGCCACCATGAGCGAGGGGGAAGAATCTCACCCTTCTCATCCAAATGCTTATTATCACCTATATATCAATTAGACTGTTTTACAGTTTTCCTTCTTGCTTTCAATTCAGATACGTAATGTACATCCAAATCAAATTTACACACCACCAGACTGTTTGTATTATCTGTCGGCTCTAATGAAATGCCTTTCCACTTCTTCAGTCACAAATTTATTTAATAACCTATTACTGTATGTAATGTATGTGTAACTGCAAAATCCAGGGAAAATTGATAGGGAAGACTTCCTGAGATCTGTAACTTCGAGAACGAGAGGTTATAGATTTAAACTAACTAAGCAAAGTTGCCGAAGAAATATAAGAAAATTCAGTTTCACGAACAAAGTGGAAGGTGGGTGGAAGAAGTTAAGTGAGAAGGTGGTGGAGGCCAAAACTGTCAATAGTTTCAAAGTGTTATACAACAAAGTGCCGGGAAAACGGGACACCATGAGCATAGCTCTCATCCTGTAATCACACACATATACTCACACATAAGGGCAAGAGCTACGAGGAGAGGTTAGAGGCATTAAATATGCCAAAACTAGAAGACAGAAGAAAAAGAGGTGATATGATCACTACATACAAAATAGTAACAGGAATTGATAAAATCGATAGGGAAGATTTCCTGAGACCTGGAACTTTAAGAACAAGAGGTCATAGATATAAACTAGCTAAACACAGATGCCGAAGAAATATAAGAAAATTCACTTTCGCAAACAGAGTGGTAGACGGTTGGAACAAGTTAGGGGAGAAGGTGGTGGAGGCCAAGACCGTCAGTAGTTTCAAAGCGTTATATGACAAAGAGTGCTGGGAAGACGGGACACCACGAGCGTAGCTCTCATCCTGTAACTACACTTAGGTAATTACACTTAGGTAATTACACACATTGACGGTTGAGAGGCGGGACCAAAGAGCCAGAGCTCAACCCCCGCAAGCACAACTAGGTGAGTACAACTAGGTGAGTACATACAATTGTTCCTCCCATAGCCACATCAGGGAAATGCTGGTACTATCTCACACCCATGATGCGGAAAACATTGGCTCTGCAAGGGCAAAGTTGTGCCACAACTAAACACCATACAGTATTCCAGATTTAATGGCCAATGACTCGGTAAATAAGGATCCAGTTATCAATCTCAAATTCAGTTGTTAGAACCAGCTTAACACTAACTCATAGGTCCATAAATTGAGTGGATACTGCATAAATGTTGACAAATTATGACTGCTAATACAGATGGTACTGGGTTGTTCCTGAAGATAGGGAGGTATGTAATGACTGGTACTGTATATTAAATCTAGCTTTTGTTGATTGGTATATAAAGTCCAGCTTTTGTTATTATTAATCTAAATGTTTCTCGTAGTTAAAATATCAGTTTGTTTTATTTGTGTTAATTTGTATGTTTCATTTTGTAAGTGTTGAAAATATGTTAAATTGAGCTTTAGTAAATGTGTCTTGAATGCCTTGAATGTGCGTGTAAAGTTTTTCCTCTGCACTTTTTGTGAGGTGGCATCCCTGCATCCCACGAGAACGGAGAGAGGGGCTAGACACCACACACACATAGGGTGTGTGGTGTGGTGTGTACTCATGAGGTGCCCACCTCACTGAGGTTGGGCACCGAAATCATCTTGAGACGATTTCGGGGCTTAGCATCCCCGCGGCCCGGTCCTCGACCAGGCTTCCTTTTTTGTAACACACTCCCAGGAATCAGCCCATAGCAGCTGTCTAACTCCCAGGTACCTATTTACTGCTAGGTGAATAGGGGCATCAGGGTGAAAGAAACTCTACCCATTTGTTTCTGCCTCCACCGGGGATCGAACCCGGAACCTCAGGACTACGAATCCGAAGTGCTGTCCACTCAGCCATCAGGCCCCGTGAGGGTACTTGAGTACCCGCATTCATCTGGTGAACGAGAGGTTATTTACCATTATGTTAAGTCCCATTTCCTGTCTTTTAATAACTATAATGTACACACACTGATTTTTTTATCGAGTCCTGCCAATTCAAAAGTATAGTGCCAGCCCAAGTGTTTACTCTTGTATTTGAGGGGTATTGTTTATAATAAACACTTGCTCCATATTTCTGATTTAAAGTAGAAGAGGAGGATCTGATTCTTATTGTTGCGCTATTAAGAACAAGCCAAATGTTCACATCAGTTTCCTCCCAACTCCTTACATTCTCTATGTTGAACGTTTGTTCTAAGAACAAAATCTTTCAACATTTTTAAGGTTTCTGCTATTTTGTAGTCCAGATTTTCAGGTCACTGTATCTTCCTGAATTTACCTCAAGGCTACCATCTCTTGAGTGGCCAAGACAGGCAGAGCAAGCTGGCAGCATGTCAAGTCTTCCCTCATTGTTCCTGATGATTTTTTCCTACTAGAATTCTATTTTAATCCTAATATTAGGAGTTAAAGTATACTTAAATATTAGAAACAAAGTAAATTGTTACCTAAGAAATCCTGACAGTCAGCAGGTCTTAATCCTTAACACTTGTCTTTAGCCATGATGGCAACTTATCAAACATGCAGTTAAAGAAGATTTCATTAGAGTGATTAAATAATGTACAAACAGTCTCAGTTAATGACAAGGCAAATGAAAGGTGAGCACTGTCACTGCACAAACTGCAAGCTAAACGTTTGTGGGCGGGAACTGTAAATACTGTACAAGATAGCTTCCCATCTCGCTCATCTGCAAAATTACAATTATGGACCACATAACATGCAAGCCTGTGTATAGTGTGTTCATGGCCCCCTTACCGAACTCTGGTGATAGCGACGTCACGACAACACATGAAACACAACATGTAAATTAGAATGCAGCTGTAAGTTTCAGAACAAAACTTTATGAGTGTTGAAATACAGTATGAGACAACATTTGTCAATATAGTCACTCAATACTGTGTAAAATTAATAAAATAGAAAATTTAGTAATAAATACACACACACATATACTGTATATATAAAAAGATTACACGATTACAAAATGTAGCCTTAACACATAGACAACATAACCCTTACAATTAAAATGAAAAACACACCAACGGGATACATTAATAAATGTCACGGACAGATTCAATCATTGTTGCAAGTCAAACACCTCTTCAAATTCTTCCGAAGTTGGACTCGTGCCCAAGATGAAACAGGCATTTCCACTCTGAATTGCGACACTGAGGCGCTAGAACAATAAGCTTTTTGCTCTCCAGTCTTTTGTAACACTGATCAATTTGTCACCTAATTCCTTCAGTTTACAATGTGAATGTTGTTGAATAAATATGTTTCTTTCAATAGGTGGGCCTCCACCAAACTGAGAACTCCACCTTATCCCTCAAGATAAGGTTGAAGAAACAAATTACATGTACATACATACATACATATACAGAGGACCACTTGCTTTGCGAACCCCTCGGGGACAAGACCCGTCAGTTACCGTGTAAGTTTGTAAACGAGAAATGTAAACGACCGGTTCATAGAATAAATGCAACAGTATTTTGTTTGTACTCACCAAGAAGAGAAGTGCTGATCCACTTGTTATGTTGATGGTCATTGTAGATGGAGCATAGTTATTTACATGGAAGAGGTGGAGGTGGATGTTGATGGTATTGGGTTGACTTTAGTGGATATTAATTGTGATAAGGTAACCTCAGATGTTGTCACATTTGGGTCAACATGTGATAAGTCAGGTGCAGGTGGGTCAATGTGAGCTTTCTTGGAAGCTTCCCTTCCACCCTCACTGCTGCTCTCCCTCCCACACCTCGCCTGCTTTTGCATCCACCGAGCTTGCTACCCCTCCCACCGCTCCTGCGTCCTCCCCCAATCCCCACCCCCTCAACACTGTCTAGCTCTCCCTCCCTCCCCCCCACTCCAACTTGCTTCTCTTAAACTCACTCACTGCTGCTGACTTCATAACCCAAGACTGCCCCCCTCACAGCTCCTTCCCGCCACCGCCCCCTCTAACTGAAAGCTACATGCTGCTCTCCCCCTTCCCACCCTACAACTACTGCTGCTCTCCTCACCTCCCAACCCAAGCTCACTGGCTGCCTGCTCTCACCCATCCCCACCCTCACTGTCTGACTCTCCCCTCCCACCCCTCACAAAAAAATCACTCCTGCTCTCACTCCCTCCCACCCTCACTGCTGCTGTCCCCCCCAACCCCATCCACTGGGCTGCTTCCAATCCCCCCCCTCCACACCTCACTGCTGCTCCCCCCCCATACCCACCCTCATTGGCTCAAGCTGACTCGCTCCTCACTCCTCTCCCACATCCGGGCCTGCTCTCTGCCCTCCCCCCCAAAAAAAAAAAAAAAATACAAAACACCCTCAATGCTGCCTCCTCCGCCCTCTCCCCCTCAATTGCTGCTTCCACCCTCCATAACCCCCTCCCACACCCCACCTCACTACTGCGCTGCTCCTCCCTAACCCACCCCTCGACTTCTGCTCTCCCTCACCACCCACTCACTTAGCTTGCTTTCCCCTCCCACAACCTCCCTGACCTTGTACTTCCCCCCATCCTCCCCTCCCCCCCTCCCATTCTCTCTTTTCCCCTTATGTCCCCCAACTCCCCCTTCTTTCTCCCTCCCATCGCCCCTTCACCACCCCCCCCATCCCTTCTGTTATTCTTTCTGCCCTCAAGCCCACCCCAATCCCATTCATTCTCTCCCTCGAGCCCAGTCCCCCCTCACTGCTGCTTCCCCCTCCCCACCTCACTCCTGCTGCTTACCCCCTCCCCCCCCCCCACCCTCACCTGCTCCCTCACCACCCTCCCACCCTTACAACGTGAGCTGTCTGTGCAACCCCCCACCTCCCACCCTCACTGCTGCTCTCCCTACCCCAACCAACTCAACTGCTGGGCGTTCACCTCCCTGTCCCAACCTCCCACGCCCTCCACATGCTGCTCTCCACCTACCCCCCTCACTGCTGCTATCTTCTCTCCCTCACCCGCTCCATACACTCTGTCTCACTGTGTCTGGTCCGCCTGACCCCAACCCCTCACACTAAAGGCTGCTCCCCCTCCCACCCTCATTAGCTACCTCGATCTCTCCCAACCCCACCCGCATTGGCCTGGCTCTCCTACCTCCCTCCCCCCACCTCATGCTGCTGTCCCCCTCCAACCATCAATGCATCCATCTATCTATCCCCCTCCCCCACACCCTCACACAATGCTAAGCTACCCCCTCCCCCCCTCACTCTGCTTGCTCCCCCTTCACCCCAACCCTCTCATGCTTCTGCTCCACCCCCTCCCCCCCCTCATTTGCTACCTCTCCCTCCCACCCTCAATATGCTGGCTGCTTGTCCCTCCAACCCTCACTCCCAGCTGCTTCTCCCTCCCACCCTCACTGCTAACTGCGTCTGCTGCTCACCCTCCTCCCCACCCAATCATTGTCTACTCTCGTCATCCCTCCCCCCGACTCACCATGAACATCCTATCGTCTTCTCCTCATATCCCTCCGCACCCCACACCTCACTGGACACTGCTTGCTCTCCAACGCTCTTCCATCCCCACCCATCCAATTGCTACTCTCCCTCCCACCCCTCATTGCTACTCTCCACACCCACCCTCATAGCTGCTCAACTCCCTAACTCAATCCTCTCCCCCTCTCCCACACCTCACCACCCCACTCCCTCCCCAACCCCTCACTATGTCGAATCTTCTGGGCTCTCACTCACTCCCTCTCCCACCCACAACTTCTTTGCTCCCCTCTCCCAATCCCACCCTCATTGATTACACTCTTTCCTCCCACCCTCACGGCTGCTCTTCCTCTCACCTCCCCTAAACCCTCCCTCACCCATCTCTCACTCACCTCCCCACCCTCACTGCTCTGCTCATCCTCACCACACCTCACTCTCTCCCTGACCCTCCCCCAATCCCTGACCCCCACCCTTCCCCCACCTCTTGACAATGCTGGCTCCACCACTAACCCACCCTCATTGCTATAATATAGCTACTCCTACTCTTTCCATCCCACCACCTCAACTGCTACTCCTCCCACTCACCACCCTACTGGCTGCTCATCCCCATCCCACCCCTCACTGCTGCTCTCTTCAAAGCTGCTCTCGATCCTCCGCCCACTCTCCCTTCTCCTCCCCTCCCACCCCTTCGACTTCTGGCTCTCCCTCCCCTCCCCCCCTCATTGCATAGTCTTTACTTTCCTCCCAACCTCACATGCTATCTTCGTCCGCTTCGCCTCACTTCGCTCACTCTCCAGGGACGGAATCATAGGACTTCTCCTCCACCCCTCAAACCCCCTCTTCCTTCTCTCCCTCCCCTCCCTCCGCCCACGCACGCATCATCCCTCCCACCCTCACTGCTTGCTCTCCTCCCCTCCTCCTCAACTTCCTCCTCCACCTCACCCCTCACCACCCTCATGCTACTTACTTTTGCTTACTCTCTTCTCACCCATGTCCTCCCACACTTCCTCACTGCTACTCTCCCTCCCACCCCTCATTGCTACTCATTCCTCCCCAACCCTCACGGCTCCTGCTGCTCTCAACCTCCCACCCTCACTGCTGACTCCTCCCTCCCACCCTCAACCTGCGGCTCCCCTTCCACCCTCACTACTGCTCTCCATCACCTCACTAACCCTGGTCTGCTCTCCTCACTCCCAATTCCCACCCTCAACTAGCTGCTCTCCTACCCCTATCCCACACCTCACTGCTTCTCCCCCTCCCCAGACCTCCACCTTCTTCTCTCCCCTCCCCGTCGCCTCACTTCTGCTCCTTCAACCCCTCCTCCCCCCCCTCATCTACTTTCCCCACTTCTTCTGGGTTCCCCTCCCCCCTCCCTGCTTTCTCGTCCCTCCCACCCTCCTTGCTTCTCTCTCCTCCCCATCATCCCACCACCCTACTCCTTCTTCTCTCTGCGCCCTCCCAACCCTCTCTTCTTCTCTCTCCCTCCTTCACACACACAAAAAAAAACTCAAAAAAAAAACACCCCCCCCGCCCCGCAACCCCCCGTCTTCCTTTCTTCTCTCCCCGCCACCCTCCCAGTCCCTCTCATTCTTCTCTCCTCCCGCCCCACGATCTACAAACCCCGCCTGTCCTCTTGCTCGTTTCTCTCACCCCCCTCCGCACCCTCCGGCGGGCTTCTGTGCTGTCCGTTAACTCCATTCCCATTCTCCCCTTGCGAGGTACTGATAGCGGCCCTCTCTTGTGTCTTCTCGGCTCCTCCTGTCCCTGGGTCCCCTGCAGAAACCCTCCCTAGTCTTCTCCCCCTCGCCACGGCCGCCTCTTCCCCCTTGTCTTCTTCTCTGTTTGCTGGCTCACAGGGGTCCACCCCTCCCAACCCCCTCACTGCTGTTCTCTCTCCCACTCCCACCCTCACTGCACCGTGATCTCCCTCACAACCCTCAGCTGCTGCTCCCCCTCCCACCCCACCCCTCACTGCTGCTCTCCCTCCCACCCTTCACTGCTGCTCTCTCCTCCCACCCCTCAACATGCTGCATACACTCCACCCCACCTCCCCTCCACCACCCCCTCCAACTGCTTCTATCCCACCTCCCCCCCCTCAACTTCTGCTATCCCCTCGTCCCCCCCCTCCACCTTTGTCTTGCTCTACCCCTACCCCCCTCCCTTCTTCTTTCTCATCCCTCCCGGCCCTCCCCGTCTCCCCCCCTCCTCCCTAGCCTTACCCAATCCCTCCCCCACACCCTCACTGCTGCTATCCTCACCACCCTCACTGCTGCTCTCTTTCACCTACCCACCCTCAATTTTGCTCTCCCTCACCCCAAAGGCGACCCTCACTGTTGCTCTCCCTCCTCCCCCCCAGTCCACCCATAACACTTCTATGCTTAATCCCCTATCCCCTCCCACCCTCACTTGTTCGCTCTCACCTCCCTCCACCACCTCACTGCTGCCTATCGCCTCCCCACCCTCAACTGCTTGGCTCCATCCCCGTCCCTCCCACCCTCAACTGCTGCTATCCCTCCAAACCCTCACTGCTGCTCTCTCCCCCCCACCCTCACTTGACGCCCCTTCCTTCAACCTTCTCCCCTCCCACCCTCACTCATGCTGCTCCTCCTCTCCCTCCCCCCTCACTGCTCTAATCGGCTTACCACTCCCCCAAGCCTCTCCCTCCCCCCCTATCCTTCACCACCACCGCTAACATTCACCACGTTCCCTAACCTTCACAACCTCCCCCCCCCTCTCCTTCATGTCCTCCCCCCCTCCCTCTTCTCTCCTCCGCCCCCCCCCTTTTGTTGTCCCCCCCCCCCCCTCATCGACCTTCAGAACCCCCCCACTCACCTCCCTTTCTTCTCGTCGGCCTCCCACCCTCCATACCTTGCTATCTCTCTCCTCGACCCCCCCCTCCCTTTTTTGATCATGCCCGATCCCCCCCCCCTCTCCGTAATCATTCTCGATCACCGGGGGGGTACGGGTAACAGTAGTGGTAACTAAACCTCCCATCACCCCCACCCGTCGTGACACTTCGTGCTGATCATCTCTTAAGCTACCTTCGCCCTGCTAGACTCCCCGCCATCCTACTCACGCTACGCTGCCCTCCGCCCCTCGGGACCGTTCTGTCCTCTCCCCGTCCCAGTCCTCCTCGGCCTGTCTTCTCTCAGGGATCCCTCGCCGAAGCTCGCACTGCCCTTCATTTCGTTTCCTGCCTGCCCCCCCCTCCCCTAGCCCTGTTCCCGTTGTCTGCTTGCTCACTCCCTCCCCCCTCATTGCTTTGCCTGCCTCTTCCCCTCCCACAACAAACCTCACTCTAGCAACTTCAACGTGACTGCTCTCCCTCCCACCGCTCCACTGCTGGCTGCTCCCAACTCCCATCCTAGGTACTGCGTAATATTAGAGAGCATTTTCTTGTACCATGTGATGATGTCTGTGAGATGTCATCTGCTTGTATTGTCTGTGGCTCTATGCATGTGTTTTGATCTCATCACAACACAATCAGACCAGAACTGCAAGAAATCAAAACACAACATGGAACCACATGATACAAGCCGACAGCACGCCGGCAGTCATGATGCAAGACAATGCTTCCAATATTCTACATACATATTTGCTATGACTTGCTACAAAACTGCTGTTATTGCCACATTCCTATCACAAAAATCCTGAACATGAATCCATTCCAAAAGGTTATATTGTGAAGGAACATGAGATCGTTTCATGATGCGTAGATGCAGGAAACAATGGCTGGGTGCTGTGTCTCTACCTCATGCTGTGAAATCAAATCATAATCAACATTGTGTTCACTGATATCTGAACATTGTACATAGTCTTATCAAAGTCAGGATTATCTATGACACTATCCATGCAAAATAATTTCAGTTGCATATTTTAGTCATCCTTACTAAGTGGTGCCGTGGCCCCTAGCTGCACAACGGTGCCGTGGCCCCTAGCTGCACAACGGTGCTGTGGTCCTAGCTGTACAGTGGTGCCATGGCCCCTAGCTGCACAACGGTGCTGTGGCCCCTAGCTGTACAGTGGTGCCGTGGCCCCTAGCTGTACAGTGGTGCCGTGGCCACTAGCTGCACAACGGTGCTGTGGTCCCTAGCTGTACAGTGGTGCTGTGGCCCCTAGCTGTACAGTGGTGCCGTGGCCCCTAGCTGCACAACGGTGCTGTGGTCCCTAGCTGTACAGTGGTGCCGTGGCCACTAGCTGCACAACGGTGCTGTGGTCCCTAGCTGTACAGTGGTGCCGTGGCCACTAGCTGCACAACGGTGCTGTGGCCCCTAGCTGTACAGTGGTGCCGTGGCCACTAGCTGCACAACGGTGCTGTGGTCCCTAGCTGTACAGTGGTGCTGTGGCCCCTAGCTGTACAGTGGTGCCGTGGCCCCTAGCTGCACAACGGTGCTGTGGTCCCTAGCTGTACAGTGGTGCTGTGGCCCCTAGCTGTACAGTGGTGCCGTGGCCCCTAGCTGTACAGTGGTGCCGTGGCCCCTAGCTGTACAACGGTGCTGTGGTCCCTAGCTGTACAGTGGTGCCGTGGCCCCTAGCTGTACAGTGGTGCCGTGGCCCCTAGCTGTACAGTGGTGCTGTGGCCCCTAGCTGTACAGTGGTGCCGTGGTCCCTAGCTGTACAACGGTGCTGTGGCCCCTAGCTGTACAGTGGTGCCGTGGCCCCTAGCTGTACAGTGGTGCTGTGGCCCCTACCTGTACAGTGGTGCCGTGGCCCCTAGCTGTACAACGGTGCTGTGGCCCCTAGCTGTACAGTGGTGCCGTGGCCCCTAGCTGTACAACGGTGCTGTGGTCCCTAGCTGTACAGTGGTGCCGTGGCCCCTAGCTGTACAACGGTGCCGTGGCCCCTAGCTGTACAACGGTGCTGTGGTCCCTAGCTGTACAGTGGTGCCGTGGCCCCTAGCTGCACAACGTTGCTGTGGTCCCTAGCTGTACAGTGGTGCCGTGGCCCCTAGCTGTACAGTGGTGCCATGGCCCCTAGCTGTACAGTGGTGCCGTGGCCCCTAGCTGTACAGTGGTGCCGTGGTCCCTAGCTGTACAGTGGTGCCGTGGCCCCTAGCTGTACAGTGGTGCCGTGGTCCCTAGCTGTACAGTGGTGCCGTGGCCCCTAGCTGCACAACAGTGCTGTGGTCCCTACCTGTACAGTGGTGCCGTGGCCCCTAGCTGCACAACGGTGCCGTGGCCCCTACCTGTACAGTGGTGCCGTGGCCCCTAGCTGCACAACGGTGCTGTGGTCCCTAGCTGTACAGTGGTGCCGTGGCCCCTAGCTGCACAACGGTGCCGTGGCCCCTACCTGTACAGTGGTGCCGTGGCCCCTAGCTGCACAACGGTGCTGTGTTCCCTACCTGTACAGTGGTGCCGTGGCCCCTAGCTGTACAGTGGTGCCGTGGCCCCTAGCTGTACAGTGGTGCCGTGGCCCCTAGCTGCACAACGGTGCTGTGGCCCCTACCTGTACAGTGGTGCCGTGGCCCCTAGCTGTACAGTGGTGCCGTGGCCCCTAGCTGTACAGTGGTGCCGTGGTCCCTAGCTGCACCACGGTGCTGTGGTCCCTAGCTGCACAACGGTGCTGTGGCCCCTAGCTGCACAACAGTGCTGTGGCCCCTAGCTGCACAACAGTGCTGTGGCCCCTAGCTGCACAACGGTGCTGTGGCCTCTAGCTGCACAACAGTGCTGTGGCCCCTAGCTGCACAACAGTGCTGTGGCCCCTAGCTGCACAACGGTGCCGTGGCCCCTAGCTGCACAACAGCGCTGTGGCCCCTAGCTGCACAACGGTGCTGTGGCCCCTAGCTGTACAGTGGTGCCGTGGTCCCTAGCTGTACAGTGGTGCCGTGGTCCCTAGCTGCACCACGGTGCTGTGGTCCCTAGCTGCACCACGGTGCTGTGGTCCCTAGCTGCACAACGGTGCTGTGGCCCCTAGCTGCACAACGGTACTGTGGTCCCTAGCTGCACAACAGTGCTGTGGCCCCTAGCTGCACAATGGTGCTGTGGCCCCTAGCTGCACAACGGTGCTGTGGCCCCTAGCTGCACAACGGTGCCGTGGCCCCTAGCTGCACAGCGGTGCTGTGAGCTGTTCCTGCATGCACCAGCCTTGGTCGCTCTCTCAGTACCGAGGCTCTTACAGTCAGTACGGGTGATGACGATTTTTTTTTCAAGATGGCGTCTGTTTACTGGAGTCCTGAGGCACAGGATGTGAGCCCGGTGTGGCTGCAGAAGTTTTGAATTGCTCCCTATACAGTACCTAAATGCGATATATGGTGCTCTGCGCAGTGCAGTGGGTAAGCATTTTATCTTGAGGTTATCTTGAGATGATTTCGGGGCTTTAGTGTCCCCGCGGCCCGGTCCTCGACCAGGCCTCCACCCCCAGGAAGCAGCCCGTGACAGCTGACTAACACCCAGGTACCTATTTTACTGCTAGGTAACAGGGGCATAGGGTGAAAGAAACTCTGCCCATTGTTTCTCGCCGGTGCCCAGAATCGAACCCGGGACCACAGGATCACAAGTCCAGCGTGCTGTCCGCTCGGCCGACTGGCTCCCTAAGCTTATATTATTTATATTATATTTATATAACCAAAAATATAAAACCCTGTAGTGAATAAACTACTGATAAAACTACAGGGTAGAAATATTTAAATAATGACTGAGATGTTGATGTAGTTATGCTGATAATTACAATTTAAGAAGATTTCCCAAGCTGCTAATCTCTACACTATGATTAATCCACTGCTTCTAATATCTACATTAAAATCAACCCATCACTGTTAACCTCTACAACAAGATCAATCCAGTACCGTGCACTTAATATGTACATCAAGAACAAGAATGATCAATCCACTGCTAATAATCTCTCCAGCTTACACTGCAAGATTAGTCTCATGTTACTAATCTCAACCCTGGGAAATATTTTAACTATTTACTGCTAGGATGAATATATTATTAATAAAGCATCCATAATATTATACAGGACTTCAATTACCAAGAACCAACCTGGTGGTCTATACCAATGTCCGTGTATTTCACCTCTACAGAACTTGCTGGTAACCCAGTACAGAACAGTACTTTGCCTCACGTCCACACCAGGCTCATCTAACTCATGTGAAATGTGCCTAGCATTTTCCAACACAATTTGCTAAAAGGCTAACAATTTCACTCAAAGTGTTGTATATAGCCTTTTCCTTGTTTTTGCAACAATGTACATTTACAGGTTTTTTTTATCCAACATAAATGTATATTGAGATTAACCAGTCACTCTAGTCTATTTCCTAGTAAAGGAGGAGGAATAAGAACACTTCAATTAAATAGCACAGTAGTAATTTTGTTCATATCTTTGTACGAGATGCATAAAATCTTTCTCCTCAAATCATAACTTTTTGTTCTTATATACTTGGTCACCAGCAAAAGCAAAACCACCCATTCCATATGCAGAATGGATGGTTTTAATGTATGGTTAATGTTTTATAATTTGGTGCGTGGGCACTAAAGAGCGCTTTGAAATCAACACATTTTTGGGAGTCTGGATTCACACCTGCAGGGTGCATCAGAAGTTATAACATCCCACATCTGGCTGGATATTAATAAGCCAGTTAGCATTGTGTGGCACATGCTGTACATATTTGTGCATCTGTTGTAATATAATTAAGTGCACACTGTACATTTTGCATGAACAACTGCTATAAAGATAAACTTACATGAAGGTTTGTCTAGTACACTTCCCTGTGCTAGTTCACAGTATTTCTGGTACACCCATGTCCTACTTCACAGTATCTCTAGTACACCCATGTCCTACTTCACAATACTGTATCTCTGGTACACCCATGTCCTACTTCACAGTATCTCTAGTACACCCATGTCCTACTTCACAATACTGTATCTCTGGTACACCCATGTCCTACTTCACAATACTGTATCTCTGGTACACCCATGTCCTAGTTCACAATAATGTATCTCTGGTACACCCATGTCCTACTTCACAATACTGTATCTCTGGTACACCCATGTCCTAGTTCACAATACTGTATCTCTGGTACACCCATGTCCTACTTCACAGTATCTCTAGTACACTCATGTCCTAGTTTACAGTGTCTCTGGTAAACCCATATCCTAGTTCACAGTATCATGGCTTCATTTCCCTGTCACAGTTCATAGTTTCTAGTACACTTTCTGATTCTGTTTAAGAAAAGCTTAAAGATAAACAACATTCCTCTTCATTTCATGGTAACTTGCACAAGACACAGCATCACAGCTATAGTATACCATCCACAAGAACAATCCCACTACTTTACAAGACCAGGTGTATAGTGAGACTTGAGTTGTCATCAAGAAAACACTTGCTCCCTCTTCACAGAAAAGTACTGCTTCTCAGTCTTATTTGCTTTACCATGCCTTGTGGTGTGTACGCTCAATTCCTGCTTCCTGTCACACAACTTTTGCCCGTCATTCCTCTCTTCTTAATCTAAAATTCAATTGCATACACTCTCTTCGTCAAGTTAATTTCATCCATTTGTTCAACATAATCAAACCATCTCAGTACAGTCTCCTCAATCTTGTATTATTCAACTTTTGCACTCAACACCTATTCCTTACTTTAACTCTATTCCATATGTTTTCATTCCTTACTCTATTCTAACACCAAGCATGGTTTTTAGATTGCCAATTTCTACAGCTTTTAATATATTATTTTTCACATTCAATGCACACCAGCATCTTGCATCAATACATAAATGTAGGCACTGCCAGACCTTCATCTTGAGCTTTCTAAGCAAGGCTTTTATTGTAACACCAATTTTCCTTCCTTGATTCACTACTTCTCTTTTATCAGTAACACATACTAGGTATTTATACTGATCAATCCATTTCTAGCACTTCTCCAAAGAAAGTTCACTTTTGCAAACAGAGTGGTAGACGGTTGGAACAAGTTAATTGAGAAGGTGGTGGAGGCCAAAACCTTCAGTAGTTTCAAAGCATTATACGACAAAGAGTACTGGGAAGACGGGACACCACGAGCGTAGCTCTACTCCTGTAACTACACTTAGTTAATTACTAATTTCGATCGCTTTCTACCACCACAGCTTGACTGTTTATAGGTATACAAACAATCGATACTCTAATTCCTCCTATCATATTGTCGGTTTACACTCTTCTCTTATATTCTTACTGTGCCTTCCCTATGGCATTATATAGTATAAAATGAATGCCCATGAGGACATCACAACTCTATCATACATCCATATTAATATCAACCCAGACACTCATTACAGAATTAACACTTTACACATGAACTTCCTTGTACATAAAAATTACTCTGAGCATTTAAGAAAACTTGACTACCTCCATACATGCTCATCACTCAACAGAGTTCATCTATATTAGCTTTTCACATGCTTTCTCCAATTTTAGAGAACCTATGCATGAGAACACCATTGGAGCAGGATGGGGATTGCACAAACGTCATGGGACACCCCCAGACGTATGCCACAGATATGTCACATTACTGTGATTTCCTTGTGTAAGACACGTCACACATTCTTACACAACTATTCACAGTGGTTCAGTGTAAATATACAGAAGCACATAACCTCTTCCACCATGGAATACAACTTGTTTATCAATGACCAATTCCTCTTGTTATTTCTGGGACTTTGTAATCACTATCCTGCAATACACTCTGCTTGCTACACTTAGTAGACTAATTCCTCTATAAATTTTACATTCACAATGTTTTCCCTGACAAACAAAGCACTAGACTTCAAACTTAGTGTAAACATACTGTATTATTGAAATTATATTCATTGAAAAGATCTTCTATATCATATATAAGACATGCTTTGGGTGCAGCAGACACTGACCTCTTTTGAGAGCAAAGTTAAGTACATCTTGTAATTCTTTCCAGTCAATCTCCAGGTCTTCTCCTGCCACCTTACTGAAGAACCCTCGAATCCTCTCATCTGCTTCAATCTCCTGTGATTCCTCCGGTCGCACCTTTGAAGATAATGAAAATTAGTGCAACGAATAAGCTAACAAATGCAATGCAATTGTGCCTTCCAAGTTCTGCATACAGGTAAAACTTCTAATATTTGCAACTCATTATTTTTTGTTACAAGCACGTCACGAACAGCCTAACAGTATAGGACACCGTCCTGTACCCTTTACCATTTCTCCCATTCATCTATATACTTTAATAATATAATGCAAAAATTTTTTAATAATTAACGTGTAAAAATATAATACGTTTGGCTAAGACTTTTATTCACCACATTTTAAGGAATTGATCTATTTACTTTTACAGATTATAAGGGTGAAGGGTAGGTCATCTAGTGCCCAGTGTTTACATTACTAAGGGAGGAAGCATATACAGTATTTTTAAAAGACCATTCTAATTTAACTAAAGTCTAGAAGCCTGGTAAACCTTTATAAGATCCACACTAGTGTTTCTTGAAATATTTTGTTTCTTTTTACTATGTTTGTAATTGTTTTATATTATTTCCTATTCCCTCTATCTAACATGACTGGACTAACTCACATTTCCCAACTTGTCACTTGAAGCAAGTGGACTCTGTGAGGTAGCACGTATTCATCCCATCTTGGACTACACTTGTGGCCACTAGCATACTTAAATAACAAAAGCCAAAGTTTGGGTCATTGCTGTAAGGTGTTGGTTGTACAAATGTTTTAAGGGAAGGAACTTATCATTATCCTTAAGTTTTTAAAAACACACTGACATTATTAATTGATTTTATATATATATTAAAATTTACTTTTATAATGCATATTAATTGATTTTATAGGAAATACAAAAATAGAGCCTTAAAGCAAGCAAAAACATAAACAATCTATGTACCAGGACATGACATCATACAGTAGAAAGCAGTCATTTTACAGACATGAATTCATAAGAACACAGTATACATATTAAACTAAGTGCTGAGTGAAATAAAATTTCCTTTCCTGGTTACACCTCAGTAGTTCCCCCCTCATTACGACACTAGGTTATGCAGGACAACAGTGATAAAGCCAGGCTTCTAGTGATAACCTCACTTTCAAGCCCACAACTCCTTTAACTTGGTGGCTGAGGAACTTGCGTGGATCGAAGATAAACTTGCAGTTGACATTAACAGCGGAGAAAGAAAAATACTTCACAAACTCAACTCTATGAAAATATGTTTGGAAATCATGAATCTGCAAACAATTCTCTGAACTAGCTAATTCTCTAATAAATTGAGTACCCCAACTTTGGCCAGGTGGTGGCCCGAGCTACTTCAGAGTCAGGGATGAACCTTGCACTCGTGCCTGGTCATGTAGAGGGAGTGTATAGGGGCCATTTGCTTTTAACATTCAAAACAGTTCCCAGCTTTCTCGCCTCTTGCCTTCCTTCTGCTTCTAGTTTTCATTGTTTGTTTTTATTTTATGGTTTTTATGATTTTCTTTCCTGATCCAGTAATAGCAATCAACTTCCAATAGAGTTCTTTTTTCTGAAGATTTTAATTTCCCAAATGAGCTGGAATGCCTGTATAATTTAATAATTAATAATTCATTGTGTCAGGGGACGGGTGGCCAGTGTATATTCATAAATGTTGGATTTTTAACACAGTCCCCCACCCCAGGGTCGAATTACTGACCCTACTCAGGTTGCAACCGCATGACAAGCTGATTAACTCCTGAGTACCTACTTACTGCTGGGTGAATAGGCGGATTAGGTGATAGGAAATGCGCCCAAGCATTTCTGTCCCGCCCGGGATTCAAATCCGGAATTCTCGATTGCAAGTCGAGAATGAACCTGACTGTACTACTGGGACCTACCGGTACAGTATGCACAACACACATGCCTAGCCCACAGACCAAGTCATGAGGCACTCTTGGAGGAGACCCAACTGGAAAGAAATTTGCCCCAAGGGAGGAATCAAAATTCTCAGAAGAGAACGTTGAAAGCTGATCTTTATGACGGCATCAGAGAAAGAGAACCCAAAACAAAACAGAGGCTGAATGAAGAAAGGAAGGAGGTACACAATTAAATTGGCAACTACACCGTGAAACAGTAATAGCAAGTGACCCTTACACGAGGGCAATGACCCTTACATCACTAAGGGTCAGATGGTTAGTTCACTCAAATTTTTGGGTATCTTGGGGTTAGCTGATTGAAGATTTCCAGAAATATTTTCAGGGAGAGTTGAATTCTCTGCTGTTAACCTCGAAGGAAGTTCATCTTTGATTCCCAGGAGCTACTAAGCCAATGACGATGGGGTAAATGAAAGTGTTACTTTTTGTAACACCTTCTCTCCAGGAGCCTGGCATTATAAGCTGTTGTCGTATACATCATGGTGCAGTAAGATGATGGGTGCCAACCCAGAAATAAAATATTAATATAAAAAATAAAGAAATAAGTAGTAAAGCTTGTATCAAGTCCCACTTTGTTTCAAAACAACAAGATGCATTTTTTGATTTTTTTTTATAATTTTTTTAAATAAACAAACATTTTATATACAGTACTAGTTAGGTTGATCAATTATGGATTTAAAGGACAATCTTCAAAAACCAAACCCATCATTAGAAATCTCAAAAATCACTAAAAACTGATAAATTGGGATAAAGGTTCACATAACACAAGTTGACATACAAAAAATAGTTTCAGATCTATCATTATTGGTAATGGACAAATTGGCAAAAGTAGAGTGACTTTGTGTCAACTTTGTTCACACTGCATGACGGGAGTGGAGAGACTTGCCTCTGTGTCCACACACATACACTGGTTATCTTGAGGTTATCTTGAGTTGATTTCGGGGCTTTAGTGTCCCCGCGGCCCGGTCCTCGACCAGGCCTCCACCCCCATTAAGCAGCCCGTGACGGCTGACTAACTCCCAGGTACCTATTTACTGATAGGTAACAGGGGCAGAGTGAAAAAAAACTCTGCCGATAGTTTCTCGCCGGCGCCCGGGATCGAACCCGGGACCACAGGATCACGTATCCAGCGTGCTGTCCGCTCGGCCGGCCGGCCCCGTCACTGCATCACAATAAGATACTAACTTCGCTGCCGTACACACTGTACCACCTCTTGATGGGCTCTACAATTGTGCAGGTGTTCTATAATAACTGCTTAAGCAATGTGTGAAATTGTTCTTTGAGGGTAACTGATTACCAGGCAGAATTATTCTGTAAGTGCTTTATATGCTCCTTTAAATTATCTTTGTCACCTCAAAGTGGAACTTATTTCCAGGAAAGATTCTGCTCTATAGGTCAATTTGCCCTCCAGGATGGAAGTCTAATAGGTGACATGACATCATAGATATATATACCAATTAGATGTATCTATACACAGTACTGCAGAGTATATATGATGGCTAAAAACTAAGTCCATGATGGAGCATTGGTATTGTGCAAAATTTACAGATTTGTAACTACAGTATGTACTTTACTATTCTATCAATTGTTAAGATTTTTAAACGATCATTTGAGAGATCTACAAAACATTTCCATATTCTTTTTTCCAATGATAAATGTGAAGCATTTATTTCTTGATTGCACCAGTAATAAAAAATTAATGTGTAAATGTTGGAAATTGCACCAAAAGTATACAGTACACTACAGAACGTACTGTTGTCACTACCTTTATTGTTAATTGTGTGGGTTGGGTGTCTAATTTTCAGCCCCAGTTATTGTGACTGACTGACTTTATGATTCTTAATGTTATTTTCTCCATTTGTCTGGAAATATTTTATTTTGTGAATAAATCTAGGTAAATTAATAGTTTTCTTTAGAATAATATGTGCTATTTGCTTTTATTATAACAGGTATTTTTGTGCATCTATGACAAAACATGAAATAGTTACTGTAAACTTTTTTTTCAATATATAGCATGTGTGTAAGAACTGAGCTTCCCTACGAGGAAGACTCGCCCAACCACAACACAGCAGCAATTCCTGGATCACATGTTTTGCACACCAAACATTCCTATTTTATCTGTAACTTCAACTCTTTTATCGTGTCACAAAGATATCACAATGGCATGATATATCAATGAAAACCATTTCGAGGCATTGGAGTGACTCACACCTGTCTTCTGGTGAATGCCAGACACCTGCCCTAACCGACTCGGCCATGATGGTACAAAAGCCGACCAATTCCTTATCACGTGTACAAATTCTAAAACTAGCACTGTCTCGTCTTTAAAGAAATACCATTGTACCTTACATTCACAATATACTTTAGTGGTTTTGCCAGAATGTTCCAATTAATAACCAAATTTCTATAATAACACAACCTGTCGTACCTTCTTGCATATTCAGTAAATAAATAAATAAAAAATAAATAGATACAGACCTAGATTAATGCTGTCTGTGGATATTATCCAAGTTATGAAAACTGTTTATATTGTAAATTTTTCAAATATTTTCTCTCAATGCAAAATTTCTATTTTTTTCAGCTTACTGCAAATAATCAATTCTGATTCTTCTGAGAACACAGTATATGATTATGTTATAAATTAATTCTCATTAACAACATACAGTATATAAATAATCATACAGAAATGGGAGTCACAATTGTGAGAAAACCATATTAGCTACAGGCACACACAACAAAAACAAGCTATGTAAGCACACACACATTATAATACACTATCCCCAATCAATCAACAACACTGCTAATACTGACAAAACGTATGGCATGCGGATTCATCAGAAATACTTCCAGAACGACTTCTCGGCACTTACTTTACCCACTAAAGAGCTTCGGTAATTGTCTCCATCACCTTGGTCATCCTGTGCATGCAAAAAGCTCAAGTGAAGTGTGATGATAAAATGAGCATTATCCAGTGAGTAGCAAAGTGACTTTTGCAATGACTTATTAGGGCCAGCTTAGTGGCAAGCTGCACGCACACGCTCTGAAGATTCACCCATCTTTATATAGTGATTTAAAGCTGAAGAAATTTAGGGTGCTCATTTTTTATCGGAGAAACAAAAGCTGCTGGGCTGAGAGAATTATATTATCTTTGTAAATGGTGAAGAGAAGAGAGAAAGGTTAGTTTAGAGGCCATGAGTGACAGATGGATGAAGAACAAGGTAAAACAGTACACAATAGAGTTGTATACTCTAGTTTCAATCTCATGTGTGCAATTGTAACTACAGTTGAGGGTTACATGTGCTGTAATGTTAGCAAAAAAATGGAGGAAATGCCAGCCTCCATCACTGTAATGGAGGAGACTGCAGCCACCATCACTGTAATGGTAGTAATGGATGGAGGAGACTGCAACCACCATCACTGTAATGGTAGTAATGGATGGAGGAGACTGCAACCACCATCACTGTAATGGTAGTAATGGATGGAGGAGACTGCAGCCACCATCACTGTAATGGTAGTAATGGATGGAGGAGACTGCAGCCACCATCACTGTAATGGTAGTAATGGATGGAGGAGACAGCAACCACCATCACTGTAATGGTAGTAATGGATGGAGGAAACAGCAACCACCATCACTGTAATGGTAGTAATGGATGGAGGAGACTGCAACCACCATCACTGTAATGGTAGTAATGGATGGAGGAGACTGCAACCACCATCACTGTAATGGTAGTAATGGATGGAGGAGACTGCAGCCACCATCACTGTAATGGTAGTAATGGATGGAGGAGACTGCAGCCACCATCACTGTAATGGTAGTAATGGATGGAGGAGACAGCAACCACCATCACTGTAATGGTAGTAATGGATGGAGGAGACTGCAGCCACCATCACTGTAATGGTAGTAATGGATGGAGGAGACAGCAACCCAGTTACTGGATTGTAATATCTGATAAGTGTTTTCCTTTTTACCAGGGTTATGAGAGTGTATTTTGTTACGGGTGCAGCACAGTATTACGATGTATCCATTATTGAATGTGTTTGCTGAAGGTGTACACAGGGGGAAGATAAAAGACAATATTTTTGTAACTACAGTATTGCTACCTACTTTTATCTACTGTCACATTTTGAACAGATTCCATGCAAGAATTTTTCACTAGGAATTAACTAATTTTACTCTAGACCACCGAACAATTATCTATAACTGCTACTATACAAAGAGTGCGTTCTTCACCTCACGTCTGTGTTAAAAGCTCAAAAACAAATAACTTGAAAGATATACAACACAACACTATTATCAGCAGCAGTCACTCTTTGTCATTTTCAAATTACAAAGCTAAACATTATGACAACAAATCAGTATCTCATATTATCATCAAAAATGATTTTGAAAATACACACTATTCTCGGTAAAATTTATTGATACAGTATATGATTCTGATTATCTATACAGTATCACTCAATGAGCGTGGAAAATATTTGAACGTTATTAGAGGTTTCTTCATTGCTCTCCCAAGTCATGTAGCCATGTGGTCCACTCAGTCCACAATACACATTGAGCTATTGAGCCGCTCTTCAGGGTGGTAATGGTACTGATAAGTAAACCGAGTCTTTAAGACAATGGAGATGTCTCTCTCTCCACCACCCATTGGAAACCCAATTATTTCTCTGCCAACTTTCCAATAGACTCCTAGCCACTAACTTTTACTGCCACTAGATGACAGCACTCTACATGTATATAGAGTTAGGGGAGTGGGCAACCTGGAACATGCTCAAGGAGTCAGGATATAAAGGCAAGGATGTGAAGGAAGTGAGGACAAGATCATTAGCCTGTCACAGATTTGGAGAGTGGCAAGTTTTGTGGAGTGTGAGAGCCACATATGGTTACATGGTTCAGGAAGTCATGTCGAGGGCTAGCTCAGATACTCGTGCAGCACAGTATACTCAAACCCCATTTATCAACACTAACTCTTGTTCAACATCATCCACATATGAACACTATGTGCCATTTTGAAAATAAGCCCATGAGAAACAACTGTAAAAGAAGCTAATATTTTTCTAGTTATTTACTGGAAAAACAGTAAATACCTTGATTAACACATTTAAGTCATTTTATTATGTTTGTGTTTTCCTTAATATTTTCAGATTCAATATTTTAGGAAATGTCCTTGATGCACTACATCCCATCAACCGCATTTTATCACTTAAACTTTGTGATTCCTTTTCTTGTTTTCATGCTCTTTTTGGGGGGGTTATATACAGTACTTGTATACAGTATTAGAGTGGGAGGAGGTGGAGCACTATAATTATAGAACTATTATCTATTATATAACTAAACAGGGAGACATTGGGAAGGGATTTGTATAGTGCTTACCAGGAATGTGTCCTCCACTCATATCAAATTTGGTCTGTTACACCATCATGTATTAAATGGAATTTCAGTGTACTGTACTGATTATCTGTGCCAGTGATCATTTTAATTAGGTTTTTCTCATAGCATGAATTACTTTGTTATAATTATATGATAAAAGAAGTGTTCTTATCATTAATAAACTATTAATTTTGTAAATAATACATCAATGCCTACATAATCTCATTGTATTACTAATGTGGATACTAAGGACTTTCTTTAAAGTTTGTTAGGAACTGATTCATTATTATACTAGATTTTGCTTAATAATAAATATTTGTTTACAGTATTAAAAGCAATTTTAACACATATGAAAAACATAGCTTTATCAGTTATCTCTACACAAAATTTTACAGAAAAAGAAAAAGAACTGCAGCTTGTTTTAAGGAAAGCTGTTAGTGAATACAATATATATGATTACTAAATTGTAATATACAGTCATTGCTATATAGAAGTGACTTTAATTTACTGTATACTATTAAGTCACTTCTATAGGGAAGGGACTGCTAAATTATACTATACAGTCACAACTATGCAAAAGTGTATTAAAACACACAAGCAGCGTCAAAATTGGAAATGTTCTGCTATGCTCTACAAACACTTTTGCTGCACCTCTCAAAAACAGGATATATGATACTCACCCTTTCATCTACTTGTCCAAAACCAACATTTTCATCATTTTCTCTGGAAGAGAGAGAGAGTATTTTCATTAACACTGTCAGGAATGTATTTCAAGATTAAATAATAGGGTTGTGAGAAACATAAAAGCTGGTTTCAAGCAGCTCCTCAGTTGTTCCTTAAGCCAGACCCTACAGCCCACTCAGGACGGTGTCAAATACGCCAAGTACTTTTGGCTTTTGCAATTGGTCTTTTAATATAATTTGAGGAAGAATGACAGTAAGATTTCTCAACGCATCACTGAACAACGACTTGTTAGAAGATGAAAGTGTAGTAACTCAAGGCAGGAAACACAAAGGTTACTTTTAAATGAGGTGGAAGAAGAGAAAGCTGGATGCATTAGAGGACTTTTGACCGTGTCGTGGCACAGTCGATTAAGGCGCGTCTGGAATCCTCTCGGACGTAGGTTCGAACCCTCATCACGGCCCTTGTGGATTTGTTCATTAAAATTTCATGTAAATAATCAGCAGAGATATATTATGGGACTAAGGGGGGAAAGGATGACCCATTCCTAACAGATCTAGGAAAACAAATTTCCCTCTACCCATCTGATTGTTCTAGATAGATGTAATTACCTAAGTGTAATTACCTAAGTGTAGTTACAGGATGAGAGCTACGCTCGTGGTGTCCCGTCTTCCCAGCACTCTTTGTCATATAACGCTTTGAAACTACTGACGGTCTTGGCCTCCACCACCTTCTCCCCAAACTTGTTCCAACCGTCTACCACTCTGTTTGCGAAAGTGAATTTTCTTATATTTCTTCGGCATCTGTGTTTAGCCAGTTTATATCTATGACCTCTTGTTCTTGAAGTTCCAGGTCTCAGGAAATCTTTCCTGTCGATTTTATCAATTCCTGTTACTATTTTGTATGTAGTGATCATATCACCTCTTTTAATTCTGTCTTCTAGTTTTGGCATATTTAATGCTTCTAACCTTTCCTCGTAGCTCTTACCCTTCAGTTCTGGGAGCCACTTAGTAGCATGTCTTTGCACCTTTTCCAGTTTGTTGATGTGCTTCTTAAGATATGGGCACCAAACAACAGCTGCATATTCTAGCTTTGGCCTAACAAAAGTCATGAACAATTTCTTTAGTATATCCCCATCCATGTATTTAAAAGCAATTCTGAAGTTAGAAAGCATAGCATAGGCTCCTTGCACAATATTCTTTATGTGGTCCTCAGGTGATAGTTTTCTATCTAGAACCACCCCTAGATCTCTTTCTTTATCAGAGTTCTTTAAAGATTTCTCACATAATATATAGGTTGTGTGGGGTCTATGTTCTCCTATTCCACATTCCATAACATGACATTTATTAACATTAAATTCCATTTGCCAAGTGATGCTCCATATACTTATTTTATCCAGGTCTTCTTGAAGGGCATGACAATCATCTAAATTTCTTATCCTTCCTATTATCTTAGCATCATCAGCAAACATGTTCATATAATTCTGTATACCAACTGGTAGATCATTTATGTAGACAATAAACATCACTGGTGCAAGAACTGACCCTGTGGTACTCCACTTGTGACATTTCTCCAGTCCGATACATTGCCTCTGATCACAGCCCTCATTTTTCTATCAGTCAGAAATTTTTCATCCATGTTAGAAGCTACCTGTCACTCCTCCAATATTTTCCAGTTTCCAGAACAACCTCTTATGTGGAACTCTGTCGAAAGCCTTTTTTAGGTCCAGATAGATGCAGTCAACCCAACCATCTCTTTCCTGTAATATCTCTGTTGCTCGATCATAAAAACTGAGTAAATTCGATACACAGGATCTGTGACCAGATCGAAACCATACTGTCTGTCTGATATATATCATTTCTCTCCAGGTGGGCTACCGCATTTAGTTTTAAGTTTGTTTCCAATATTTTGTGATAGATACATTGTCAATGATACCGGTCTATAATAACCNGTAAGACCATCACCCTAGAGGTTGAGCCTCAAGACACAATTGAAAATGTAAAAGCGAAGATTCAGGATAAGGAAGGTATCCCTCCAGACCAGCAGAGGTTTATCTTTTGCTGGCAAGCAGCTGGAAGATGGTCGTACCCTCTCAGACTACAATTTCAAAAGGAATCTACACTTCACCTGGTTCTCAGACTGCGAGGTGGTATGCAGATCTTCGTGAAGACCCTAACTGGAAAGACCATCACTCTGGAGGTTGAGCCTTCAGACACCATAGACAATGTAAAGGCAAAGATCCAGGATAAGGAAGGTATCCCTCCAGACCAGCAGAGGTTGATCTTTGCTGGCAAGCAGCTGGAAGATGGTCGTACCCTCTCGGACTACAATATTCAAAGGAATCCACACTTCACCTGGTTTTAAGATTGAGAGGCGGTATGCAGATCTTCGTGAAGACCCTTACAGGAAAGACCATCACCCTAGAGGTTGAGCCTTCAGACACAATTGAAAATGTAAAAGCGAAGATTCAGGATAAGGAAGGTATCCCTCCAGACCAGCAGAGGTTGATCTTTGCTGGCAAGCAGTTGGAAGATGGTCGTACTCTGTCTGATTACAATATTCAAAAGGAATCTACACTTCACCTGGTTTTGAGACTGAGAGGTGGTATGCAGATCTTCGTAAAGACACTCACAGGAAAGACAATCACCCTTGAGGTCGAGCCTTCAGACACCATAGACAATGTAAAGGCAAAGATTCAGGATAAGGAAGGTATCCCTCCAGACCAGCAGAGGTTGATCTTTGCTGGCAAGCAGCTGGAGGATGGTCGTACCCTCTCCGATTACAACATTCAAAAGGAATCCACACTTCACCTGGTTTTAAGATTGAGAGGCGGTATGCAGATCTTCGTGAAGACCCTCACTGGAAAAACCATCACTCTGGAGGTTGAGCCGTCCGACACCATAGACAATGTTAAGGCAAAGATTCAGGATAAGGAAGGTATCCCTCCAGATCAGCAGAGGTTGATCTTTGCTGGCAAGCAGCTGGAAGATGGTCGTACCCTATCTGACTACAATATTCAAAAGGAATCCACACTTCACCTGGTTCTGAGACTGCGAGGTGGTATGCAGATCTTTGTGAAGACCCTCACAGGAAAGACCATCACCCTGGAGGTCGAGCCTTCAGATACAATTGAAAATGTAAAGGCGAAGATTCAGGATAAGGAAGGTATCCCTCCAGACCAGCAGAGGTTGATCTTTGCTGGCAAGCAGCTGGAAGATGGTCGTACACTTTCCGACTACAATATTCAAAAGGAATCTACACTTCACCTGGTTTTAAGACTGCGAGGTGGTATGCAGATCTTTGTAAAGACCCTCACAGGAAGACCATCACCCTTGAGGTAGAGCCTTCAGACACCATAGACAATGTAAAGGCAAGATTCAGGATAAGGAAGGTATCCCTCCAGACCAGCAGAGGTTGATCTTTGCTGGCAAGCAGCTGGAAGATGGTCGTACACTTTCCGATTACAACATTCAAAAGGAATCCACACTTCACCTAGTTTTAAGACTGCGAGGTGGTATGCAGATCTTTGTAAAGACCCTCACAGGAAAGACCATCACCCTTGAGGTAGAGCCTTCAGACACCATAGACAATGTAAAGGCAAAGATTCAGGATAAGGAAGGTATCCCTCCAGACCAGCAGAGGTTGATCTTTGCTGGCAAGCAGCTGGAAGATGGTCGTACCCTATCTGACTACAATATTCAAAAGGAATCCACACTTCACCTGGTTTTAAGACTGCGAGGTGGTATGCAGATCTTCGTGAAAACTCTTACTGGAAAGACCATTACCCTAGAGGTTGAGCCTTCAGACACCATTGAAAATGTAAAAGCAAAGATCCAGGATAAGGAAGGTATCCCACCAGACCAGCAGAGGTTGATCTTTGCTGGCAAGCAGCTGGAAGATGGTCGTACTCTCTCTGATTACAACATTCAAAAGGAATCTACACTTCACCTGGTTTTAAGACTGCGAGGTGGTATGCAGATCTTCGTGAAGACCCTCACTGGAAAAACCATCACTCTGGAGGTTGAACCTTCAGACACCATAGACAATGTAAAGGCAAAGATTCAGGATAAGGAAGGTATCCCACCAGACCAGCAGAGGTTGATCTTTGCTGGCAAGCAGCTGGAAGATGGTCGTACCCTCTCTGACTACAATATTCAGAAGGAGTCTACCTTACATTTGGTTCTTCGGCTGCGTGGTGGTCTTTGAAATATTTGAAATGTTAATTCCTATTTTATGTTAAAGCATATATTTGCATTTGACATATTCCTTTAATTTATAGATGGAGGTTTCTTTTGCACGGATATTATTTTTTACATTTTATAATGTGCTATTTAAACCAAATAAAATTAAATAGGAAAGTTTTGTCATTTTTATGCCCCTTGAACATGAAACTTTCTATATTAAAAGTAATTACATGCCTAATGCAAGTTTGTATGGCCAATTGGTTTCAAAAGTTGAGGATTTGAACATTGGTGTATTTTGTTTTTCCTTGCTCAAGAATACATAATAACAGGTGCTTAAAGAAGTTACTTTTAAGAGGGCATATTTCGGAAAAATGCAATAAATGGAAAATTATTAGATTTCAAACTTTGACTAGTGTATAAAATTTGGTTGAACTGGCCCAACTCTGCATTGTAGCATAAATAGGGAGAAAAATATTGAATCAATGTCCGAAATGGCCAAAAATTAACATGAAACGAAAGTACTTTTCTGCTTAGTCAGACATGATTTCAGTTGTCAATAGCATATAAGTGTCAGTTTTATGCCAAAAACCCCCTCCGTCTGGCTCGTCACCGCGAGGGGGGGGGGGCTTGGTGGACGGCTGCCGGAGTGTGATGCTCCATGGGTCAGTCCTCTGTCCTTTTGCAGCCTTATGTTTCTGCCTCTTTCGGCAATACGAGGGTGTACCCGAAGGTAGTGTTCTGAGCACTACATTTTTTTTTTTTTTTTTTTTGGGGGGGGGGGCCTTCGATGGTCTCCCTTCTGGCATCTTCGCGCTTTATGTCGACGATCTTATAATTTGCTGTCGAGGTGGTGATTCACCTCTTCTTCAGCGGCGGCTTCAACTTGCGATTGATGCCGTGTCGTCTTGGGCCACCAATCATGGCTTCAAATTTGGTGATATTCAAGTTTGGTGAATTCTTGGTGATATTTAGCGCCCTCTGATTATTCCACACATTTGGTGGTGTGGAATACAGGCTACATAGCCTTCCCGGTTTGGTGCCTTCTTTTAATAATTATGCCCAAAAAATGTTTTATTTTTTTTTTTCATATCAGCCGGTTTGCATGAAACTTGTACACTTACAGAACGCTTCCCTATCTGTAAAGATGCAAATGTTGGAGGAAATGGGTTAAAGTCAACCACAGGTGGCAGAGAATCTTATTTATTTTCAAGTACTGTAGTTTAGTTCATTATTTTCAAGTAACAGAATTGCATCTTTCATTTTTTTTCAATTTACATGAAATATTGGCATATATTTTGGGGAACTTTGACTACTTGTTTTAGTAAAATTGATCATAAACATATTTTGGATCATTCTTTTTAGCCAAATCCTTTATTATATGATCCGGCAATGGTAGCTGTGTTTAGGCGGATCTCGTCTGTAGATTTATTTATTTATTCATTCATATATACAAGAAGGTACATGGGGTTTATGAGAGGACATAGCATGGTATGTTCACATTCTTGTAAATCCTCTAGTACGCACAGCGTTTCGGGCAGGTCCTTAATCTAACAGATACTATTAAGTAATTTCTAGCAAAATTTACAAAATATTGACAGGTATATTGTAAGAATTTGACAAAGATTAGTAGGCACATTAAATCACGTAGATGTTGATGGGATGTCTGTTGGGTCAGCCTCGGGGATGAGTTGAGTTACTTGTGTAAAGAATTTAGTTAGAAGTCGGTCCAGCGTATTTTCTAGTGCATTTTCAATGCGAGTGACAAAGAGTTTCAACAAGATCAGGACTCAGTTGTTCGTCCCTCAATCACCAGCAACATCAAGGAGTCCTTCAAGTTAGCTATATATGCATTCTCTGCTTGAAGTTTGTAGTAAATATCTTTTTATGATATATTTTGATTTATACTAGGAAGATATTTCAGTAGTTATTAAGTAAATACACACTGGTTTAGAGTAGTTCATTTATTATGCACCCCATACCCATCCTGTATGGGGAAAGTAGGTAGTGGAAAGGGTTAGAGGCACATAATGGGCTCAGGGACTGAACCCCACAATTCATTTAGCTAAGCAAGTTACAATCATGATAAGCTAGTTACAACATTCAATACACATCGTCACATCATCAATGGGTTCGAGATTGACTACAAATAGTTTCTAAATTAAGCAACTGACATATGTGGAGAGCTAGTGTCACAATTTATATGTTTGTCCTGCACACCGCCTCCCATCCAGTGGGCAGCTGTGGATAGGTTACAATCACTCAGTTACTACCTACAGTTAGCAAACTGGGGATATTTGGCTAAGACTTTTGGCAGCAGATCATTTTGAATGAAATATTTACACATCTTTGGAACATTGGTTATAGAATTGTCTCTGAATTCCCGTATCTTTTCGCACTCTCATCACATAGTGACGGAGGGTGTGGGAATAATTTTGGTGACGGTTTACATTTGGTCAGGTCTACATCGGCAGATAATGAGAATAACCAGAGATACTTGTAACCGAGTCTAAGCCGAGCAGTAGTAACATCTAGAAGTTTGTTGATTTTATTGGATGATCCATTGATGTGTGGCTCCTCTTGCATGATAGTATGATGATAGATGGAATTACTGGTGTTGATTTCACTTTGCCTCAGATCTACAAGATTTTGTTGAAGTTCTCGGTGCACTGCTGCTCTCAGATTGCTCATTGACAATCCAAGGTTATACTCAATTTCGCCATTAAAGGCAGATTCTTTGGCTAACGGAGGAATTTAGTATAACCTTGGATTGTGGTTATACTAAACTGGATTAATGGTTTGCTGTGCCCTTTATATTATCTACTATCTTGAAATTAGCCAGTGGGACAGCAAATAATAACTGAGTCCCCCCCCCCAAGAGCCCGGGGAAGATCAGAGAGAACGACAGAGGAGCTGTTGAGAGACAGCCGAGCAGCCCGGCCGCTACCATCATGTAAACAAGCAATATTACACCTTCACACCTTCTTGGCCGTGCCAGGTAAGTCCACTACGGGCTCACCATAGCCCGTGCTACTTGGAACTTGTTCCGAGTAGCTGAATCTATAACAACAACTTTCTTGGCTTAGGAGTTAGGACTCCTGGTTAAACATTTACAAAGGGTGGGCGTCTGGTAATGCCTCTTCTGCCACCGCGGAGAACACTTAATTAACACCCTGGGGTCCTAACTTTATGGCAATATCCCCAGCGCATAAGATGGATGCAAGCCTTTGACTTCCTGATCTGACAGTCATGTAGTTTACACTACACTGTTACATAGCCTTCCCGGTTTGGTGCCTTCTATTGATAATTACTTACTTACACTACACTGTGAGGTGTCCCTATCATCACTTCTACGGCAACAAGGTAAAAGGTTTTTACTGGTATGATTTGTAACTTTGTCCCTCGAGCAGTGTAGACCTTTTCCCATCTCCCACAAGTGCGGCCGCTGCTTCATCTTGTTCCAGCTTTATTTATTTATTTTTATTTTATTTATTAATTTATTTTCAAGAAGGTACATTAGGTTTGTGAGAGTATATAACATTAGTGTTTTTACATTTAATCTAACAGATAAGGTAAGATGCCTGGAGCATACCTGGAGAGGGTCTTGGGAGTAGTTCTACTCCCTGAGCCTGGCCTGAGGCCTGGATACAGTATGAGTTTGAAGCACAAGGTAGGAAATTGAGGATGAAATTAGGTACGTTTTGGTTTTACTTTTTAATAGGGCATAGGTTGGACAATTTTTTAATGGATTAGGAAGTGAGTTCCATAGACTGGGTCCTTTTATCTGCATGGAGTGTTTGCACAGATTTACTGTAGTTTGACTGGGGATATAAAAAATATCCCCAGTCAAATATTATTTCTGGTTTGGAGCCCGACTTGACTTCCTGTTGTTCGTAGTGCTTGGTACCAGCTCTTCCACATGTATAGTTCCCATGTACTATGTGCTTGTTTAGTTAAAAATAAATTTTGTGCCCCTCCCCACTCGAGAGCATGCATGACAGCAATGTTAAGTTTTCCTTGGATGAGCACACATCCCTTGTGATACCACCCCAATTGATTCATAATGTTTTCTGGTTACATCGTGCATATTGTTCAATAATATATTTTTCCCATGTCCTTCAGCATGCCCGGTTTTCCTTTCTTAACACACTCACAGGATTGGGGCAGCTCAGCATTCCTGCACCAACTGTGTGCACATAATGATCGCATTAACCCAGAGGCACCAGTATCCCTGAATTTTTCACTGCTCTTAATGACCTTGTCATGGAACAAGGCTGCCCAATACAGAAGTGCAGGTACTTCACACACTAGTTAATATGGTTTTATTCTAACTCTGGTTCCTGTACAACTTTCCTTGCATCTCCATAATTTGTCATCACACTGTTCGTATCCTGTGATATCCTCGTTTGTATCCTCGTGGCCATGATGTGGTGAAGTATGCTGCTCTTGTAGCCGTTCCCCCCCCCTTTCTCCTTCCGGTGGGGGGGGGTAGCACTAATGACCAGAAGTGCTAGTTGGATGAAGTGTTGCTTATTTGTTTTCTTCCTGGGGGGGGGGGGGAGTTCTTGTGCTTTTTTGGACATAGGTCACAATTTTCAACAGATTGTGGTCTGTTTTGTGTTGCCTATCTTTCTGGGTGCAATTATGGCAGTGTGGCAATTATGACATACTTTAAACGTAAAGTGCTCATAGGCCATTGCTCCCTGCGTGCCTCTGAGGGGGGCCAGGTTCTGGCTCATGGTCCCAGGTAGGCAACTGGATTCCTGTGACTGATGACTCCAAACTAATACTGTATAGCACATATCAGTTCGCTTAGCCTCAGAGAGCCTCCAAGGCTCGCCCAGAAAAGGGAGTTGCATTACAGTCAACACTATTTTTTTTTAATAGTGTTGCTTGACTATGTTTTATATGTGGTTTCAGTTTTGATATTTTCATGTTTTCCATAATGCAGTACTGTACCTGGAACTTATCCTCATTAAACGATCTCTTGCCCATTGAAAGTCTTGATTAACGTTGGATTAATGGTTTGCTGTGTCCTTTATATTGTCTACTATTTTGAAAATCCTAGTGCCATGTGCAAAGGATGATGCAGTGCATTAGTTTGTATCCTTGTCTTCGTCTGATATGAAGATTAGAAAAAGAACTGGAGCAAGCACAGTATCTTGGGGGACTGAGCTTTACATGGTGGAAGACCCGAATTTTACTTTATTGACTATTACAATCTGGATTCCATTAATCGGAAAGTTAAAGATCCCTCTCCCTACTTTGCCAGCACAGTAGTTCCTTTTATGCACATTTTGTGTGTAATAATATGGTTAAATTTTTTTTTAAGACTTTTGTGAAATCTGTGTACAGTATTACATCAACGTTTTGCTCGTCTTCCATGGCGCCTAAGGTCAGTATCATAGTAGTCTAGCAATTGTAAAAGGCAGGAGCACCCTGTTCTGAACCCATGTTGTCTGGGGTTATGTAGATGTTGTGATTCCATGTGTTTGGATCTTGTTTCTTGGCAGTCTTTCAAAGATTTATATGATGTTTGATGTTGGAGCTATTACCTTGAGGTTACCTTGAGGTGCTTCCGGGGCTTAGTGTCCCCGCGGCCCGGTCGTCGACCAGGCCTCCTTAAAAATAGTATATCCTTAAAAAAGCAAGAGTAATGCCAGTTCATAAAGGAGGCAATCCGGCAGACAAACAATTACAGACCAATACCAAATCTACCTATATAATAAAAAATATTTAAACATATTATTTACAAACAGCTCTACTCCTACCTCGTAAAATTCAACATACAGTACTAAGTCCCTGTCAGTTTGGCATCCGCTCCCAAAGAAGTACCAATGATGCAATTATTAGTCTGCTTGATATAATCTATTCAGCCCTTGACAAAAATGAGTTTCCAATTGGACTCTTCATTGACCTGAGAAAGGCCTTTGATACTGTTAACCATAACTACCTCTTAAACTCCACCATTATGGAATCCAAGGGCTTGCCCTGAATTATATCCAATCCTATCTTAGAGACAGACACCAATATGTAGCCAATAATGATATAACCTCTCCCATTCTACCATTAACCGTAGGAGTGCCACAGGGCAGCATCTTAGGGCCTCTCTCCTTTTTCTTATATACTGTACATCAATGATCTGCCTAATTTTTTGTTTTTTTGAGATATATACTGTACAAGAGTTGTTACATTCTTGTACAGCCACTAGAATGCATAGCGTTTCGGGCAGGTCCCTGGAATACGACCCCCACGAAGAATCAATTTTACAACCAAGTACCCATTTTACTGTTGAGTTAAACAGAGGCTACAGTTAAGGACTTGCACTCAGTAAATCCTCCCTGGCCAGGATACGAACCCATGACAAAGCGCTCGCGGAACGCCTGGTGAGTGTCTTACCGCTACACCACAGTAGTGGTTAATGTCTCTAACATTCTTAAACCTATATTGTTTGCTGATGACACTACCCTCATCTACTCAGACCCCAACCCACACACATTAAATAATGTTGTAAATAATGAATTAAAAAAGTCCACTTATGGATGTCGACCAACAAACTCTCACTAAACATAGAAAAGACATACTATATCTTATTTGGAAGCAAATCAACAAATGCAATTCAGCTTCAGATAGACAATGTTAACATCAGCTATAAATATGATGGAAAGTTCCTTGGCCTATACTTAGACAAGAGACTCAGCTTCAGCACCCATATACAGTACAACACATAATTATGAAAGTCTCTTCAACAGTTGGTATACTCTTTAAAATCTGATACAGTGGAACCTCGAGTGACGAGCGGCTCCAGTTACGAGCATTTCGAGCAATGAGCAAGCCACTCGCAGAAAATATGTCTCGACTGACGAGCTTTCCCTCAATTAATGAGCGTTCCCGCTGGTTCTCAGACACCACTGACGACAGTTTTGTTGTTGTTTCACAAGATGAGTTTTCCACATGACGAGCTCGGTGCCAGAACGGATTAAACTCGTTAATCGAGGCGCCACTGCATTACAGTATGTACCTAACTCTGCTCTCCTCTCACTATACTATGCATTAATCTATCCCTATTTTACTTATGGAGTCTGTGCATGGGGTTTAACTACTGCAAACTACCTCAAGTCCATCATCACCCAGCAAAAATCTGCTATCAGAACAATAACAAACTCTGCTTTTAGACAACACTCAGCCCCCTTGTTTAAATTTCTAAACATGCTAAACATAAATTCACTCCATACATTCTCTTATGACAATTACATTTATAAAACCCTTTTCTTAAGTGCAAACCCTGCTCTGAAACTCTTCCTGGACAGATGTAATAGAACACATAACCATCAAACCAGAAATAAATATCTCTTTGATATCTCCAGAGTCAAACTGATTCTGTGTAAACACACTATGCAAATAAAGGGTCCTGGTCTATGGAACGCACTCCCTAAGGATTTGAAAAGCTGTCCAGCTTTTGCCTTATACTAAACCAAAAAATGCCTAATTTCATCTTCATAGTTTCCTACTTAGTGCTTTAAACTCGCATTGCATCTAGTGCTACCCAATCCCCCAATATATGTATATCTTCCAATATATGTACCTATGTACCTGATATCATGGTTGTTATGTTGAGTGCATATTCTACTGCATTATTCCTTGAAATGATCCTTAAATTGTGCTACAATGAAACAATTGATAACCCTCAAATTTTACCGTAATGTACCTACTAATCTTTGTCATTATAGTGTATTCATTATTGTGTATTAATCTAATCTTTGTTTATTGTGTCAAAATTTCTTACAACGTACCTGTAAACATTATTTGTCAAATTTGCTGGAGATTATCTACTTAAAATTATCTGTTATATTACAGATTTGCCCGAAATGCAATGCGTGCTAGAGACTTTACAAGAATGTAAAATCATCATTGCTATGTACTCTCTTAACCCCCAATATACCTTCTTGTAAATAAATATAAATAAATGAGCATTCTGTAGGTGCAACCACAACGTAGCTACATGCTATGTTGTAATTACCTCATGCTATGTTGTAATTACCTCGTGCTATGTTGTAATTACCTCATGCTATGTTGTAATTACTTAAGTGTAATTACCTAAGTGTAGTTACATGATGAAAGCTACGCTCGTAGTGTCCCATCTTCCCGGCACTCTTTGTCATATAACGCTCTGAAATTACTAACGGTTTTGACCTCTACCACCTCACCTAACTCACTGTCTACCACGCTGTTTGCGAAGGTGAATTTTATTATATTTCTTTGGCATCTTTGTTTAATTAGTTTAAAGCTATGACCTCTTGTTCTTTAAGCTCCAGGTCTCAGGAAATCTTCACTATCATTCTTATAAATTTCTGTTACTATTTTGTATGTAGTGATCATATCGCCTCATTTTCTTCAATCTTCTAGTTTTGGCATATTTAATGCCTCTAATCTCTCCTCATAGCTCTTGTCCTTCAGTTCTGGGAGTCACTTAGTGGCATGTCTGCACACCTTTTCCAGTTTGTTGATGAGAGTTTGGTCGACTCTCAGTGCCCTCATGGCTCTGGAGTCATTTAGCCCTTTGCATCCTGTGGTAGTTGAAATCCAATATTGACTGTTTCGTATCTCTAACAGATGACCCTTTGAATCGACAGATGGCAGTTGAATTTTGCTGGGTTCCCAGCCATATTGATGTTGCCTTGTATGAGTGTGTGGACACTGCTGTTAATGAGGACATTTGTATTTGTCCTACTTCCCAAAAAGTGATATCTTATTCAGATTTCTTGCCAGTCATTCATTCCTCAATCTACGACTGTTGACAGGGTTGTTGGTCTGGTGTTACAAGTAACAAATTGTTCACTCTTAAAGATAACCTATTTCCTTGGCCTTCCTCCTACCACCATAATAGATGGTGGGAAATGGCCCTGGCTAGGTTTTGTATTCACCCCACATGCTTAACTCATGATCACTAAATGGAATGTTATCTTGCTCATTCTCTGAACTGTAATATCGAACTTAGTCATGCAACTCCTTGTAGAACGTCCTGATTTTCAGGAAGATTGTGTGGTTTGCTTTTGTAATGTCCCCTCAGGGTCATTTGTCCCTCAATAGAATTCATGGTGACTCTGATACCTTTGATATTACTCATCTTGTGTCCTATTGTTTTCGTATTGGCATTCCGAGTGATAATTAGCACCTTTTACAGACCCAGTGACACAGACTTCATAGTCTTCCCATCTTGGTGCCTTCTTTTGAGAATTACTTACTTCCTAAAGGAACATGAAGTGCCATTGGATGACACGTAGATGCACCAATCTGAGGCTGTATGCCTCGTTCTGTGAACATGACCTGCATCTGGTTCATTGGTATCTGAACCTTGTACATAGAAGACCCCGACAGTGATTAAGACCGTTTCACCATCATCAATAAATAATTGTAGTTACTTTGTTGTCATTAAAACTTTGGTCTGGCCTGGCCTGTCTGTGCATTCCTGAGCAAACCTTTCTGGGCTTTCAGTGCCACTCATAGATCACTTGGCAATGGGAATTTGTTTTTACAAACATTACAAACAATTGGAATTTCTCTCAATTATTTGTTGGTTTATAACTACATATTTGGTGTCAAACTGTTAAAAAATACATTGTCTGGAGAATAGATGCCAAAAAAAAAGTATATTTATAATAGTTTATGCTCCTCTCCGCACGTTCCTGAATGTAAACATAGGGTGGTTGATAGGTTCCAGTGAGCAGTGCATAAATATATTTACAATCCCTTCATCTTTTCTCAGTTATTTCTTGGGTTATACTGTAACTATAAATTGGTGTTAAAATGTTTACAAATGAATACTTTAGAGAGCAGATGTAAAATAATAATGTTTATAATAGATTATTATACTCAACAGCAATAAATACAGTATAAGAATATTTTGTATTCACCTAGTTGTGCTTATGGGGGTTGAGCTCTGGCTCTTTTGGCCTTGTGTCTCGACTGTCAAGCAATCAACAGATCACCCCCCCCCCCCACACACACACACAGGAAGCAGCCCGTAGCAACTGTATAACTCCTAGGTACCTATTTACTGCTAGGTGAACAGGGGCATCATCGTAATAGGGTATGTAACAGGGCATCAGGAAATAAACCCTGCCCATTTGTTTCCACCATCGCCGGAAATTGATCCCCAGTCCCTAGTATTACGAGTCCCGAGCGCTGTTCACTCAGCCGTCTGAGTGGACAGTGTGAATAATAATGGTGGTTTTAGCATAATCGGAATGAGAAAGTGTTAAGTAATGCTGTGAGCAGCTGCACATGCATTGCTCGTGGGTGTTGTCTTAGTACCGAGGCCCTCATACCCAGCAAGGGTGTCCTTGATTTTTTCCAGGATGGAGTACTGTATGTTTACTGGAGGCTTGAGGAAGTGGATGCAAGCCCAGTGTACTCGCGGGAATTTTAAATCCTGTCCAGTACTTTAATATATCTCTGGATGTGACATGCAGTTGAAGGGTTAATAAAAGAAGGTAACTGAGGTCAGTCAACTTCCTTTTCTGATATATCTCTGCTTGAAGTTAGGATATACTCAGTCTACTTGAGGATATCTCTACTTGAGGATATATCCCTACTTGAGGATTGGGGTCCTCAATCCTACTTGAGGATTGAGGTTACTGGAGGTATCTAAAGTCAATTTTCAATTGCATAAGGTGTATTTTTGTTAAGAATTATCCTGATATACATTGTTATTATTGTTGTGAACCAAACCAAAAAATTTAGTTCTCTACGGTAAATGCTACTTTTCAAGAAACAATTGAATGATAAAAATAAGATATATATATATATATATATATATATATATATATATATATATAATGTATATATTTGTAAATATATAATTGTAAATTTGATGAAAATACAAAATAAGTAAGCAACATATAAGTAAAGGGCTTGGCAATATTAAATCAAGTAATCTAAAGTAGTGTGTTCTACAGTGTTGCATTACTGATAGATTTAAAAATAAAATTTCAATTTAATCATCAAAAGATACATACATATATATTTAATACAATGTGTATTACTGTAATAAATATCTGCATATTTACTCATAATGAGGACTCGTAATTGTATGGTGTCAAGATATTTGTAATGCGTGCAGATGGCTTCACAATATCCACCGCACAACAGTACTCTTGAAGTAATAACCACAGATGGCAAGAAATTAATATCTTTCATATCCAAACATATTTGCCAACCATTTTAAACTATCAGTTTTGAGAGCTACAGATGCATAAGTATATAGATATAAAAGTTAATGCAGTACAATACTAATCCAAACATTTGTTTCATGTCATGATTGATAAGAGAATATTTTCAAATATGTACCTGCTGATATTTATTTTAAAATCAAGATTCGATCTAAAAGTCAAATATTTCAAAGGAAATTATGCTCTACCTAATTCAATACAGTATATAAAAGAAGTCTTGACAGCTTCTATATGCTTATAAGTTACTTTCATGAAAACATTTTAGCTAAAAAATATATAGCACCATAACAAGTTGTGAATGTGTGGACACTGCACCGTATCTAAAATAAAGAACATCTTTTAAACATTTTTAACGATAATGTAGCATGAACGAGCAGTAACACTGATGATGGATGCTTTAGAAATGGATGGATTTAGTGTGTTCTCAATCCATTGACAATACATGTGTGTAAATATTAGTACTATTTACATCTCCGTGAAAGATACACTTAATCTAAAAGCATTCAAGACCACTCAAGCAACAGCCTTATACAAATAAACCGCTAAAATCTATACAAAAATATTACAAAACATGCACTAATACCCTCTTTAATAAAAAGTGGTCATGTAGAATTAACTACAGTAAGATAGTAATAACTAAGTGCAGTAATTATAAAATACTGACATATGTAAGTTATTCAAAGATACTGACAGTGTAAGCATCGCAGATCTATTCATAGTGTGGTCGCAAACATCGCTACCTTAGCCTTAGTTCCTTTTTTTCCTTAGCTTGACGGAAAACATTTGATCTGATGACTATGAATCTAATACCTGTACTTGCATCAGAAGCTTAAAGTAGTAGCTTAACCCGCTCCAGGATCCGTGCATTGTATAGGGCAGCCACTTTACATAAACACACAAAGATTATACCCGAATCTTTGATTAAAATTTGTGCGCTTTTTCGACCATTTGAGAGCATCTGTATTAGATTGAAAACAGTTTTTAATACAGTTGTTTCTATGTTTTTCTGGGATCTCTTGACTAATCACATTTCAAGCCAAACATGTTATGGTCTTATTTAAATGTTACCAAATGTAGATTTATTGAGATTCAACAAGTATGGATATTTATAGCTAAAATATGTTTTTAATTAAAATACAATAACATCACAATTGGAGTTTGTTTATTGTTAAATTGAATGGCAGTTTTGCATATACTATAAATAATTAAGACGGATTTACAACGAATATTTCCTACAGTTAAAAGTAAGTGTGCAGTAGCATTCTGTACAGCTGTTGACTGACAATGATCAGTGTCTGCTTGGTGCCAGTGTCGGCTGTCATATGGCAAAATTTGGAGACACTAGACCATCACTCATTGTCACGAGCAGCAATGTTCTGTCTTTAAGAATACATAGTATTCTCGATCCATTCCTCTAGCGTGAAGGTGGCACTTAAGGTCTTCTCTGGATCCCTCTCTTGGAAAATCTCTGTAACAAGAAAAATATATGTTACTATTTGCTAGAGGTTATATCTCTTCCTAGCTGAAAAAGGTAAAATTATTAGGCTATTCATACTATTTGTTACGTAAGTCATATTAATTCAAACTGATGACTAAGTCAATCAAACCTATAAGTCTGAGGAAATTTCATGAAGCAAAATGAAACAAAATACAGTAGTTACAAAAATTAAAATTCATCATTATGTCACTCCAATGCATTTTTCATTGCTTGCAAGTCTATCAAACACTACATCTTACATTGTCAAATAATATAATGGTGGTACAGTAGTTAGTACAAAGATCATGCATTAATATTTGGTGTTATTGATAAGTTATTCTCAGATTTAATTTCCTATGACCATGCAAAACATAGGAAAAAAAAGTTGCACGAGTGGCATAAATAAAACAAAAATGAATTCTAATAAACGGCAAATAATAGTTAAACATGGTTAAAGTACCTCTTGAAGTACAGTATAACAAATTTCATGCCTTGTGTTAATTCTGTTACTGTAATGATACAGTGCAGCTTGGTAACAATTTTTAGTATGCAACTGTTTAACTAATACACTATTGTTACTAAGCACAAACTGTGAAGATGGGTTCATATGCAGTGTTAGTGAGTGAGTGAAGGGGGGAAGGAGAGGTGAAACACACACAGTTAGTGAATTACAATTCATTCTTGCGTAACATATTCACTAAAAATTAAGTTGGATATCCAAAAAGCTGTGGTAAAGACCCTGCATTCCAGCAAACAGCTTCTAAATAGCCTGTAAATGTACAATTATAAAGAAGACAAGTCTGGTGCATGTTTCTCAACTGTGATGCATAGAAAGCTGCGGCCACCACCACCAGAGCACTCGGAAGCAACGTTAAGACCAATGATTTAGAGGCTTTCGTTACTGAAATTGTATTTCTTCCTACATGATTTGGAATTGTTAGTTTAGCATATAAATTTACAAATATTACTATTTAAAACTGCCTCTTAATCCCTGACTTCATTGCATGCTAAATTAATATTTTACATTTTCCATTCAGACTTTGTGCTAGTTTTTATTCCTCAGTTTCCTCAGTTTCTTCTTCCTGTTCTTGCTCCTCCTGCTCTGCTCTGGCTTCATTTTCAGCCATTAGTTCATCATAGAGTTCTTGCAGTTTCTCTGGATCACCTTCAACGCCTGTGGGTGGTGGTAATGACACACAGGGTGAGGAATGGTTACGTGGCTAAAGCGTCACACTGTGCTCAACATGAGACACACTCTTTGTGTTTCAAAATATCAGGCTTGGGGAAGACACACACACAAACACACGTCGTGCATTTCATAAATGGAATCCAAAGTGGAAGAGCAAGGAGGGAGGGCAGTTAGTTATACCTAAGGAAACTTATCATACAACACTGTGATGCACATATTTATGATGATCAAATATTGGCGTGAATGACAGGAGAAAAATCATGGCTACAAATATGGGATATCTTCACGAGAGTGAACAACAAATACATTACTTCACCCACCCAAAATGAGCTCAAGTTTACCAGTTTAATTAATTTAATTTTAAAACACAAATAAGTCATCTGATCATTTCAAATTTGTTCTGCCCTAACTAAACTTGGTCTCTATAGCTTTTTATGATAAAGTAATCAACTAAAAAAAAATCATATCTGTGTAACTGATGATTGAAGCAAATTTCACAAGTTAGAACAAACCTAGTACTGTATTTAAATTTAGGTTTTCCTTATATTGATGATGTCTAATTCTGAATGTGCAATGTCAGCCTTTACTATAGTTCATGCAAGAGAATAAATAATTGTTTTGTTAAAAACATTACAATATTTTAATAATTATTTGAGAAACTACATACAATGAATTACAGTATAAATAAATGAAAAGGCTACTTTTCTTGAAATCAATTACTGTATACAGTATAAAAAACAGTATAAAAAAGTATTTAAGAAAAAAAGAAAAGTTCTTGAAGGGGTTCAGAACAATGCCATAAATAAAGACATGGAACTGTACCCATGGAGGTAGCAGAAGGTGCATCCAGCTTGTACCAGAACAGGTATGTGTGTGGATGGAGCAAGAAGCCATTATGACCAGGAACTACACTTCAAACATGAGGGGGGGGGGGGAGGGTGACAGTAACCACAACACAAGTCTTCAACCCTGTTTAAGCCCAAATTTTTAAAAGATTAACCCGGGAATCCTGGTAAGGCAAAACCCCAGGCCTAACTAAAATGACAAGGGAAGCAGTAAGGAAAAGAAGATTCCTAACCTCTGCCACATTTCCAGAAAAGGTCGCCCCTGATGCTGTCTCGCCAGTTCCACAACCATCAAAGCCAAAACCTAGCCTCAGGCCAAGCTTGGCAACACCACGGGTTGGCCAAAAAAACAAAACACAAAACAGTAGAATGGGCAGCTGGCAGTAAGTAAATGCAACAGCAGTATGTGGGCGAAGCAGTGAAAGATGCCACTGTGAACACCAACTGGTGTGAATTGCAAGGAAAGTGGTCTCAAAGCATAAACAGTGGGGGTGACTGACAGATGAACACCAATTGGCAAATTATGGTGATGAAGGGGATGGCACCAGCAGGCTAACAGCTTGGAACATCAGAATAACTCAAAATAAAGAGAGAACAAGACACCAAGCAGGCTAAGGCAGAAGTAGCAAAGGAAGCAGGCTGATACACAGCAGAAATCACTGATGCATTACAAGAAAAACAATGCAGATGTTGTATACATTGACTTTGCAAAGACATTTGATAAAGGTGACCATGGAGTGATACTGTAGCACACAAAAATAAAGTCAATGGGAATAACAGGTAAAGTAGGAGGGTGGATATTCAATTGTCTGTTGAACACGACAAAAAGAGTAACAGTTAGCCAAATAAAAGAGAGTCCAAGTGTAGTTAACAGCTCTGTACCTCAGGGTACAGTCCTTGCACCACTGCTTTTCCTTATTCTCATATCAGACCTAGACAAAAATAAAAGTCACAGCTTCGTATCATCCTTTGCAGATGACACACAAATCAGCATGAAAATTACCTTTGCTGAAGACATTGAAAACTACAAGCAGATATTAATAAGGTTTTTGACTGGGGAGCATAAAATAACATGATGTTTAACAGTGATAAATTGCAGGTACTCAAGTACAGTAAAAATGAGGACCTTAAACATGATACAGGGTACAAAACACAATCAAATGTGATTGTGTTTTGTGTTGAATAGTAGGACAGCAGCATGTAAAGGATTTGGAATAATGATGTATGACAACCTAACGTTTAGGGAGCATAACCAAGCAAATATTGCATCATCCAGGGGTATGATAGGATGGATTATGAAAACCTTCAAATCCAGGGATCCCACCTCAATGGTTGTACAATTCAAATCACTTGTGCTGTACCATATTGATTACTGCTCGATACTCACTTCCCCCTTCAGAGCTGGAGAGCTTGCTGAAATAGAGGGAATACAGAGAACATATACAGCATACATAGACATGATAAAGCACCTAAATTATTGAGAGCATCTCAGAGCTCTCCAAATGTACTCCCTAGAAAGGAGACGAGAGAGATATCAAATGATATACATGTGGAAAATACTGGAGGACCAGGTTCCAAACATACACAGTAAAATAACAACATACTGGAGTGAACAATATGCAAGGAAATGCAGAATAGAACCAGTGAAGAGTAGAGGTGCCATAGGCACAATCAGAGAATACTGTGTGAACATCAGAAGTCCGCGGTTATTCAACATCCTCCCAGCAAGTATAAGAAAAACTGTCAGAACCAACGTGGATGCCTTCAAGAGAAAACTAGATAGTTTTCTTCAAGAAATGCCGAACCAACCAGGCTGTAGTGGATATGTGGGCCTGCGGGCCGCTCCAACCAACAGCCTGTTGGAACAAGCTCTCAAGTCAAGCCTGTCCTCGGGCCAGGCTTGGGGAGTAGAAGAACTCCCAGAACCCCATCCAGATACAATCCAGTTACAGGTATAAATGATGAACAGGTGATTGTGTCGGTGCTGGCCAGGGGTAGCAGCCTGATGGGTAAACTCTTCGTGGGTGAGAATGCTACTTTGTGACGCCAAGTGCAACTTGGAAAGGATCCATCCTCACGTTTCATCTATACTGACATGTGCATATTTAAAAGTCCATTTTGTAACTACTGTAACCAATTCAATACAAAAATAAACCAAAATACTGTTAAATCAAAATCCAAAATTGTAAAGAGGGATATATAAACCCAAACTAATATAGACTTAGCCTAATGTAGGATTAGGTTAGGCCTAGATCATTATTAGGTTATATTAGCCATAGACTATATTAGGTTATGTCAGTTCTTACTTAAATTTATTGTTGCTTTTTCAAGTTTATACTTTGAATGAATTAACTGCAAAATGTCATTTTAAATATGTACATAAATGCTTGGCACGAACATGAGAGGTTATTGGAGTCACTTAATAGTTTTCATGAGTAAACTTTAAGTACTGTGAACTGGACTGCAGTTTTCTGTGGCACTACATGACCCAACACAGGTGTTTGACACACTCCCTGATGCCCTGATGCAGTCAGGTGTTTGACACACTCCCTGATGCAGTCAGTGTTTGACACACCCCTGATGCAGTCAGGTGTTTGACACACTCCCTGATGCCCTGGTGCAGTCAGGTGTTT
>WNGS01164437.1:31000332-31042616 GCA_020271785.1 Procambarus virginalis
TACTACGTTCCTGTGCTTTGTTTAGAATATTCTTAAATAAGTTGCTCCAGGTAAGGCAATTTTATTTGTCCGGGTAAGGATCCAGACAAATGGAAAGTCTCTTCCCTTCAATAAAATACTTCATACTTTAAAGATAAAAGATAAACTAGATCAAACAATTTGCTTAAAATGACAAAAAAATTAAATTACTAATAGTATTACTAATTATTCATATGCAAGTTGCCCCCAGGTCTCAATTACGGTACTCGCGGAGGTAGAGTTCTGGCTTTTTGGTCCCACCTCAACTGGTGTACAGATTCCCCTGGCCTCTATCATATCTACATTTAAAACTCTAGTCTGCCTTCACCAGATCACTCCGGTACAACTATTTGAACCATTTACAAAATCTCTTTAAAACACATTCCCTGAACCAGTCTTCCCCCCCCCCCCCACACACACACACCCCTGAACCTGTTTGATGGGCTCTGGCAGATCTATTCCCCAAGCCCGGCCCGAGGCCAGGCTTGAGTCTTGTTTGGTCCACCAGGCTGTTGCTTAGAGCGGCCCGCAGGCCCACCACAGCCCAGTTGGACCGGCACTTCAAGAAAATCTCTTTTCAAGATGTCCACGGTTGTTCCGGCAATATTTATTATACTCGCTGGGAGGATGTTGTACAACCGTGAAGCCCTGCTGCTTATCAGAGGGGGGGGGATGACCGGCCCCACCCCAGCATTCCCTGAACCGGTCCACTTCAAGTTCAGAGAAAGTCACGAGGCTGGACACGGTCCAGGCTAACTATGCGTCACTTCACAAAAAATGGACCATATTTACGTAACTACAAATAGAACTGCACAACCCATTATACTTTGATATACACGAGTACAAGAGGCAGCACCAGCTGTTCTCTCCCAGCGCTCTGAGGAAGACAAATGATAACTTCTGATAAAACCCACACCTGCCTGGTGTTCACTCGCCTGGCTTTAGACAATTCTATATTTATATACTGATGTAAAGTTTAGACTTAACAAAAAGAGCATTTTATCAAGTCCAACGTCACGGCCGACGTCACCGAGGACAAAGGACGGTTCCATCGTCAAACATTACGTCTTCGCATGCCGTAAGGGATCAAAATTAGTACATTACCGTTAACTTAACAAGTTGGGCCGTGTTACCTTACAAGATATGGTAACAAAACATTTATAGAAATAATATAAATTTCCTAGAGAAAAGGTCACTTCCGCTCTCCATTATCAAGCGGCCGTCGCCTAGTCAACGTCTCGCGTTCAAACAAGTCCCAAAAACCTCACCTACAGAACCACCATTTAAACACTTAAAAAAGAGGCGTTAAACAACATACCAATGTAGTAATAAAGGAAATCTTCAATAAAGTTGTCTGGTATCGCGCTGCACACACTCAGCGTGGACGCCGCAGCACTAATGCCGCCACCTCCGGCACGCACCACTATATATACCCTCGGTCACGTGACCGGTGGCGGCGCATGCGCACTCCCCGTCCCGCGCGCCATAATGACCAGACATTATATCTACTTCTCTCTCTCTACTTTATTTGATCTCTTCGCCACTTGTAACTCACGACATACTACTCCCAGTTATCCAAGGATTGTCTTGGTATGGGTTATGAGTGCGAGTAAAGGCCAGTGTGGTGAGAGCGGCAGGAGATAAGGGACAATGGAAGCCATATTGCAGGAGCTCCCAGAACCCCCCAGAACATGGCGGCTCTTCCTAGAATATTTCATCACCTTGAGTACGCACAATCTGGCAGTACTCACCGTTATCATATCATGCTGTCTTCATGACCACTCTGATAGCAATATATCTGTGATATTGAACACATTCACTAAATAAATAGTCAAAAATAAAATTTTTATTTTTAATTAAAAAAAAACTTTTAACAAACTTTTTAATAAAAAAATTAGCCAATTCGTATTAGTTTTGTCGGGGATAGGAAGCTTGTGAGCCTACATAGCACTTCAGGCTTGTATCCAAGTTCTAACTTTTACCCTGCCTACGATACACAACCCACAACAGTTCCCTAACTCCTATATACATATTTACTGCTTAGGTGAACAGAGTAATTAGGTGCAAGGAAACGTGCCCAACCATTTCCGTCCGGTGTGGGAACCCCGTTTCTGAATCGAGAACGAAACCTAATCAGGCCCACTGAACTTTGGGTAGATTGAAAATACCCATGGAGAGCTCCGGGTATCCCAAGCATTATCATCTAATCATTAACTGATAACTGGGAATTCACTAATGTAATGTTGATTGTGTCCTAATTCTTGTTCAGCGTGTAGACGTGACCAGACTGTATATAGGGGAGCGTGTGGGGCACCAGACTGTATATAGGGGAGCGTGTGGGGCACCAGACTGTATATAGGGGAGCGTGTGGGGCACCAGACTGTATATAGGGGAGCGTGTGGGGCACCAGACTGTATATATGGGAGCATGTGGGGCACCAGACTGTATATAGGGGAGCATGTGGGGCACCAGACTGTATATAGGGGGCGTGTAGGCACCAGACTGTATATAGGGGGCGTGTAGGCACCAGACTGTATATAGGGGAGCGTGTGGGGCACCAGACTGTATATAGGGGGCGTGTAGGCACCAGACTGTATATAGGGGAGCATGTGGGCACCAGACTGTATATAGGGATGCATGTGAGGCACCAGACTGTATACAGGGGTACATGTGAGGCACCAGACTGTATATAGGGGAGCATGTGGGGCACCAGACTGTATATAGGGGAGCATGTGGGCACCAGACTGTATATAGGGATGCATGTGGGGCACCAGACTGTATATAGGGGAGCATGTGGGGCACCAGACTGTATATAGGGGAGCATGTGGGCACCAGACTGTATACAGGGGTACATGTGAGGCACCAGACTGTATATAGGGGAGCATGTGGGCACCAGACTGTATACAGGGGTACATGTGAGGCACCAGACTGTATATAGGGGAGCATGTGGGCACCAGACTGTATACAGGGGTACATGTGAGGCACCAGACTGTATATAGGGGAGCATGTGGGCACCAGACTGTATACAGGGGTACATGTGGGGCACCAGACTGTATATAGGGGAGCATGTGAGGCACCAGACTGTATATAGGGGAGCATGTGGGCACCAGACTGTATATAGGGGAGCATGTGAGGCACCAGACTGTATATAGGGGAGCATGTGGGCACCAGACTGTATACAGGGGTACATGTGAGGCACCAGACTGTATATAGGGGAGCATGTGGGCACCAGACTGTATACAGGGGTACATGTGAGGCACCAGACTGTATATAGGGGAGCATGTGGGGCACCAGACTGTATATAGGGGAGCATGTGGGCACCAGACTGTATACAGGGGTACATGTGGGCACCAGACTGTATATAGGGATGCATGTGAGGCACCAGACTGTATATAGGGATGCATGTGGGGCACCAGACTGTATATAGGGATGCATGTGAGGCACCTGACTGTATATGGGGATGCATGTGAGGCACCAGACTGTATACAGGGGTACATGTGAGGCACCAGACTGTATATAGGGGAGCATGTGGGCACCAGACTGTATACAGGGGTACATGTGGGCACCAGACTGTATATAGGGATGCATGTGGGGCACCAGACTGTATATAGGGATGCATGTGGGGCACCAGACTGTATATAGGGATGCATGTGAGGCACCAGACTGTATATAGGGATGCATGTGGGGCACCAGACTGTATATAGGGGTGCATGTGAGGCACCAGACTGTATATAGGGATGCATGTGAGGCACCAGACTGTATATAGGGGAGCATGTGGGGCACCAGACTGTATATAGGGGAGCATGTGGGCACCAGACTGTATATAGGGGAGCATGTGAGGCACCAGACTGTATATAGGGATGCATGTGAGGCACCAGACTGTATATAGGGATGCATGTGGGGCACCAGACTGTATATAGGGGTGCATGTGGGGCACCAGACTGTATATAGGGGTGCATGTGGGCACCAGACTGTATATAGGGGTGCATGTGGGCACCAGACTGTATACAGGGATGCATGTGAGGCACCAGACTGTATATAGGGATGCATGTGGGGCACCAGACTGTATATAGGGGTGCATGTGGGCACCAGACTGTATATAGGGGTGCATGTGGGGCACCAGACTGTATATAGGGGAGCATGTGGGGCACCAGACTGTATATAGGGGAGCATGTGAGGCACCAGACTGTATATAGGGATGCATGTGAGGCACCAGACTGTATATAGGGATGCATGTGAGGCACCAGACTGTATATAGGGGAGCATGTGGGGCACCAGACTGTATATAGGGGAGCATGTGAGGCACCAGACTGTATATAGGGGTGCATGTGGGGCACCAGACTGTATATAGGGATGCATGTGAGGCACCAGACTGTATACAGGGGTACATGTGGGGCACCAGACTGTATATAGGGGAGCATGTGAGGCACCAGACTGTATATAGGGGTGCATGTGGGGCACCAGACTGTATATAGGGATGCATGTGAGGCACCAGACTGTATATAGGGATGCATGTGAGGCACCAGACTGTATATAGGGATGCATGTGAGGCACCAGACTGTATATAGGGGAGCATGTGGGGCACCAGACTGTATATAGGGGAGCATGTGGGCACCTGACTGTATATAGGGGAGCATGTGAGGCACCAGACTGTATATAGGGATGCATGTGAGGCACCAGACTGTATATAGGGGAGCATGTGGGGCACCAGACTGTATATAGGGGTGCATGTGGGCACCTGACTGTATATAGGGGTGCATGTGGGCACCAGACTGTATATAGGGGAGCATGTGGGGCACCAGACTGTATATAGGGGAGCATGTGGGCACCAGACTGTATATAGGGATGCATGTGAGGCACCAGACTGTATATAGGGGTGCATGTGGGCACCAGACTGTATATAGGGGTGCATGTGGGCACCAGACTGTATATAGGGGAGCATGTGGGGCACCTGACTGTATATAGGGGTGCATGTGGGCACCAGACTGTATATAGGGGAGCATGTGGGGCACCAGACTGTATATAGGGGAGCATGTGGGGCACCAGACTGTATATAGGGATGCATGTGGGCACCAGACTGTATATAGGGGAGCATGTGGGGCACCAGACTGTATATAGGGGAGCGTGTGGGGCACCAGACTGTATATAGAGGAGCATGTGGGCACCTGACTGTATATAGTGGAGCATGTGGGGCACAAACTGTATATAGGGGTGCATGTGGGCACAGACTGTATATAGGTGAGCATGTGGGCACCAGACTGTAATAGGGGAGCATGTAGGCACCAGACTGTATATGGGGCTGAATGTGGGCACCAGACTGTATATGGGGCTGCATGTGGGCACAGACTGTATATAGGTGAGCATGTGGGCACCAGACTGTAAATAGGGGAGCATATAGGCACCAGACTGTATATGGGGCTGAATATGGGCACCAGACTGTATATGGGGCTGCATGTGGGCACAGACTATATAGGGGTGCATGTGGGCACAGACTGTATATAGGTGAGCATGTGGGCACCAGACTGTATATAGGGGAGCATATAGGCACCAGACTGTATATGGGGCTGAATGTGGGCACCAGACTGTATATGGGGCTGCATGTGGGCACCAGATTGTACATGGGCACAGACTGTATATAGGGGTGCATGTGGGCACAGACTGTATATAGGGGGCATGTGGGCACCAGACTGTATATAGGGGTGCATGTCAACAGCTGGCTGCACTTACTATTTGTGTCTGCAGAATCGAGCAATTTAGTTCTTGGACCCCGCCTTTCTAGCCAATCTATTTTTCCTCTATGGTCTACTACATATATTTCTTTCTAACACACGTGCACACACACATCCTCAGGAAGCAGCCCATAGTAGCTCTCAGATACCTATTTACTGCATCAGGGTGAAAGAAACTCTGCCCATTTGTTTCCACCTCCTTGCAGATACCTAGGTTTTCGGAGCGTTTTGTCGTTTCAAGAACTCCCAGCCGACACCCTCTCAACAGGTCGCAGTGTAGATGAAAGATTTCGCTAATGTTACGCAAAACCAGCTTTACCCACTATATCCCTTAGAGCCTTTGACCCATGCCAGCATAGGAAGTAAAGGTCGGAAGATTAACCCATGCCGGATGCCATATTACATGCCATTCAGGGATGATCGAAACCTGTTTCTCCATGAATTTCAGTATGTTCTTCCACTTGCTATTAATATAATTTTTCATTTATATGAAAATTGAATTACAGCTTTCATAATACAGTACTTGCATAAATAATAATTTACAGGTATCTCCAAGCTAATTGATCTATTATCATTAATAAGTGGTTATTCACTGATTAAGTTGAAGATGCAGTAGGCACTCTATAAGAAAAACTAGTTGCTCTAAAGATAAGAACTTGACCTAACTGAATCTTAAAATAAGAAGTTACCATGCCAAATATGGAGCAGCAACTGTCAAGAAATTAATCTCTCACAATACTGTACAATACTTCAACTTTACACTTGTGTTGCGACTCGAAATTCCATCAACAGTATTCACCCAATTGTGCTTGCGAGAGTTGGGCTTTGGCGCTTTGGTTCCACCTCTCAAGCACATTACAGAGCCCTATCACTTGGATGGCTCTGTAATAAACAAACTTTACCTGCAGCAATTTTTTTTTCTAATCCGACACATTCTGCTAGTCAGAGTAATTAACAATGCCTCCACATACTAGACCAACATATTTGCTATCAAAGTCTCCCTTCAACATGCAGATGATAATCATAATACTGTACAGTATTGTAATAAATTAATGATAGACTCGGTTTCCAAATCAGCCATTCAAACACTAAGCCATCAACTAATGTGTCAAGTGGGTATAAACTGTATAAGTTTAGATTTAGGAAAGACCTGGGTAAATACTGGCTGGGTAACAGGATTGTCAATTTGTGGAACCAATTACCACATAACATAACAGAAGTAGGATCCCTTGATTGTTTCAAAAGTAGGTTAGACATATATTTGAATGAGTTTGGGTAGATATAAATAGGAGCTGCCTCATATGGTCCAATAGGCTTTCTGTAGTTTCCTTTATTCCGATGTTAATGTAAATTTAAATCACCTTGGAGCTCTTACTCCTTCAGATGCATTAATATTAAAAAAAAAGAACTAGGTCCCGAGTCACATGTTGATCTAGGGAGACTATAATGTCGTCATCTCAGCCATGCCAGCCATTCAACTATGTAGAACTGTTGATAGGATGCAAACAGACTAATGCTCAACCATGCAGCCTCAGCCTCTAGTGTACAGCCCTATATGCTGCCTGGTAAAAAGATGTTACTGCATAAACATCACCCACTTTCAGTACAGAAATTTCCATGTGTGACAAATAACTTATGAACAATAACTTTACTGTTCTAACTTGAGATTTGTTGACAAAAAACTTATGATACAGAGATTCCATCCACAAATTCAAGACAAAATATGACAAGACATTAAGGACAAGAGAGCCAATGAGTGTACCAGGTATAAAGATCTGTATTGCACTTCCTTCTAGTGGCTTATGACTAATTACTACACAATGCTAAGGAACCCCTTACAAAAATTATAAGGCTTTTTCAGACAGCTGCAGCCAAAGCTGTTTTGTAAAGATTGTTCAAGTAATAGCACAAATTCTCATAAAATAAATTATGGACAAAGGTAGAAAAATAAAGGCTCAAACTAGCATGGACATACAGCATTATGCATGTCAAAGATGATTCAAAGGGTTGTAGATATCACTCGAGGTGCCAACACAAGAGAAAATGACATACAAGAAGTTGATCAATCAAAAAAAAGAGAGTTCAGTTCACAGAAGATTTTTTCATAACCTGCATTATACAAGGACAATGGAAAGCAAAATTCTTATCTTGAAAATCTGGACATTCAACCAGATTGATGACCAACAAAATAAAAATATTACTCAAGATGTACAGAAAAAATAACTCAGGAACTTGCATACACTTAAATCATTGAACAACGGATCTACTTATTTTGAGACAAAGTTGTACAAATGAGCTAGGTTTATACACAATATTAAACGATTTGAGTTTTCCTAAGAGCAATACCACCACCTTCAACTCCATCATATTAACATGTGCAAATCAATGCAGATGTACTTCGGTACTAACGATAATTACAGGAAAAAAGAGACTAGAAATTTGTTCCAACTTCCCAATATACCACTTTTTATTTTATAAAAGGTAGAATGCCAGTTTTAATTTTACTTTACTTTTTGGAGAAGTTATTGATATAGATTGTTATGTACACTGCTGCTTTGCTGCCACCATGAGACATGAAAGCCTAACTGATTTGTTGAAGCATCCTAATACCTTATACAATACAGTATACAACTCCTCACAAATTCCCTAGAGCTTAACTAGTCCATAATCACTAACAATAACCAAACAGCTGGGCACTGAAACACATGATAACAATGAATATATATATATTCTCAATAAATTACAAGGTTTTAAGTAATTTGTGTAAGTCAACTGAAGACAGGATGCTGCAGGACAAGAAGCGAATAGGACTCCTGCGGTGGCGGTGGGGCTAGACACACTGCCAGAGGAGGAGAGAAGTATTTGAGTTAAAATTTAGGATACAGCAGGTTATATAATAAACCATATTTGGAAAAATAAAATTAAATAAACAATCCTAATATAGTTAAACGCTTGTACATGTCACTATTGGTTTCATAAAGGCAGTGTTATGGTAATTAATCTTGGTAGCTACTTCAGTATTGCACAATTCAACTTAATGATCCCACACAGATACGAGTGCATTCATTTAGAAAAACATTGACATACAGTACAACTACGGGTGAAAGCAGCACTTGTCATCAATAAGGCAAGACTTCTCGTTCACTTTTCACATTAAGATAATATAGCTTTTTAAACAATTACTGTATTTTTGTATAGCTTTCTGCATCATTACATAAATATTATGCATGTGAACTATATTACATATTTTTTTTAGTTAAAATATTTTACAGTATTACAATGCTTCCCTTGGAGTCAGATAAGATCAAAGCTTCAAGATAAAAAATCAAAGAACTGGTCATCAAAAGCAAGGCAAATTCAACCCTCGGGGAACTCAACCTAAACTTCTGCAGTTCTCATATCGGCCTTTTATCATCATACTCCTCGATATTCAAAATCTAAAATTACTGTATAACCGTTATACATTAATAGTGGTGACTAATTATGATTAAGGAAATTTTTTGTTAAACAATTTGTATGAAAGCAATCAATCAAATGTGACATTTTGGATATACAGTAGTACCTCGGTTTACTGTACTATCAATGTGATACTGTATATCAGTGTGAAAATCTACAGGAGCCATGGTGAGGATATGAACCTATGCGCTAGGTATTCCCAGATGCACGCTCAAAACGACTACCCCATGACAAGGTAAAAGAATTGCTACCTGGGACACTACTGCACTTACTAGGAATCCCAAGACTTCCACTGAAACCGAACCATAGGTTTCATAGAAGCCATTGGTACGAATCCTCATCACGGCTCCAGTGGATTTTCTCAATAATAATAATCATAATAATAATAATAATGTAACAATAATAATAATAAATATCATCATCATCATCATCATCAGCAAAAAATCTGGTAAAGAAAAAATCTTAATGCATGTCTTGTCTTCGTAAATTGAGCATTATGCTATCAAGTCCCCTTAGCAGATATTTCTATCTTGCACAAAGTAAACAAACTGGTAACACCCCAGATATGGGTGCATCCATTCAATCATTAAACAGTGAGGCACGACTAGGTTTGTAAACATTTAAGAAAACAAACTCTCAAGCACATTATTTGAGGCACTTTTCCAAGATTTAATCATTTACAAAATTCCTTTAAAGTCTTCTGTACTGTACAGTATTTCTATCCTACAGAACTTGAAATGTCATAAACACGTGTGATTTAGGTCGTTCCCCACCAAGGATGTTTAGCCAAGGGAGGATGTAGGATGCAGGAAAATACAGCGGCTACATCCACCATGGGCAGGAAACAAGATAGCGGCTACATCCACCATGGGCAGGAAACAAGATAGCGGCTACATCCACCATGGGCAGGAAACAAGATAGCGGCTACATCCACCATGGGCAGGAAACAAGATAGCGGCTACATCCACCGTGGGCAGGAAACAAAATAGTGGCCACATCCACCATGGGCAGGAAACAAAATAGTGGCCACATCCACCATGGGCAGGAAACAAAATAGTGGCCACATCTACCGTGGGCAGGAAACAAGATAGTGGCCACATCCACCGTGGGCAGGAAACAAAATAGTGGCCACATCCACCATGGGCAGGAAACAAAATAGTGGCCACATCCACCGTGGGCAGGAAACAAGATAGTGGCCACATCCACCATGGGCAGGAAACAAGATAGTGGCCACATCCACCGAGGGCAGGAAACAAAATAGTGGCCACATCCACCGTGGGCAGGAAACAAGATAGTGGCCACATCCACCGTGGGCAGGAAACAAGATAGTGGCCACATCCACCGTGAGCAGGAAACAAGATAGTGGCCACATCCACCGTGGGCAGGAAACAAGATAGCGGCCACATCCACCGTGGGCAGGAAACAAAATAGTGGCCACATCCACCGTGAGCAGGAAACAAGATAGTGGCCACATTCACCGTGGGCAGGAAACAAGATAGCGGCCACATCCACCGTGGGCAGGAAACAAGATAGTGGCCACATCCACCATGGGCAGGAAACAAAATAGTGGCCACATCCACCGTGGGCAGGAAACAAGATAGTGGCCACATCCACCATGGGCAGGAAACAAAATAGTGGCCACATCCACCGTGGGCAGGAAACAAGATAGTGGCCACATCCACCGAGGGCAGGAAACAAAATAGTGGCCACATCCACCGTGAGCAGGAAACAAGATAGTGGCCACATCCACCGTGGGCAGGAAACAAGATAGTGGCCACATCCACCATGGGCAGGAAACAAGATAGTGGCCACATCCACCGTGGGCAGGAAACAAGATAGTGGCCACATCCACCATGGGCAGGAAACAAGAGAGCGGCCACATCCACCATGGGCAGGAAACAAGAGAGCGGCCACATCTACCGTGGGCAGGAAACAAGAGAGCGGCCACATCCAAAGAATGGACATAGCCACACACTAAAAGGAGGATAAAACAAATACAGTAAGCACACAAATACTCTATAGAACATGTAAATACAGTATAGACTTACAATAATTTGCCTCAACATACAAAGCAACAAAAATACATTCAAGAAGAATGCATGACAATAGTACATACCAATTTTACTCGAACATCCCAGCCAGGGCCGGAGGAGTGGGTGCTGGTGAAGTCATAAGTCAATCTTCTTCTGTTACAATTCACCAAAGATTCAGCTATATTCCACAACCTTGAGCTGTGACATACTTTAGACCATAGATACTGACAAATTAAGAGCTGTGGACAGTACGTGTGGTCATACTTGTTCTAGACAAGTTACCACAGCTTTTGTGAATGCCTGAAAAAAGTAAAAGGTTTTAATACACAAAAAACTGTCCCTCAAATTTGTCAAAGTTTTAATACAGGTACAAGTCATAATATGTAGAAATCAGTTCAAAATACTGCAAGAGCATTTGGCACACAAAACTTTGGATAGAATTGGCAGCTTTCATCGAGATTCCACTTCACATTATAATATACACCTTTCAAAATCTAGTATTCACAAAGTAACACAAAGTTCACAAAGTAACAACTACTGTTGTTACTTACAACAGTTACCACACTAGTTGTTACTTTGTCAACTGCATTTAAGAAATAGAAATAAACATTTACAGCAATGCATTAAGTTTCCTTTGGAGTCAGATAAGATCAAAGCTTCAAGATAAAAAATCAAAGAACTGGTCATCAAAAGCAAGGCAAATTCAACCCTCGGGGAACTCAACCTAAACTTCTGCAGTTCTCATATCGGCCTTTTATCATCATACTCCTCGATATTCAATCTTAAATCAAAATTGATGCATCTCAATAATTTTACTGTTTATTTGCTATTTACTAAACTTTATATTATAGTGGTGTTTACATTATTCATGAGCATTTAATATATTAAAAAGACATCATTTTATAAAAGTAATGAACTATGGCAACAAGCACATACATTATCTAAAACAATAATAATAATAATAATTACATTACTCCACCAAGGGTATTTGTAACACAAGATGTTTAGTCAAGGAAGACTGTAGGATGCCAGGAAACAAACTAATAATTACATCCACCGTGTGCTTTAGGAACAGATACTCTCATTTAACAAATATGGGGACTGTAGCCAACTTTGTCAGATAGTACTACTTCAGGTCTTCCACCAAAAGTAAACCAACTGTCAACACCCATTTGATAGTCAAGCACAACCAGATGCTTGCAATATAAAATGCAATAAAGATGTTATTTGGAGGAAGGTGTGAAACAAAAAGATACAGTACACACCAATTCTACTCAAACGTCCCAGGCATGGCAGGAGCAGTAGGTGCCGGTGAACTCGTTGCTCATCTTGGGCTATTACAATTTAATGGAAATATGGATGTTCCATTGCCTCAGGGCTGTGAGGAAACTGCAGGCAGCAAATCCACAAAATCAAGGGCTTCTGGTGATGCTCTGTTGATTCTCATGAAACAAACCATTATAGTAGCTTTTAGAAATGCCTGAAAAAAAAAGAAAAAGGTTTTAACATACAATACAAAAAAAACTTTCCTGCTTTTTTTTTAACAAGCTTTCATGAATCTATAAGTCATAGTACCGTTTAAATAAATGTTTAAAATTTTAACTACATTTTACTCTCGTTGGGAAAGCAAAACTTTTTCTAATCCACTCTCCAATGTTTCAGGTGCATATGATAATATTCAGCTGTTAATATTCAGCTTTTCGCTTAACAAAAAGAAAGCATCAATGTGAACTATATTAAAGAAATACAAGGCAAAAACATTTCCTGCTGTAGTACATAGTTTCCTTTGGAGTCAGATAAGATCAAAGATAAAAAATCAAAGAACTGGTCATCAAAGCAAGGCAAATTCAACCCTCGGGGAACTCAACCTAAACTTCTGCAGTTCTCAAATCGCTATTTATCGTCATGCTCCTTAAATTCAATATTAATTTGGTGACAAATATAAATGTTTTTTATTAGCATTGAATTATTTGTTACATAGATAATGGTGATTATTTACACATTCAAGGAAACTTAATATTATTGAAAAACAAAAAGCAGCCAAGAATGTAGTAAAACAAAATATTAATGCTCCTGAACTTCGTGTCTAGGAGGGAAGAACTATCAGGGGAAAGTGCCAAGCCATTAGGACTATATAGCACTTGAAAGGGGTCAGGATAAGGATTTGGGATGGGACGGGATGGGGGGGGGGGGAGTGAAGCATTATGCATACAAGTCCCGTTACCAGATATTTTTAGTCTTGCACCGATTAGACTGACTGGTAATACCCATGATATGGGGGCGTACATCGAGAGTATTTGAAAAGTGAAGCACAAACTGCATGTGCATTATATTTCTAAAAATCTATTCATTAGATAATATTCATTTGTTCTTGTGGAAGAGTTCATTTTTATGATGATTTGTAATTCCCTCCTGATACCTTTGATTTGTGTTATTTCATATATCAAGTAGGGCAAGTTGATTAAAGCAGAGAAAACTGAAATTAGGTACATTATTTACCTCCAGCTACTTCAATGTGTAAATATAATAATAATAATTCATTGTGTCGCGGTTCAGGCAGTCAGCGTGTATTCATGGATGTTAGGCTTATATCAAGGCCTCCCCCCCCCCTCCCACCAAAGATCCAATTACTGACCCCACCCAGGATGCAACCCCACAAGCTGACTAACTCCTGAGTACCTACCTACTGCTAGGTAAACAGGGGCATTAGTTGATAGGAAATGAGCCCAATTATTTCTGTCCCGCCCGGGATTCAAACTCAGAATTCTAGATTGTGAGTCAAGAACGAACCCAACAGTACTACCGGGATCCACATAGTGGTTGTAAACCAACGAACAAGTGCAGCACACTATTTGAGGTACACATGTTGCAAAAGTGCTTTCCATTCTATAACCCCATCACTACAGTAATTCTAAAAATATACAGGTTAATTAAAACTATCCAAAAGGATAAATCAATCTCAGTTCTTCAACATAGTTGAAAGTGGAATACTGTAAGTTAAAAGTTTTGTCTGATTAATGCAAGCTACACAAGATCACAGTAAACCAAATATGACCTATGGACCCATGTTAGGCAGCTCCAATTTATACCCCAGACAGGAGAGAACCTTTTGGCACCGCACTTGTAATGCTTTCCCCAATGTGGACTACTTCATTTATGTGAACCCTCAGTTTCCCTTGAAATAACCAAGTCCTAATCTAACTTGAGATAACCGTACAACTACCATGTACCTCTACCTTTCTGACGAGTCTTTCATGAAACACAGAACAGGGTATTAAAAGACTTTCCTAAAGTTTAGACATAATGACCATTTTTTTTTTTACACTTTCAACAGCTTAAAATATGCTGATAAATCCTGTAGTAATTTTTGTAAACATAAGCAGCCCTTAGTAAAACCATGTTGTGATGCCACTACAGTATTACTATGCTTTTAATGACTAGCAATTATCAATTCAAACACTTTTCTTCACCAAACATTTAGTTAACTGAAAATTAGTAACACAAGCGTTGCTTTTTTTTTTAATATATTCCAGAGTTCTTACAGTCTTGTACAGCCACTAGCATGCATAGCGTGTTAGGCAAGTCCTTAATCCTAATTTTCCCCGGAATACGACCCACCAAATCGTTTAACAACCAGGTACCCATTCACTGTTGGGTGAACAGAGGCTACAGTTAAGGATGACGCCAAGTAAATCCTCCCCAGCCAGGATACAAACCCAGGCCAAAGCATTCATGAAACACCAAGCGAGTGTGTGTTACCACTTCGCCACAGGGACTGCAACAATTGGCATGACATTTGCAACCCTTCAAGATTACAGTACAGTATTATGCTTGACTCTTTTAAAAGATTTATTAAATCTTTAAATAAATAAAATTTATATTTGTCTGCAAAACAAAGATCTATCAAATTTATTTTTAAAATCACCCTGGCAAACGAGTAAATGGGGAGGAGCCGAAATGAGGGGAGGTGGTCGGCCGAGCGGACAGCACACTGGACTTGTGATCCTGTGGTCCCGGGTTCGATCCCGAGCACCGGTGAAAAACAATGGGCAGTTTCTTTCACCCTATGCCCCTGTTACCTAGCAGTAAAATAGGTACCTGGGTGTTGGCCAGCTGTCACGGGCTGCTTCCTGGGGGTGGAGGCTTGGTCGAGGACCGGGCCACGGGGACACTAAAGCCCCGAAATCATCTCAAGATAACCTCAAGAATGGGTAAATGTGAAGTTCTTATAGTAAATACAAAGTATGTACGTCAATGAACACGTCATTTGAATACATGTAACACGAAACTGAAATGAAATATCAAATTGTTCATTTGACATATCATGCTATTGTGATTTCTGTGTGTACAAAGTACTGTATTATTTAGAATACAGTACTAACCATTTCTTTGAAATTACAGTATTAATCTGACCTGTCTTCCTTTTCAAAAACCTAGGCTAATTTTAACATTAACTTTATATATAGTATGTAAAAGAAACTTTAAGATTTGTTTCTGCCTGTTTGCTGTATGTACAGTACTTATAATTTTTTCCTAAACTGTTCTTGATAGTTTGATCAAATGTCATTCTAGACAGACATCTCCATTCTTAAAACCCTTGCATTCCTACGTAGCTTTCTTACACTACACTACATTAGTAGTACAGTACATTACACTACATTAGCTTTCTATTTATGATAAGGTCCCTCAAGGGGCTCACAAACCCATACAGTACACAATTATTAATCATATTCTACACTTCACATTCAAATGGTAATCACAAGACACTGTGAGATCTCTTATTGATTATGCTGCCCCCTGTCTTGTCTTGTGTTGGTAAAGGCAGACTAAACAAGGTGGAGAAGGTACAACATGAAGCCATGAGAATAATCCCAAGATCATTCTTATGACCCAAGAAATACTATTACTGAGATAATAATGATATGATTGACCTTACAGAGTACTGGGGATAGTATTTCAGAATTTAATGAAGCTTAGGCTATTAGACTAACGAGAGACAAGGGAGCTAGTGAATTAATCCTCTCACTTCAAAAGGTGAGAAGAAATGAATAATGGATGTGAAAGCATAATAACATCTCTATGTTCTAATGTTAGAAGCATGATGTCCTATAAGAATGTATTTCATTGCCAAAGCATTATTCTTCATGGCTTCTCATGAAGCTATGAGATAATACCAAGATTATTCTCATAACCCAAGATATACTATTACTGAGATAATAATGATATAATCAAATTTACAGAGTATTGGGGAGAGAATTTCAAAGATAAATGAAGCTTTGGCTATTAGACTAATGAGAGGCAAGGGAGCTAATGAATTAATCCTCTCACTTCAAAAGGCGAGAAGAAATGAATAATGCATTTCTAGACTCTGAACTTTGCTGCGGTTCGCCAATTCATCAATAATCGAAATCAAAAGCACAATTGGTAAAAAGTTTTCCCCTGAACATGACACTGAACAGTCGAGTTCAGTGTCGAGAACAACACCAAAGTGTTGGATTACCGCGGTGCACAGGGGTAAGTAGAGTGAAGGAACTACTTACCCCCTCATTATCCTAAACTAAACATATTAGATTGAAAGTTAAAAAAAAATTAAAAACGCATAACACTGGTGCAGCAATAAGACTGCAGATGTGTGGAACAAGTATCGTAAAAACAAAATCACTCTTTTTCAACTACAGGCACGACAAAAACACTATTGCAAGTGACCGGGTACAATTTGGAAGGAAACCGGTCATTCATGCACAAAAAGGTCCCCCAATGGTGGACTTTTTCTGGCACATCAAAACTTGCCCTAACCTAGATTAACCATATGGAACCTAACAATATAGTATTACAAAGAAGACAACTGTGACAATTTAATTATATCCCCCACATACAGAATTGCCTCACATGGGCACAAAGGTCCTCTGCAGATTAATTGCTTGTATGTTCAAACACAATATGATGGATATAGGCCCCATAATGGCTAATTAACCAATGCACCTTCAAAACACCACCATACGATGATATAGGCCCATAATTAGCTAATTAACCAATACACCTTCAAAACACCACCCATACGATGGATATAGACCCATAATTAGCTAATTAACCAATACACCTTCAAACACCACCCATATGATGGATATAGACCCCATAATTAGCTAATTAACCAATACACCTTCAAACACCACCATATGATGGATATAGACCCCATAATTACCTAATTAACCAATACACCTTCAAACACCACCCATACGATGGATATAGGCCCCATAATTACCTAATTAACCAATACACCTTCAAACACCACCCATATGATGGATATAGACCCCATAATTACCTAATTAACCAATACACCTTCAAACACCGCCCATATGATGGATATACTGTAGACCCCATAATTAGCTAATTAACCAATACACCTTCAAACACCACCCATATGATGGATATAGACCCCATAATTACCTAATTAACCAATACACCTTCAGACACCGCCCATATGATGGATATACTGTAGACCCCATAATTAGCTAATAACCAATACACCTTCAAAACACCACCCATACGATGGATATACTGTAGACCCCATAATTAGCTAATTAACCAATACACCTTCAAACACCACCCATACGATGGATATACTGTAGACCCCATAATAGCTAATTAACCAATACACCTTCAAACACCACCCATACGATGGATATAGACCCATAATTAGCTAATTAACCAGAACAGTTTCACGCATTCAAATCTAATAGAATAAATAGTTTATATTTAACATTTTTGTTTTCACTCGTAGAGCTGCCAAGACACACGTGAAACATCAATAAATAAAGCAGCCAAATTCTAGCCCAAGACAAGCACATAGATATTAGTGAACGGTGGCAGGGAGACAAATATAAACTCTCTCGTGATGGAAATTGAACACTTATCCACAATAACACGTACCAGCTTATTGTATACAGACCTGGATAAGTATCCTGCCAAGGTGGCACGTGTCCCCGTAGCCTTGGATACAGGTTATACATAGAGGTTGTATACAGGAGAGAAGCCATGTATGTATGGCCGCCCTCGAGCATCTCTCATCCTCCACCTGATGTCTTGTTCTCACCGGTAATGCCCTCAACGAGGCACAATGAACATATGGGTTGCATGTAGTGTGTAAAATGGTGTGAGGCCATCTTTGTGGAATATTTTCAGGACACTTGTGGAGGTGTGAGGTCGTCGGCGTCTGTATACACACGTGTGTATGGGCTGATGGCTCCCAGACTCCCGCACATGTCAGCATCATACTCTTAACATCCTTATCCATCTGTGTTACTTTAAATAATAGAATATAATAACCCTAGATTAGATTAGATTTATCTAAAATATGATTTAGTTTATATCATATTTTAAAAAGTTTTGTTTCTGTTAGTAATTACCTACGTAGCTCAATTATAAACTTATCCGTAATAGTAACTGACTTGGATTCAAACCGTTATCTGACGTTCAAATTACTTGCATATGTCAAGTTCTAAATACATCTATTCAATGCAGATGAACATTATGCAAAATGTAATATACATCTAAGGTACTTCTTTGAATAAACATCACTATAATTGTTATACTAAGAGTATTTAAAAAAAAAACATCCCAAGTCACGTGGACAAGATGAAAGGCTTCAGGATGCTCATTCCAGTTTTACTCCAGAAAAGTAAATAATAATAATAATAATAATAATAATAATAATAATAATAATAATAATAATAATAATAATAATAATAATAATAATAATTTATTTAGGAACAGTACATACATAGTTGCAGCGTTACAGTACAAACATTCTGTTAGATTTAAAGATAGAGGTAGTACATACAATATACCTAAAGCCACTAGCACGCATAGCGTTTCGGGCAAGGTGAGGTGGGAAAAAACACTTAGACTAAAACTTAGTAATTGAGCTTAAAGTATAAAAGTATCTGCATAGACAGATATTAGTATGCTTATGTACATGATTCAGTCTTGATTACATATATGGGATGTTGGATCTTTCATCACCCTTGGAAGTACTGAGTTTAGTTTTAGTTTAGTTCATTTATTATGCACCCCATACCCATCTTGTGGGCGTAGTGGAAAGGGTTACAGAGGCACATAATGGGCTCAGGACTGAACCCCACAATTCATTTAGCTAAGCAAGTTACAATCTTGATGAGCTAGTTACAAAAGTCAATATAAGTCGTCACTGCTCAATTCTTTCACATATGGAAGGGAGTTTCAGCTCCTCCCTCATGTTGATGATTCTTGTGCATCTGGAGGCACTAAAAATATCCTCGTATATCTTCATTTGGATTTTCTCTAAAGCTCTCAACCTATTGCTTTTGAGACAAATAAGGTGCAGGGCAGTGTAGTTGACTAGTGACCTGACCTTGAATCAACAACACGACGTAATATAAGTCGTCACATCAACAATGGGTTCGAGATCGACTCAAGTACAGGTCTAAATTAAGCAACTGACATATGTGGAGAGCTAGTGTCACAATTTATATGTTTGTCCTGCACACCGCCTCCCATCCAGTGGGCAGCGGTGGATAGGTTACAATCACTCAGTTACTACCTACAGTTAGCAAACTGGGGATATTTGGCTAAAATTTCTGGTAGCAGATCATTTTGAATGAAATATTTACACATCGCTGGAACATTGGTTATAGAATTGTCTCTAAATTCACGTATCTTTTCGCACTCCATCACATAGTGACGGAGGGTGTGCGAATAATTTCGTTGACACAGTTTACATATGGTCAGGTCTACATCGGCAGATAATGAGAATTCCCAGAGATACTTGTAACCGAGTCTAAGCCGAGCAGTAGTAACATCTAGAAGTCTGCTGATTTTATTGGATGATTCATTGATGTGTGGCTCCTCTTGCATGATAGTATGATGATAGATGGAATTACTTGTGTTGATTTCACTTTGCCTCAGATCTACAAGATCTTGTTGAAGTTCTCGGTGTACTGCTGCTCTCAGATTGCTCATTGACAATCCAAGGTTACACTCAACGGCTCCTTTAAAGCAGATTCTTTGGCTAACTTATCAGCTCTATCATGCATTCGGAGGCCAACATGAGATGGAGACCACATGAAATGGACTCTGTTACCATCCTTAATAATTTTGTTGTATTTGTGTCTAGCTTCGGACACGAGCATGTTACAGTTATGTCTTAAAGAGTTGAGAGCATTTAAGGATGATAAGGAGTCACTTACAATTAATGTATCAAGTTTGGAGACTTGTACACATTTCAGTGCAAGGATCAAGGCAATAGTTCGGTCTGAAGGGTAGAGGCCCAATTGTTTATACGGACTCCCCACTCAAAGTACAAGCCATCGCCCATTGTCAGAACAACTGCACTTCCAGCTGCACCCGTGGTGCGGTGTAGGGAACCATCAGTGTATATGATTTGAGAGAGAGAATGCCTAAACTAAATGAGAAATACTGTACCTGTATGTCTAATTTTTGTCGAAAGAAAATTATGACAACGCTATTTTTTTTATTGATCAACACTGTGTAATCTTTCATATAGAATAGGGTAGCATTTGCTGTGTATACCTAAGCCTGTTAAAAAAATATAGATACAAACAGCGAGGAACACGAACAAGGGGACACGGTGGAAACTTAGTACCCAAATGAGCCACAGGGACGTTAGAAAGAATTTTGTTTGTGTCAGAGTAGTTACAAGATTGAATGCATTAAGCAGTGATGTGGTGGAGGCTGACTCCATACACAATTTCAAATGTAGATTTGATAGAGCCCAGTAGGCCCCAAAATCTGTGAGAGTTGATCGACATTTGAGAGGCGGGACCAAAGAGCCAAAGCTCATCCCCCGCAAGCACAACTAGGTGAGTACATAAGATTTGGAACATTCCAACACTTTGGCAACACAACCTCGGGACTTTCAAAATCCACTTTTGTTACCAAGTCAAATTATTCCCATCATATTTAGTTTATATAAGGACTGACGTGAATTAATTACATCAGTGCCATAACACAACCTTCTATGGAGAAGGTGGTGGAGGCCAAAACCGTCAGTAGCTTCAAAGGGATATATAACAAAGAGTGCTGGGTAGACGGGACACCACGAGCGTAGCTCTCATCCTGTAACTACACTTAGGTAATTACAAACTGCCACAACAATTATTTGCCCATGTGAGGCATCTCCTATTTATTTATAACCAATGAAACTCACTCATATATATATATATCTCATTTTTAACCAATAATTGAGACACTCCAGCGATTCCATGTTTTATATTAACCGCTAATTTGATCAATAAATCAACAACCCTGTTACAAACCAGTATTGACAATTAACCTGGATAGATAATATCAATTAAGCTTTGCTAATCTCACCGTCAAAAAGACCCCATAACATTGCAAAACCAATTCACCTTGAAATGTGTAAATTAAGTCCTAACCGTGAGGAATGACAAGACCTTCTGTTGTCCTTACCTGTTGCCTCCTGGACAGCTTTCCCTTCTTGGCAACAGTAGGATACCTTACTGTTCTTTCAGTAACGTTGGGACGATACTGTACCTTAGGACGTTACTGTTCTTACCTCCTGGACATCTTTCTCTTTTCGGTAACAGTAGAATAAGTTACTGTATTTATATATCCTGGAGTCATTGGTTCATAACAATATCAGATAGTATTTTATACTTTATTAGTAAAGATTGACAACTTAAAGAACTTAACAACAAATAATTAATTGTTTATTTGTTGCAGGCTACATGTTAAATAATATGTTAACAAACACAAACACATGAATGTGTGAACTGTAGGAAAATAAGGATATTCAAAGTACAAACATATAAATGTGTAAAACGTAGAAACTGAAGCACTGTGAATGTGTGACATTTAGAAACTTAAGTACTGTACATTCAAACAAAACACACGAATGTGTGACATTTAGAAACTTAAGTACTGTATATTGCCGAAGAGGCTGAAGAACAAATAATTCACACCGGTGAGCAGCAAGCTGAGAGGGCTATGTAACAGTGTGTGTGTGTGTGTGTGTGAACACACAAGAGTGGCTCAACACCGCCCACGATGCCTTTGGAACCAAAGTAGATCACAATCTGGTTAATAGTTTTAAGTCACTTCTTGGTACACAACTAATTATTACAAATGTCAACTGTCGATATTATTATATATCTTGACACACTCTTATTGACTATGATGCACCCTTTATATGGTCTATTGCTCATACACCACTTTGAAAACACTAAAGTAGATGTTACAAATAATAAACTTATATTGTAATTATTTTAAAAATAAAAACAAAATTGAGAAAGAAAACCCACTGCATAATGCAGTCAAAAATAAATTGACTTGCAGTGTTATCCATATATACAGTACTTAGGTACCTACGATATATCACCTTCATACAGATTTATATTTACAATAACCTAAGTAAAAAAAAATATTACCTTAATATTACCATATTAAGAAACATGTGTAAAATAATGGTGATAAAACAGGCATCACATCCAAACAGTCAACTTCTTCTCAAGTTACATTGCCCTGTTATTATTTTACCTTAGGTAAATAATTGACAAAATTGTTGTAAATTAACCAAACTATAAATTTACAAACATTAATGAATAAAGTCTTTGAATTTGAATTAGGAAATATATTGCGAAACCTAACCCCAGCGATGCCTCACAGCGAGACACATTCTTCTGGCATCTATCATTATATAATACATTGACTCCATCAGAGATAAAACTTGGTTCCTTTAAAAATACAAATTAAAACTTCAAAACTACAAATCGTATGCATAACTTACAATAACCTGGAAACCTCGCTAGAATGTCTCTAGATACAAAAGATTTTTTTGCTATTGCAATTAAAACAAATGACAAGTTTTTGTTGGTTTCTAATGTTTTTCTCAAACTCTACATAAATCAATATTTTTGTTTGTTATTGGGAGAAAACCCAGATATATGTTTTGACTCCAGTTTTTACCAGTTTCCACAGAGAAGGATCTGTGTGACCAGGAAGTGGAGAAGGATCTGTGTGACCAGGAAGTGAAGAATGATCTGTGTGACCAGGAAGTGGAGAAGGATCTGTGTGACCAGGAAGTGGAGAAGGATCTGTGTGACCAGGAAGTGGAGAAGGATCTGTGTGACCAGGAAGTGAAGAAGGATCTGTGTGACCAGAAAGTGAAGAAGGATCTGTGTGACCAGGAAGTGAAGAAGGATCTGTGTGACCAGGAAGTGATGAAGGATCTGTGTGACCAGGAAGTGGAGAAGGATCTGTGTGACCAGGAAGTGGAGGAGGATCTGTGTGACCAGGAAGTGGAGAAGGATCTGTGTGACCAGGAAGTGGAGAAGGATCTGTGTGACCAGGAAGTGAAGAAGGATCTGTGTGACCAGGAAGTGGAGAAGGATTTGTGTGACCAGGAAGTGGAGAAGGATCTATGTGACCAGGAAGTGGAGAAGGATCTGTGTGACCAGGAAGTGGAGAAGGATCTGTGTGACCAGGAAGTGGAGAAGGATCTGTGTGACCAGGAAGTGGAGAAGGATCTGTGTGACCAGGAAGTGAAGAAGGATCTGTGTGACCAGAAAGTGAAGAAGGATCTGTGTGACCAGGAAGTGAAGAAGGATCTGTGTGACCAGGAAGTGATGAAGGATCTGTGTGACCAGGAAGTGAAGAAGGATCTGTGTGACCAGGAAGTGAAGAAGGATCTGTGTGACCAGGAAGTGGAGGAGGATCTGTGTGACCAGGAAGTGATGAAGGATCTGTGTGACCAGGAAGTGAAGAAGGATCTGTGTGACCAGGAAGTGGAGGAGGATCTGTGTGACCAGGAAGTGGAGAAGGATCTGTGTGACCAGGAAGTGGAGAAGGATCTGTGTGACCAGGAAGTGATGAAGGATTTGTGTGACCAGGAAGTTGAGAAGTATCTGTGTGACCAGGAAGTGATGAAGGATCTGTGTGACCAGGAAGTGAAGAAGGATCTGTGTGACCAGGAAGTGAAGAAGGATCTGTGTGACCAGGAAGTGGAGAAGGATCTGTGTGACCAGGGAGTGAAGAAGGATCTGTGTGACCAGGAAGTGGAGGAGGATCTGTGTGACCAGGAAGTGGAGAAGGATCTGTGTGACCAGGAAGTGAAGAAGGATCTGTGTGACCAGGAAGTGAAGAAGGATCTGTGTGACCAGGAAGTGGAGGAGGATCTGTGTGACCAGGAAGTGGAGAAGGATCTGTGTGACCAGGAAGTGAAGAAGGATCTGTGTGACCAGGAAGTGGAGGAGGATCTGTGTGACCAGGAAGTGGAGAAGGATCTGTGTGACCAGGAAGTGAAGAAGGATCTGTGTGACCAGGAAGTGATGAAGGATCTGTGTGACCAGGAAGTGAAGAAGGATCTGTGTGACCAGGAAGTGAAGAAGGATCTGTGTGACCAGGAAGTGAAGAAGGATCTGTGTGACCAGGAAGTGAAGAAGGATCTGTGTGACCAGGAAGTGGAGGAGGATCTGTGTGACCAGGAAGTGGAGAAGGATCTGTGTGACCAGGAAGTGAAGAAGGATCTGTGTGACCAGGAAGTGAAGAAGGATCTGTGTGACCAGGAAGTGGAGGAGGATCTGTGTGACCAGGAAGTGGAGAAGGATCTGTGTGACCAGGAAGTGGAGGAGGATCTGTGTGACCAGGAAGTGGAGGAGGATCTGTGTGACCAGGAAGTGGAGAAGGATCTGTGTGACCAGGAAGTGAAGAAGGATCTGTGTGACCAGGAAGTGATGAAGGATCTGTGTGACCAGGAAGTGAAGAAGGATCTGTGTGACCAGGAAGTGAAGAAGGATCTGTGTGACCAGGAAGTGAAGGAGGATCTGTGTGACCAGGAACAAGTAGCAGGTCTGAGCAGTGACTGCTGGATAAGAATCTCTGGTTAGTAACTGGTGCACGAAAGCCCCCCCCCCCCCTTCACCTAAGTATAGTTAGTAGTGAACAACCTCATTGTTAGTAGTTGACGAAGATAGACCTCTCTAACAAGAGGTTGATGTAGAAGGGCCTCCCTGACTAGTGGTTGGTGTAGAAGGGCCTCCTTTACTAGTGGTTGGTGTAGAAGGGCCTCCTTTACTAGTGGTTGGTGATGAAGGGCCTCCCTGACTAGTGGTTGGTGTAGAAGGGCCTCCTTTACTAGTGGTTAGTGTAGAAGGGCCTCCCTGACTAGTGGTTGGTGTAGAAGGGCCTCCTTTACTAGTGGTTGGTGTAGAAGGGCCTCCCTGACTAGTGGTTGGTGTAGAAGGGCCACCTTTACTAGTGGTTAGTGTAAAAGGGCCACCTTTACTAGTGGTTGGTGTAGAAGGGCCACCTTTACTAGTGGTTGGTGTAGAAGGGCCTCCTTTACTAGTGGTTGGTGTAGAAGGGCCACCTTTACTAGTGGTTGGTGTAGAAGGGCCTCCTTTACTAGTGGTTGGTGTAGAAGGGCCTCCTTTACTAGTGGTTGGTGTAGAAGGGCCACCTTTACTAGTGGTTGGTGTAGAAGGGCCTCCTTTACTAGTGGTTAGTGTAGAAGGGCCTCCCTGACTAGTGGTTGGTGTAGAAGGGCCTCCTTTACTAGTGGTTGGTGTAGAAGGGCCTCCTTTACTAGTGGTTGGTGTAGAAGGGCCTCCTTTACTAGTGGTTGGTGTAGAAGGGCCACCTTTACTAGTGGTTGGTGTAGAAGGGCCACTTTTACTAGTGGTTGGTGTAGAAGGGCCACCTTTACTAGTGGTTGGTGTAGAAGGGCCTCCTTTACTAGTGGTTGGTGTAGAAGGGCCACCTTTACTAGTGGTTGGTGTAGAAGGGCCACTTTTACTAGTGGTTGGTGTAGAAGGGCCACCTTTACTAGTGGTTGGTGTAGAAGGGCCTCCTTTACTAGTGGTTGGTGTAGAAGGGCCTCCCTGACTAGTGGTTGGTGATGAAGGGCCACTTTTAATAGTGATTGGTGTAGAAGGACCTCCCTGACTAGAGGCTAAGAAAGTAATGTCTCCATGACCAGAAATGAATGATGTTCGGTCTCTCTGACCAGTGATTAAGGTAGTAAGCTCTACCAAGCCAGCGGTTAGTGAAGAAAGGTCTCTCTCGCCAGTGGTTAGCGAGGTAGCGTCTCCTTGGCCACTAGGGAATGCCTCGGGTGACCTCTGCTTCAGACCCAGTGCTTGTAAAGTGAACTCTCTCAGCCTACTGGCTATAACATTTAAGTCTTTCTGATCAATGGTTGGTGGAGGGTCTGTCTGGTCAATGGTTGGTGGAGGGTCTCTTTGATCAATGGTTGGTGAAGGGTCTGTCTGGTCAATGGTTGGTGGAGGGTCTCTTTGATCAATGGTTGGTGAAGGGTCTTTCTGGTCAATGGTTGGTGGAGGGTCTCTTTGATCAATGGTTGGTGAAGGGTCTGTCTGGTCAATGGTTGGTGGAGGGTCTCTTTGATCAATGGTTGGTGAAGGGTTTGTCTGGTCAATGGTTGGTGGAGGGTCTCTTTGATCAATGGTTGGTGAAGGGTCTGTCTGGTCAATGGTTGGTGGAGGGTCTCTTTGATCAATGGTTGGTGGAAGATCTCTTTGATCAATGGCTGGAGGAGAGTCTCTCTGATTAATGGTGGTGGAGGTTCTCTGTGATCATTGATTGGTGGAGGAGATTCTCTGTGATCGTTGATTGTGGAGGAGGTTCTCTGTGATCGTTGATTGGTGGTGGAGATTCTCTGTGATCGTTGATTGGTGGAGGTTCTCTGTGATCGTTGATTGGTGGAGGTTCTCTGTGATCGCTGATTGGTGGAGGAGGTTCTCTGTGATCGCTGATTGGTGGAGGAGGTTCTCTGTGATCGTTGATTGGTGGTGGAGATTCTCTGTGATCGCTGATGGGTGGTGGAGATTCTCTGTGATCGCTGATTGGAGGAGGAGGTTCTCTGTGATTGCGATTGGTGGAGATTCTCTGTGATCGCTGATTGGTGGAGGAGGTTCTCTGTGATCGCTGATTGGTGGAGGAGGTTCTCTATGATCGTTGTCTGGTGGAGAAGATTCACTGTGGCCAGTAATATGTGGGCGAGTTCTATGACCCATGATTGTTGAAGGAGGACTTCTCTGATCAGCAACTAAAGGCAGATCTATGTTAATAATGATTGGTACAAAAGGATACCTGTGACTAGTGACTGGTGGAAGAGTCGTACATTGACTTGTGATTGGTGAAGCAGGGTTTCTCTTACCAGTGATTGGCGGAGGTTGATCTCTCTGACAAGTGACCTCTGACAGTGGTCTCCGTTTACAGTGATTGGTGGAACAGAATCGCCTTGGCCGGTCACTGATAAAGTATCCTTCCTTTGACTAATGCCTGGTGAATGAGGGACTGGTCGATGATGGTCTTCTTGGGCAGTAACTGGTGGAGCCGTATTTGTCAGACCAGCCCCGGTTTATTGATCTTGTCGGTGGCTACTGATGGGGAGTTCTCTGATTCATCACAGGTGATGGAGAGTTTCTGAGGTCAATGACAGACGATGGAGAGTTTCTGAGGTCAATGACTGGTGATGGCGAGTTTCTGAGTCAATGATTGTGATGGCGAGTTTCTGAGGTCAATGACAGGTGGATGATAATCTTTATGACCAGCATTTGGTAGAAGGCCTTTGTTGCTAGTAGCCGCTGGAGAAGAGACGGTGTTGTCAGGAAGCCATACAGTAACCCTTTAGAAAGGAGGGGAAGCTCTGTCATGCCCACTACGTTACTGTATGAAGGTGTCAGGGTTGATGCCTGGGCCCCAGTTGTGGGTTCGCCAACATCAGCAGCGGGCACAGTGTTCAGTTGAAAAGTCTCAGTTTCGGGCTTGGTGATCTCTAAAATTTTGTCACAAAACCCGACGCAATCCTCTACATGTGCCCAGAGTGTTTTATACATGTCGTCGAACTCCACCACTTGTGACTTCCTGTCTGCATAAAGCTGCAATTTGAAAGTATATTTATTAAATGCCAGGAAAAAACAAAACTAGTTTCAATATAAATGAAATTTTGTAAAGTTGAGGTTAACTTAACGCTTACACCATATCTTTAGGTAACTTCGTACTGCTTATACGAAAAGCTACTTTGTTTTCATGACCTACAGCATAGCACTCAAAGACCCTTCCCACATAGTACCAAATAATTAACAACAGCGCTGAACTCAACAGCATGTGATAGGTAACAGAACTTCTCCCACTCTCCCATGGAACCAAATAGTATAGCAAACAATGAATTACTAAAAGTCCACTCCTGGATGTCTATCAACAACCTCACGCTAAACACTGAATAAATATACTACTACAGTTTATTTAGAAAAGTTCATTTAACCAACTTGACTTTCAAATTAACAATATAAAAATTAATAATTAAAGTGGAGGAAGATTCCAAGGCTTATACAAATGACAAAAGATTTAACTTCAACTAGCACATACAACACATCGCCAAAACACAAATTCAAAACAATTGGAATATTATACAAAATTAGATACTATGTTCCCCACCTTTGCTCTTCTCAAGCTATATAACTCACTCATTTATCCGTATCTAACTTATGGTATCTGAGGATGGAGGTCGACCACCACAAAACTAGCTGACATTGTAATTATAAGGTGTGAAGGAAAGATGAAATTGTTTATATAATAATCTAAGTTGAGGTCTGATAAAAGACCTTTTGTGCCCTTTGTAATGCTTTGTGCGCTACCGCTCACAGGATGAGTATGGGGTGCACAATAAACTAGCCGCCTCTGGCGGCAACAATAAAAAATCCCCACAAACCCATCATCTCCCAGCAAAACTGTGTCATAGCTGTCTTGAGACAACATATGAACCCTTAAACAATGTTCTTCTCTCAACAAGTCAAAAAACTAAAAAGGGAGAACCTTAAAACTACCCAATTAACTTTCCCATTCCATTGACCTGTGCTCTAGGAGAACATAAGAACGTAAGAATGAAGGTAACTGCAGAAGGCCTATCGGCCCATATAGGCCTTCTGCAGCTCCAATTTATAACCACCCAATCTCATTCATATATATGTCTACTTCGAGACTCGAACTTTATTTACCTAGTTAACTGTATGTAACTAACCGTACATCCTCTTCACTTTCAAAATCCTCCTGTGTTTGCTGTTATTGCGATTATTGATAACTAAACCTGTACTACTATTAATAACTGCCATGCCAAAAGTTAATACAAACATTGTATATCACCTGTTTAATGTCTTCTTCAGTTTAAAATCACTTGCTATGAACTGCTGCAAAGTTTACAGTTCCCAAATATCATGTGGTAACTGTCAATCATTTCCTAATTCTCTCCATCAACTCATAAATGTTACATTGTCTCGTGTAGTTTTAAGAATTACCCCATTATGCTTAATACTGTTTTCCTAATTGTTATGTAATTTAGGCGCTGTGTTTTTGTTACTTGTCATGCCTCTACTCTTCATGTATCGCATTTATATACGCTTGCCTACATAAACCTTATTACTATTATCATTACTATATGTGACAACAGTCTGGCTTCCTGTCCTCACCGAGGCCGCTAGAGATGGTGGCCCACAGGTAAACTCAGGAAAACTTATAAGGTAAACTCACTTTTTCCCAGAGAGATTTGCATTTTGTCTCAGCTTTCATTTCCCTCTCCTGGAGCTTCCTCCACTTCTCCAATGCTTTAGCCTTCCTATTTTCTAGATGTTTGATGCTGTTATTCACTGTCTGGAGCCTTTGGATAAGGTCGTTCTTCTGTAGATCAGCCAGCTGGATGTGGCCAGCAACCTCCCGTAGTTCTACAGTCTTTTGGTTGAGTTTCTCCAGTAACTCTTCATTCGCACCCAGTGTTCTGTGGGGAAAATGAATAGAGATACAGTAAGAGAATATGACGGAAGGTGAGACGTTTGGACACGTTTCCTTACACCTGATGCAGCTGTTCACCTAGCAACACAATTTACTATGAAAAAGAAGGCACAAAGCTGGGGCTATTATGTAGTACCATCAGTGTTGCTGGATATTCAAAAGGCACTAAATATCACCGAGGATGCCAATATGAGAACAAAAACACTTATAATGAGTGATATCAAATATATCAGATTCGCCAAGGATTTTGCCGAGGGCCAAATTACGAAAATTTACAAACCGCGTGTGACATTAGGAAAGCAAAACATACTTTCCCTGAAACTTGTTCAGGGACAGTTTCAGGGATTTACACATGTTCCTAAAAATTGGGATATTCCACGAGGATATGCACGACTGTAAGGGAGACAATGCAGTTTGAATAGTAAGGAGCAGGGAGGCGCTCCATTAGGTGTCCGCGAGTTAAACGTGTATGACCCATATATAACCTAGCCACAGCCGTTTCCCACCATCTATTACGGTGGTAGGAGGAGGGGCCAAGAGGATGGGCTACCTTTGAGAGTGTACAGTTTGTTACCTGTGACCTCAGACCAGCGACTCTGCCAGCGGTCGTGGATTGAGAAAATGAATGACTGGGTAGAAGTTGGGATAAGGAATGCCTTTATTGGAAAAAAGATAAGTGCAGCCAGCCTCCTTAGCGGCAGTGACTTCACGATCATTTAAGCGCGCGAATTAGACAACTGCTATAGGTTCATCCTGGGGCGGATAAGTCGTTGGTTTCTCAATCAGAAACCAATTTTGGTTTTCCTCAAATAACACAGTTTCTCAATTAGGGTGAAATGTTAGGGTTTCGGGAGAAACCCTAACATTTAACCATAACGAAACAGGGTTTCGGGGGAAGGTGGAGTTCTAACCACAAACTGAAATTGTTAGAATATTAATCTTTCTACACGCTACAGTTCTACAGATTGATAATCTACAGGACATCACACTGTATTGTATGTCACAAATGAAATTACAAATATAGATAAACATTTAACCTTTTATATGTGAAAATAGCTCATTTATACTTATATTTGACTCTTCTTAATTTTTATTCCCATATTTTGGAATATTTCAATACTATTGACTCTTATTTATGAGTCTAATATGAGTGCAGGTAATATTTTAAGCCGTCAAAATAATAATAAAAGGCAAGAGACAACTATGAACAATGCAACAGAGAATTCCAAACTCAGAATGTTTAGTCTTGTGGAAATAATGGGTAATGGCGTGCTGGTTAAGTGTGTACGATTACCATGAAAGAATCAAGTGGAACATTGAGAACAAGAAGGAACTGTCAGTGAGGCCTTACAGCTGAGTGGATAGCGCTTGAGATTCGCAGTCCTGAGATTCAGGGTTCGATCCCCGGTGGAGATGGAAGCAAATAGGCAATTTCTTTCACCCTGATGTACTTGTTCACTTAGTAGTAAATAGGCACCTGGGCGTTAGACAGCTGCTACGGGCTGCTTCGTGGGGGGGGGGGGGATGTAACAAAAAGGAGGCCCTGGTCGAAGACCGGGCCGCGGGGACGCTAAGCCTCGAAATCATCTCAAGATAACCAAACCAACGTACATACTAACACTGTGCAGTGACGGTGCTACACAGTGCTTCCAGTGGCCTCGTTTTGGTAATGCCTTAAGCTGACAAGCGTGTGTGTGTGTGGGGGTGTGTGTTAGCAGGTGGGGAGGGGGGTAGCAGGTGGCGAGATGGGAGAGCAGAGTGCTGCAGACACTGCTTATTTCCCCGGCCTTTGCACAACGGGTATATACTGAACGAGGCGAGTGTTCATCAAGACTTTTCCTTCTCTTCTCTCACCCTTACGGGTCTAAGGCTACACGGTATGAACCGATGGGATCTGAGGCTACGAGTTCTGAGGCTACGAGGTCTAAGACTACTATATATTTACAAAACGGGTGCTCTCTGATGAACTTAATAACTACAAGCGATATGAATGCCTTCAATAAGTGCCAGTGAGAAGACAAGTGGTGCGCGCTCACTTTTGAACAGTTTCCAGAATGGGTTTGAGTCTCTGAGATGTTTCCTTGACCTCCAAGGCACACATCCTGGCGTTCTCCTTCCTCTGTAGGAGCTCAGCCAACTGCTGCTGCAGCTGAACCTTCCTCTCCTTAGTGATTACAAGCTCCTTCTTCCTCTCCTCCAAGACGCTCTTCAAGGCCTCTACCTCTGCCTTCTCCGCACCCAGTTGCTTGAGGGCTGTCAATCTCTCCTGCGACAATGACAGCTCGTCACTCTTGTTACATCTGCTGGCTTCATCACAAGTACTTTTCTCACCTTCACATACATCATGCTGAAAAATTACAAAATTAAATTTGAAAAGAAAAACATGGATGATAAAGATAAAAATTGTGTCTTTTTAACCTCAAACTCAATAGGATGAGCTAATCTGCTTAATCAGTGCTTGGCAAGACGCAGGCAATTGAGTATAATCTTAAATTAGATAATACCAAAATGACTTCGGTCATCTTCTTCCTGTTGATCTTTGTTTTGTCCTTTCAAAGACAGTGGTCGCGTGTGGCATGGAGACTATAGTGATCGACGCCACACGGGACCAAGGTGTTGGAATCCTTTTCCAAAACAATACAAGACAGGGGCAGCATAATCAATAAGAGATCTCACAGTATGTCTTGTGATTACTATTGGAGTGTGAAGTGTAGAATATGATTAATAATTGTGTACTGTATGGGTTTGTGAGCCGTTGTTGTTGTTGTTGTTATAGATTCAGCTACTTGGAACAAGTTCCAAGTAGCACGGGCTATGGTGAGCCCGTAACTTACCTGGCACAGGAGCGGGGCAAGAAGCACGGGCTATGGTTAGCCTCGTGGACAGATGTCTCCCATGAACTTTTTTTTTTTTGTTTGTGAGCCCCTTGAGGGACCTTATATAGACGAGGGTAGAAACAGCCTTAGCTACCCTATCCCTTTTAGATGTATTTCCTGTTCTCAATAAACTAACTTGAACTTGAACCACCTCACCCGGCAACTCCCACACATTAATAGATGGAAGCGGTTCTTATTTCCTGTGACATGTGAATCGAATTTTTAGTCAGAAGTTGGAATGGATGGTTCAACTGGCCAATTGGAATTTAGTGAATACGAACTTTTGTTTAAGGAGGGATTTCACCGGGCCTTCACAACAGTTGGGACGTAAACAACAAATGGAAGTAGTGGCTCCGCGAAGCATAACAGCCAACAGTGCTGGAGCAACAGATGCTGACAAGACTCACCGTTTTGGGCAGTCGCTTGGGAAGAGAGACAGCATTCTTCAGTAAAGTCATGCGACTCATCTCCGTGATCTGCACCTGCTCCTGTAAGATAAATGTTTATGTTAACCTCCAGCTACAGACACCACACGGAGGAAACTGACCTCTAAAACTTGTCAAAAAATAAGTAAACAAAATCAACATGGGCCAGTTTGAGCATTAGGGCTGAGTGATACAAGTCTACCTGGTCTCCTATACTGTACTGCCATATACTACCATATATTACCATATAATACCATGTAAACCCATATACCATATACCGCCATATACTACTATATAAAGCCATATACTACCATATAATACCATATATTACCATATAATACCATATATTACCATATAATACCATGTGCATCCATATACCGCTATATACTACCATATACCATATATTTGCTAGTGTCAAATTGGCAAGTACTATGTAGAAATATAATAGTAGCTACGAATATGTTGTCAAGCAGGAAATTAACCCTGTTTCAGAAGGCTGTAATAATCAATTGTAAATTTTGTCTAAAGTGTGGTATTTGTCTCACAGTTTTCCAATTGATAAGAAAAGTGCTATGGAGATTGACAAACTACTTTTAGCTATGTATGGTATGGTAGATACCAACTAGTTAAACGGACTACACAATGTAAAGGTAAGAAAGACGGTGGAATAGGGAGACTGAATGTGTACCATAAGTCATTGGCTATCTTATGTGTTACCTTTAGAAAGGAAATAATGCAAAGGAATAGTGTAAATGTTTAAGGACATTATTTTTGTAAAATAAACGTTTTAGCTACTTGATACATATGCCAGAGTATACTGACCTTGCTTACTGACCATGTGATTACCATTGGAATGTGAAATATAGAATATATTTAATAATTGTGTACTGTATGGGTTTGTGAGCCCCTTGAGGGACCTTATATAGAAGAAGGTAGAAATAGCCTAAGCTACTCTATCCCTTTGAAATGTACTTCATTTTCTCAATATACCTACTTGAACTCAATCAGATTTGTAATGTTGAAGGTTTGTTAATGATGAACAGTAAACACGTGTATGATGTTCTGCTCCCACATATAGTTCCTAGAGTAGAGGAGGCATATCCACTCTTTAACTGGCGAGTAATATGGGCAAACCTTCATGTCAAATTTATTGTCCATAAACAACGGGAACTATTGTATATCAATATTCATGAGACCTTCCTTACTAATGACAGGTTGTTAATGTTGGGCATTAAGGACAACAATAGATGAGCCCAATGTACTGAAGCTGGGAATAATATGTATATATTTTATTTCAGTAAGCTGAAAGTTGTTCATGTCAACTGGATTACAGACACTCTTCAAGCGTTATGTGGCATTAGAGTGGATTTAAAGAGGTTTCTAATGTGTCATACTGACAAAATAAAAGAAAATTAGGAATACAATAATTATGTTACGTTATGATTATATATTTTGTGTGGATAGGCAGACAGGAGGGTTACCCAGTAGACAAAATATTGACTTTTCTAGGAGGCAGGATCAAGTATAACAGTTGGGGTTTACGGCTTATGTTCGGTGATGTTATAAAAAATGGCTTTACTGAGAATTATATAAACTATATATAAATGTACTATTTTCCCCTTGTAAATTGATGTAAATATGATTTTTATATTGAATATTATTTAATAAAGAAAAACAATAGCACAAGCTGGTGTAAATAGCACATCCTGGTGTAAATAACACATCCCGGTGTAAATAGCACATCCTGGTGCAATTAACACATCCCGGTGTAAATAGTAATGATGGACCACCAGAAAGTACCAATATGTAGTGATGGACCACCAGAAAGTGAAATGATATCTACAGTTTAGACTTATATTGTCTTGTGTATGACCCTCTGTCCTGTGTGACAGTGAATACCAGCATTATCCTCATTTTAATAACACTTTATTGAAATCCTCAGATTGGGCAAAATTGTAATTAAATTTGGTCAATAAAGATGTTAATAATAATGGGTTCATCTTGCCAGCAGCCTCTCACACTTGGAGTAGTAGGCTTCACGTCCTCTCAAATAAGACTAAACAGTATTCGTACATGGCCACCACCACCAACACGAAGCCAATAAAATCCTACAACCAGACTTTTTTCATCCGAAATGCGCGATAAATCTTGCAATTTGACGAACAAACTTCATAAATAAATACCAGGTTCAAAATGCAATATCCATAATATGACCAAAAAACGTTAATTACACGACAAAAACGGTCAAAATACGACAAAGTTCACATTACAACGACGCTCCTAATACAACTATGCTCATAATACTACGCTCATAATACAACTATGCTCACAATACAATTATGCTCATAATACTACACTAATAATACAACAACGCTCCTAATACAACTATGCTCATAATACTACGCTAATAATACAACAACGCTCATAATACAACTCAGCCTTTAATAGTAGAAGGCTGATAATATAATAAGGATCATATTACAACACATATAATACAACTATGCTCATAATACAACAACCCTCGTAATACAACGCCCATAATACAACTGCGCTCATAATACCAGGCTCGGAATACAACTACTCTCATAATACAAAGTTCATAATACAAGACCAATAATACAACAACGCCCATATTTCTACCTTCGTAATACAAGGCCAATAATACAACTCTCGTAATACAAGGCCAATAATACAATTACGCTCATAATACAACGCCAATAAAACACTCTCAAGAAGGCTGATAATACGCTGATAATACAAGAAGGAGAACAATAGAACAATACTAATAATACATCTATGCTGATAATACACAAAGGATGATAATACACAAAGGATGACAATGGAACATGACTAATAATACAACTACGCTGATAATACAAGGATGACAATAGAACAACTCATGATACAACTACAGTACGCTGATAATACAAGAATGGTGACAATAGAACAAGACTCATAATATAGGAGATAAATTACTGACTCCCAATGACCTGAAAACACCAGCAGTGGTTGCCAGGTTGGGCTACCGTTACCTGTGGTAGGTGGCTACCGTTACCTGTGGTAGGTGGCTACCGTTACCTGTGGTAGGTGGCTACCGTTACCTGTGGCAGGTGGCTACCGTTACCTGTGGTAGGTGGCTAGCGTTAGCTGTGGCAGGTGCTACCGTTACCTGTGGTAGGTGGCTACCGTTACCTGTGGCAGGTGGCTACCGTTACCTGTGATAGGTGGCTACCGTTACCTGTGGCAGGTGGCTACCGTTACCTGTGGCAGGTGGCTACCGTTACCTGTGGCAGGTGGCTACCGTTACCTGTGGTAGGTGGCTACCGTTACCTGTGGTAGGTGGCTACCGTTACCTGTGGTAGGTGGCTACCGTTACCTGTGGTAGGTGGCTACCGTTACCTGTGGCAGGTGGCTACCGTTACCTGTGGCAGGTGGCTACCGTTACCTGTGGCAGGTGGCTACCGTTACCTGTGGTTGGTGGCTACCGTTACTTGTGGTCGGTGGCTACCGTTACCTGTGGCAGGTGGCTACCGTTACCTGTGGTAGGTGGCTACCGTTACTTGTGGTCGGTGGCTACCGTTACCTGTGGCAGGTGGCTACCGTTACCTGTGGTAGGTGGCTACCGTTACCTGAGGCAGGTGGCTACCGTTACCTGTGGCAGGTGGCTACCGTTACCCGTGGCAGGTGGCTACCGTTACCTGTGGCAGGTGGCTAGCGTTAGCTGTGGCAGGTGGCTACCGTTACCTGTGGCAGGTGGCTACCGTTACCTGTGGCAGGTGGCTACCGTTACCTGTGGCAGGTGGCTACCGTTACCTGTGGCAGGTGGCTACCATTACCTGTGGTAGGTGGCTACCGTTACCTGTGGTAGGTGGCTACCGTTACCTGTGGCAGGTGGCTACCGTTACCTGTGGCAGGTGGCTACCGTTACCTGTGGTGGTGGCTACCGTTACCTGTGGCAGGTGGCTACCGTTACCTGTGGTAGGTGGCTACCGTTACCTGTGGCAGGTGGCTACCGTTACCTGTGGTGGTGGCTACCGTTACCTGTGGCAGGTGGCTACCGTTACCTGTGGTTGGTGGCTACCGTTACCCGTGACAGGTGGCTACCATTACCCGTGACAGGTGGCTACCATTTCCCGTGACAGGTGGCTACCGTTACCCGTGGCAGATGGCTACCGTTACCCGTGGCAGGTGGCTACCATTACCTGTGGCAGGTGGCTACCGTTACCAGTGGCAGGTGGCTACCATTACCCGTGGCAGGTGGCTACCATTACCCGTGACAGGTGGCTACCGTTACCCGTGGCAGGTGGCTACCATTACCCGTGGCAGGTGGCTACCATTACCCGTGGCAGGTGGCTACCGTTACCCGTGACAGGTGGCTACCATTACCCGTGGCAGGTGGCTACCGTTACCCGTGGCAGGTGGTACCATTACCCGTGGCAGGTGGCTACCATTACCCGTGGCAGGTGGCTACTGTTACCCGTGGCAGGTGGCTACCGTTACCCGTGACAGGTGGGTACCATTACCCATGGCAGGTGGCTACCATTTCCCGTGGCAGGTGGCTACCGTTACCCGTGGCAGGTGGCTACCGTTACCCGTGACAGGTGGCTACCATTACCCGTGGCAGGTGGCTACCGTTACCCGTGGCAGGTGGCTACCGTTACCCGTGGCAGGTGGGTACCATTACCCGTGGCAGGTGGCTACCGTTACCTGTGGTGGTGGCTACCGTTACCTGTGGCAGATGGCTACCGTTACCCGTGGCAGGTGGCTACAATTACCCGTGGCAGGTGGCTACCATTACCCGTGGCAGGTGGCTACCATTACCCGTGGCAGGTGGCTACCATTACCCGTGGCAGGTGGCTACCGTTACCCGTCGCAGGTGGCTACCATTACCCGTGGCAGGTGGCTACCATTACCCGTGGCAGGTGGCTACCGTTACCCGTGGCTACCGTTACCCGTGACAGGTGGCTACCATTACCCGTGACAGGTAGCTACCATTACCCGTGGCAGGTGGCTACCATTACCCGTGACAGGTGGCTTCCATTACCCGTGACAGGTAGCTACCATTACCCGTGACAGGTAGCTACCATTACCCGTGGCAGGCGGCTACCATTACCCGTGGCAGGTGGCTACCATTACCCGTGGCAGGTGGCTACCATTACCCGTGGCAGGTGGCTACCATTACCCGTGACAGGTAGCTACCATTACCCGTGGCAGGCGGCTACCATTACCCGTGGCAGGTGGCTACCATTACCCGTGGCAGGTGGCTACCATTACCCGTGACAGGTGGCTACCATTACCCGTGACAGGTGGCTTCCATTACCCGTGACAGGTAGCTACCATTACCCGTGACAGGTAGCTACCGTTACCCGTGACAGGTGGCTACCATTACCTATGACAGGTAGCTACCATTACCCGTGGCAGGTGGCTACCATTACCCGTGACAGGTAGCTACCATTACCCGTGGCAGGCGGCTACCATTACCCGTGGCAGGTGGCTACCATTACCCGTGGCAGGTGGCTACCATTACCCGTGACAGGTGGCTACCATTACCCGTGACAGGTAGCTACCATTACCCGTGGCAGGTGGCTACCATTACCCGTGACAGGTAGCTACCATTACCCGTGGCAGGTGGCTACCATTACCCGTGACAGGTAGCTACCATTACCCGTGGCAGGCGGCTACCATTACCCGTGGCAGGTGGCTACCATTACCCGTGGCAGGTGGCTACCATTACCCGTGACAGGTAGCTACCATTACCCGTGGCAGGTGGCTACCATTACCCGTGACAGGTAGCTACCATTACCCGTGACAGGTAGCTACCATTACCCGTGGCAGGTGGCTACCATTACCCGTGGCAGGTGGCTACCATTACCCGTGGCAGGTGGCTACCATTACCCGTGACAGGTAGCTACCATTACCCGTGACAGGTAGCTACCATTACCCGTGACAGGTAGCTACCATTACCCGTGGCAGGTGGCTACCATTACCCGTGGCAGGTGGCTACCATTACCCGTGGCAGGTAGCTACCATTACCCGTGGCAGGTGGCTACCATTACCCGTGGCAGGTAGCTACCATTACCCGTGGTAGGTGGCTACCATTACCCGTGGCAGGTGGCTACCATTACCCGTGGCAGGTGGCTACCATTACCCGTGGCAGGTGGCTACAGGTGACGGGTCTCCCACCATTCAGACCCGTTGGCATGAGGTACCTTAAAGAGCTTTACAATGAATTTATTACCTCTCGTGTTGATGGTGATATCCTCCCAACGCCCCCAGAGTCCATAATAATAATAATAATAATAATAATAATAATAATAATAATAATAATAATAATAATAATAATAATAATAATAATAATAATAATAATAATTAAAACTGACCTCCAGGCTCCGCCATTGCCCCAGCGCCGCCTCGTATTTCCTCTCCAGATCCTTCATGGACTCCTGCAGCGGCTTCCTCAGCCTCGCCCTCCGCTGCTCCTCCACCTTCCTGTCCTTGGGCCTGCCCATCGTCCCGCCAGTGAGAGCAGCAGCAGACGCAACAGCAGCAGCACCAGCAGCAACAGCAGCAGCACCAGCAGCAGGAGACAGATCACGTGGCCGCCGCCGACCCGTCTCATTCCCCCTTAACTACCTTATTACCTCCCTCTAACTACCACAAATAAACTGTATACTACCTTAATTAATGCTTCTAAGATTATCTGATTGCTGTTATTAATTTAAATAGTTATTATAAAGTGATTGTGTTTATTTATATACTTATATAAAAAAAACACGAGTTTTAAGCCTCATTTTCCGGGTTGTGATGGAGATTTTAATCTTCATAATACACCACAAGTCACTATACATTCATAATACACATGACACGTTGTGGCTGTATGCTTGGGGACATGTGGTATAAGTATACACACTATGTGTATACCTTATATCTTGCATCTTCCATATCTTGAAAACTTTTATATAACCCATAAAATTATATCACGATGCCAACAGTGGTTCATTTAGTTCTTGGTGTGCTTGGCGCCATGGGTCAGGTGTGTGGCTTGGCGCCATGGGTCAGGTGTGTGGCTTGGCGCCATGGGTCAGGTGTGTGGCTTGGCGCCATGGGTCAGGTGTGTGGCTTGGCGCCATGGGTCAGGTGTGTGGCTTGGCGCCATGGGTCAGATGTGTGGCTTGGCGCCATGGGTCAGGTGTGTGGCTTGGCGCCATGGGTCAGGTGTGTGGCTTGGCGCCATGGGTCAGGTGTGTGGCTTGGCGCCATGGGTCAGATGTGTGGCTTGGCGCCATGGGTCAGGTGTGTGGCTTGGCGCCATGGGTCAGGTGTGTGGCTTGGCGCCGAGGGTCAGGTGTGTGGCTTGGCGCCATGGGTCAGGTGTGTGGTTTCGCGCCATGGGTCAGGTGTGTGGCTTGGCGCCGAGGGTCAGGTGTGTGGCTTGGCGCCATGGGTCAGGTGTGTGGTGGGTGGCTTGGCGCCATGGGTCAGTTGTGTGGTGCGTGGCTTGGCGCCATGGGTCAGGTGTGTGGCTTGGCGTCATGGGTCAGGTGTGTGGCTTGGCGCCGAGGGTCAGGTGTGTGGCTTGGCGCCATGGGTCAGGTGTGTGGCTTGGCGTCATGGGTCAGGTGTGTGGCTTGGCGCCGAGGGTCAGGTGTGTGGCTTGGCGCCATGGGTCAGGTGTGTGGCTTGGCGCTAAGGGTCAGGTGTGTGGCTTGGCGCCAAGGGTCAGGTGTGTTGTGTGTGGCTTGGCGCCGAGGGTCAGGTGTGTGACTTGGCGCCGAGGATCAGGTGTGTGGCTTGGCGCCGAGGGTCAGGTGTGTGGCTTGGCGCCATGGGTCAGGTGTGTGGCTTAGCGCCATGGGTCAGATGTATGGCTTGGCGCCATGGGTCAGGTGTTTGGTGTGTGACTTGGCGCCATGGGTCAGGTGTGTGGTGTGTGGCTTGGCGCCATGGGTCAGGTGTGTGGCTTGGCGCCATGGGTCAGATGTATGGCTTGGCGCCATGGGTCAGGTGTATGGCTTGGCGCCGAGGGTCAGGTGTGTGGCTTGGCGCCATGGGTCAGATGTATGGCTTGGCGCCATGGGTCAGGTGTGTGGTACGTGGCTTGGCGCCATGGGTCAGGTGTGTGGTACGTGGCTTGGCGCCATGGGTCAGGTGTGTGGCTTGGCGCCGAGGGTCAGGTGTGTGGCTTGGCGCCATGGGTCAGGTGTGTGTGTGTGTGGCTTGGCGCCATGGGTCAGTTGTGTGGTGCGTGGCTTGGCGCCATGGGTCAGGTGTGTGGCTTGGCGCCATGGGTCAGGTGTGTGGCTTGGCGCCGAGGGTCAGGTGTGTGGTGTGTGGCTTGGCGCCATGGGTCAGGTGTGTGGCTTGGCGCCGAGGGTCAGTGTGTGGTGTGTGGCTTGGCGCCATGGGTCAGGTGTGTGGCTTGGCGCCGAGGGTCAGGTGTGTGGCTTGGCGCCATGGGTCAGGTGTGTGGCTTGGCGTCATGGGTCAGGTGTGTGGCTTGGCGCCGAGGGTCAGGTGTGTGGCTTGGCGCCATGGGTCAGGTGTGTAGATTGGCGCTAAGGGTCAGGTGTGTGACTTGGCGCCAAGGGTCAGGTGTGTTGTGTGTGGCTTGGCGCCGAGGGTCAGGTGTGTGACTTGGCGCCGAGGATCAGGTGTGTGGCTTGGCGCCGAGGTTCAGGTGTGTGGGCTTGGCGCCATGGGTCAGGTGTGGGGCTTGGCGCCATGGGTCAGATGTATGGCTTGGCGCCATGGGTCAGGTGTTTGGTGTGTGACTTGGCGCCATGGGTCAGGTGTTGTGGTGTGTGGCTTGGCCCATGGGTCAGGTGTGTGGCTTGGCGCATGGGTCAGATGTATGGCTTGGCGCCATGGGTCAGGTGTATGGCTTGGCGCCGAGGGTCAGGTGTGTGGCTTGGCGCCATGGGTCAG
>WNGS01164437.1:31059139-31079441 GCA_020271785.1 Procambarus virginalis
GTCTTTGAGTGCTATGCTGTAGGTCTGAAACAAAGTAGCTTTTCGTATAAGCAGTACGAAGTTACCTAAAGATATGGTGTAAGCGTTAAGTTAACCTCAACTTTACAAAATTTCATTTATATTGAAACTAGTTTTGTTTTTTCCTGGCATTTAATAAATATACTTTCAAATTGCAGCTTTATGCAGACAGGAAGTCACAAGTGGTGGAGTTCGACGACATGTATAAAACACTCTGGGCACATGTAGAGGATTGCGTCGGGTTTTGTGACAAAATTTTAGAGATCACCAAGCCCGAAACTGAGACTTTTCAACTGAACACTGTGCCCGCTGCTGATGTTGGCGAACCCACAACTGGGGCCCAGGCATCAACCCTGACACCTTCATACAGTAACGTAGTGGGCATGACAGAGCTTCCCTCCTTTCTAAAGGGTTTACTGTATGGCTTCCTGACAACACCGTCTCTTCTCCAGCGGCTACTAGCAACAAAGGCCTTCTACCAAATGCTGGTCATAAAGATTATCATCCACCTGTCATTGACCTCAGAAACTCGCCATCACCAGTCATTGACCTCAGAAACTCGCCATCACCAGTCATTGACCTCAGAAACTCTCCATCGTCTGTCATTGACCTCAGAAACTCTCCATCACCTGTGATGAATCAGAGAAACTCCCCATCAGTAGCCACCGACAAGATCAATAAACCGGGGCTGGTCTGACAAATACGGCTCCACCAGTTACTGCCCAAGAAGACCATCATCGACCAGTCCCTCATTCACCAGGCATTAGTCAAAGGAAGGATACTTTATCAGTGACCGGCCAAGGCGATTCTGTTCCACCAATCACTGTAAACGGAGACCCACTGTCAGAGGTCACTTGTCAGAGAGATCAACCTCCGCCAATCACTGGTATGAGAAACCCTGCTTCACCAATCACAAGTCAATGTACGACTCTTCCACCAGTCACTAGTCACAGGTATCCTTTTGTACCAATCATTATTAACATAGATCTGCCTTTAGTTGCTGATCAGAGAAGTCCTCCTTCACCAATCATGGGTCATAGAACTCGCCCACATATTACTGGCCACAGTGAATCTTCTCCACCAGACAACGATCATAGAGAACCTCCTCCACCAATCAGCGATCACAGAGAACCTCCTCCACCAATCAGCGATCACAGAGAACCTCCTCCACCAATCAGCGATCACAGAGAACCTCCTCCACCAATCAGCGATCACAGAGAACCTCTTCCACCAATCAGCGATCACAGAGAACCTCTTCCACCAATCAGCGATCACAGAGAACCTCCTCCACCAATCAGCGATCACAGAGAACCTCCTCCACCAATCAGCGATCACAGAGAACCTCTTCCACCAATCAGCGATCACAGAGAACCTCTTCCACCAATCAGCGATCACAGAGAACCTCTTCCACCAATCAGCGATCACAGAGAATCTCCACCAATCAGCAATCACAGAGAACCTCCTCCTCCAATCAGCGATCACAGAGAATCTCCACCACCCATCAGCGATCACAGAGAATCTCCACCACCAATCAACGATCACAGAGAACCTCCTCCACCAATCAACGATCACAGAGAACCTCCTCCACCAATCAGCGATCACAGAGAACCTCCTCCACCAATCAGCGATCACAGAGAATCTCCACCACCAATCAACGATCACAGAGAACCTCCTCCACCAATCAACGATCACAGAGAACCTCCTCCACCAATCAGCGATCACAGAGAACCTCTTCCACCAATCAGCGATCACAGAGAACCTCCACCAATCAACGATCACAGAGAATCTCCACCACCCATCAGCGATCACAGAGAATCTCCACCACCCATCAGCGATCACAGAGAATCTCCACCACCAATCAACGATCACAGAGAACCTCCTCCACCAATCAACGATCACAGAGAATCTCCTCCACCAATCAATGATCACAGAGAACCTCCACCAACCATTAATCAGAGAGACTCTCCTCCAACCATTGATCAAAGAGATCTTCCACCAACCATTGATCAAAGAGACCCTCCACCAACCATTGACCAGACAGACCCTTCACCAACCATTGATCAAAGAGACCCTCCACCAACCATTGACCAGACAAACCCTTCACCAACCATTGATCAAAGAGACCCTCCACCAACCATTGACCAGACAAACCCTTCACCAACCATTGATCAAAGAGACCCTCCACCAACCATTGACCAGACAGACCCTTCACCAACCATTGATCAAAGAGACCCTCCACCAACCATTGACCAGGAAGACCCTCCACCAACCATTGATCAGAAAGACTTAAATGTTATAGCCAGTAGGCTGAGAGAGTTCACTTTACAAGCACTGGGTCTGAAGCAGAGGTCACCCGAGGCATTCCCTAGTGGTCAAGGAGACGCTACCTCGCTAACCACTGGCAGAGAGACCTATCTTCACTAACCGCTGGCTTGGTAGAGCTTACTACCTTAATCACTGGTCAGAGAGACCGAACATCATTCATTTCTGGTCATGGAGACATTACTTTCTTAGCCTCTAGTCAGGGAGGTCCTTCTACACCAATCACTATTAAAAGTGGCCCTTCTACACCAACCACTAGTCAGGGAGGCCCTTCTACACCAACCACTAGTAAAGGCCCTTCTACACCAACCACTAGTAAAGGAGGCCCTTCTACACCAACCACTAGTAAAGGAGGCCCTTCTACACCAACCACTAGTAAAGGTGGCCCTTCTACACCAACCACTAGTAAAAGTGGCCCTTCTACACCAACCACTAGTAAAGGTGGCCCTTCTACACCAACCACTAGTAAAGGAGGCCCTTCTACACCAACCACTAGTAAAGGAGGCCCTTCTACACCAACCACTAGTAAAGGTGGCCCTTCTACACCAACCACTAGTAAAGGTGGCCCTTCTACACCAACCACTAGTAAAGGTGGCCCTTCTACACCAACCACTAGTAAAGGTGGCCCTTCTACACCAACCACTAGTAAAGGAGGCCCTTCTACACCAACCACTAGTAAAGGTGGCCCTTCTACACCAACCACTAGTAAAGGTGGCCCTTCTACACCAACCACTAGTAAAGGTGGCCCTTCTACACCAACCACTAGTAAAGGAGGCCCTTCTACACCAACCACTAGTAAAGGTGGCCCTTCTACACCAACCACTAGTAAAGGTGGCCCTTCTACACCAACCACTAGTAAAGGTGGCCCTTTTACACTAACCACTAGTAAAGGAGGCCCTTCTACACCAACCTCTTGTTAGAGAGGTCTATCTTCGTCAACTACTAACAATGAGGTTGTTCACCACTAATTATACTTAGGTGAAGGGGGGGGCTTTCGTGCACCAGTTACTAACCAGAGATTCTTATCCAGTAGTCACTGCTCAGACCTGCTACTTGTTCCTGGTCACACAGATCCTCCTCCACTTCCTGGTCACACAGATCCTCCTCCACTTCCTGGTCACACAGATCCTTCTCCACTTCCTGGTCACACAGATCCTCCTCCACTTCCTGGTCACACAGATCCTCCTCCACTTCCTGGTCACACAGATCCTCCTCCACTTCCTGGTCACACAGATCCTTCTTCACTTCCTGGTCACACAGATCCTTCTCCACTTCCTGGTCACACAGATCCTTCTCCACTTCCTGGTCACACAGATCCTCCACCACTTTCTGGTCACACAGATCCTTCTTCACTTCCTGGTCACACAGATCCTTCTCCACTTCCTGGTCACACAGATCCTCCACCACTTTCTGGTCACACAGATCCTTCTCCACTTCCTGGTCACACAGATCCTTCTCCACTTCCTGGTCACACAGATCCTCCTCCACTTCCTGGTCACACAGATCCTTCTTCACTTCCTGGTCACACAGATCCTTCCCCACTTCCTGGTCACACAGATCCTTCTCTGTGGAAACTAGAAAAAACTGGAGTCAAAACATATATCTGGGTTTTCTCCTAATAGCAAACAAAAATATTGATTTATGTAGAGTTTGAGAAAAACATTAGAAACCAACAAAAACTTGTCATTTGTTTTAATTGCAATAGCAAAAAAATCTTTTGTATCTAGAGACATTCTAGCGAGGTTTCCAGGTTATTGTAAGTTATGCATACGATTTGTTTTGAAGTTTTAATTTGTATTTTTAAAGGAACCAAGTTTTATCTCTGATGGAGTCAATGTATTATATAACGATAGATGCCAGAAGAATGTGTCTCGCTGTGAGGCATCGTTGGGGTTAGGTTTCGCAATATATTTCCTAATTCAAATTCAAAGACTTTATTCATTAATGTTTGTAAATTTATAGTTTGGTTAATTTACAACAATTTTGTCAATTATTTACCTAAGGTAAAATAATAACAGGGCAATGTAACTTGAGAAGAAGTTGACTGTTTGGATGTGATGCCTGTTTTATCACCATTATTTTACACATGTTTCTTAATATGGTAATATTAAGGTAATATTTTTTTTTACTTTGGTTATTGTAAATATAAATCTGTATGAAGGTGATATATCGCAGGTACCTAAGTACTGTATATATGGATAACACTGCAAGTCAATTTATTTTTGACTGCATTATGCAGTGGGTTTTCTTTCTCAATTTTGTTTTTATTTTAAAATAATTACAATATAAGTTTATTATTTGTAACATCTACTTTAGTGTTTTCAAAGTGGTGTATGAGCCAATAGACTATATAAAGGGTGCATCATAGTCAATAAGAGTGTGTAAAGGGTGTGTCAAGATATATAATAATATCGACAGTTAAGTTGACATTTGTAATAATTAGTTGTGTACTGTGGAGAGGGGGACCTGCTGCCTGGGTAACAGCTTCTCCCCCGAATCAACCTACCCTGGCTTTGCGCCCTGGAGAGGCCACTCCAGACCCACAACCAGAGCGCAACTCCATAGTCTCCTGAGACTGATGGATGCCTACTACTACTACCTACCAAGAAGTGACTTAAACTATTAACCAGATTGTGATCTGCTTTGGTTCCAAAGGCATCGTGGGCGGTGTTGAGCAACTCTTGTTGTGTCTTCACACACACACACTGTTACATAGCCCTCTCAGCTTGCTGCTCATCGGTGTGAATTATTTGTTCTTCTGCCTCTTCGGCAATATACAGTACTTCAGTTTCTAAATGTCACACATTCACAGTACTTCAGTTTCTAAATGTCACACATTCACAGTACTTGAGTTTCTAAATGTCACACATTCACAGTACTTGAGTTTCTAAATGTCACACATTCACAGTACTTGAGTTTCTAAATGTCACACATTCACAGTACTTGAGTTTCTAAATGTCACATTCACAGTACTTGAGTTTCTAAATGTCACACATTCACAGTGCTTCAGTTTCTCTACGTTTTACACATTTATATGTTTGTACTTTGAATATCCTTATTTTCCTACAGTTCACACATTCATGTGTTTGTGTTTGTTAACATATTATTTAACATGTAGCCTGCACAAATAAACAATTAATTATTTGTTGTTAAGTTCTTTAAGTTGTCAATCTTTACTAATAAAGTATAAAATACTACCTGATATTGTTATGANCACAACCAGACCATCACCAGAGAATCTTAACAAGCAGCACAGAAATTATCGACAGATACAACGACAACAGGAGACTCGACATCAGCGAGGCCCTACACATCCAAAGATCAACAGCCAATTAATTCATAATTACATTCTACCCACTTCAAGACCCGGAACCAACACAGAGGCAACAAGATAAAATACGCAATGGTGTACCCATTGATTCACTTTGTTCAGCTCAATCATGTCCTGTATCACTTCACCCCAAGCGAATATAAGCATTGGCAGAGTATGTAAAATTGTACGGGAGACATCTCCTGTCCACGAGGCTAACCATAGCCCGTGCTTCTTGCCCAGCTCCTGTGCCAGGTAAGTTACGGGCTCACCATAGCCCGCGCTACTTGGAACTTGTTCCGAGTAGCTGAATCTATAACAACAACATGTAAAATTGTCTTTGAAAATGCAAGACCATAAATAAAGTGTGAAAATGAACTTTGGAGAGTTAATTTTTCAACTACCATCGATAGTGAAGAAAAACATAAGAAATATTGAGAAGATTCATGTTAGAATGATTAATCTTACCCTTTCGGTCTGGCTTTTATATATATATATATATATATATATATATATATATATATATATATATATAATATATATAATATATATATATATATATATATGTCGTACCTAGTAGCCAGAACTCACTTTTTGGCCTACTATGCAAGCCCCGATTTGCCTAATAAGCCAAGATTTCCTGAATTAATATATTTTCTCTAATTGTTTTCTTATGAAAAGATAAAGCTACCCATTTCATAATGTATGAGGTCAATTTTTTTCATTGGAGTTAAAATTAACGTAGATATATGACCGAACCTAACCAACCCTACCTAACCTAACCTAACCTATCTTTATAGGTTGCCTAATAAGCCATGTTTTAACCTAACCTATCTTTATAGGTTAGGTTAGGTTAGGTAGCCGAAAAAGTTAGGTTAGGGTTAGGTTAGGTAGGTTAGGTAGTCGAAAAACAATTAATTCATGAAAACTGGCCTATTAGGCAAATCGGGCCTTGCATAGTAGGCTGACAAGTGCGTTCTGCCTACTAGGTACGACATATATATATATATATATATATATATATATATATATATATATATATATATATATATATATATATATATATATATATATATATATATATACATATATATATATACATACACCACACATCTGACCCTCGGCGCCAAGCCACACACCTGACCCTCGGCGCCAAGCTAAACACCACACACCTGACCCTCGGTGCCAAGCCACACACCACACACCTGACCCTCGGCGCCAAGCCACACACCTGACCCTCGGCGCCAAGCCACACACCTGACCCATGGCGCCAAGCCACACACCTGACCCATGGCGCCAAGCCACACACCACACACCTGACCATGGCGCCAAGCCACACACCTGACCCATGGCGCCAAGCCACACACCTGACCCTGGCGCCAAGCCACACACCACACACCTGACCCATGGCGCCAAGCCACACACCTGACCCATGGCGCCAAGCCACACACCTGACCCATGGCGCCAAGCCACCACACACTGACCCATGGCGCCAAGCCACGCACCACACAACTGACCCATGGCGCCAAGCCACACACCTGACCCTGGCGCCAAGCCACACACCTGACCCTCGGCGCCAAGCCACACCACCTGACCCATGGCGCCAAGCCACGTACCACACACCTGACCCATGGCGCCAAGCCATACATCTGACCCATGGCGCCAAGCCACACACCTGACCCTCGGCGCCAAGCCATACACCTGACCCATGGCGCCAAGCCATACATCTGACCCATGGCGCCAAGCCACACACCTGACCCATGCGCCAAGCCACACACCACACACCTGACCCATGGCGCCAAGTCACACACCAAACACCTGACCCATGGCGCCAAGCCATACATCTGACCCATGGCGCCAAGCCACACACCTGACCATGGCGCCAAGCCACACACCTGACCCTCGGCGCCAAGCCACACACCTGATCCTCGGCGCCAAGTCACACACCTGACCCTCGGCGCCAAGCCACACACAACACACCTGACCCTTGGCGCCAAGCCACACACCTGACCCTTAGCGCCAAGCCACACACCTGACCCATGGCGCCAAGCCACACACCTGACCCTCGGCGCCAAGCCACACACCTGACCCATGACGCCAAGCCACACACCTGACCCATGGCGCCAAGCCACACTCCTGACCCTCGGCGCCAAGCCACACACCTGACCCATGGCGCCAAGCCACACACCTGACCCTGGCGCCAAGCCACACACCTGACCCATGACGCCAAGCCACACGCCTGACCCATGGCACCAAGCCACGCACCACACAACTGACCCATGGCGCCAAGCCACCCACCACACACCTGACCCATGGCGCCAAGCCACACACCTGACCCTCGGCGCCAAGCCACACACCTGACCCATGGCGCCAAGCCACACACCTGACCCTCGGCGCCAAGCCACACACCTGACCCATGGCGCCAAGCCACACACCTGACCCTTAGCGCCAAGCCACACACCTGACCCATGGCGCCAAGCCACACACCTGACCCTCGGCGCCAAGCCACACACCTGACCCATGACGCCAAGCCACACACCTGACCCATGGCGCCAAGCCACACACCTGACCCATGGCGCCAAGCCACACATCTGACCCTCGGCGCCAAGCCACACACCTGACCCATGGCGCCAAGCCACACACCTGACCCATGGCGCCAAGCCACACCAAGAACTAAATGAACCACTGTTGGCATCGTGATATAATTTTACAGGTTATATAAAAGTTTTCAAGATATGGAAGATGCAAGATATAAGGTATACAAATAGTGTGTATACCTATACCACATGTCCCCAAGCATACAGCCACAACGTGTCATGTGTATTATGAATGTATAGTGACTTGTGGTGTATTATGAAGATTAAAATCTCCATCACAACCCGGAAAATGAGGCTTAAAACTCATGTTTTTTTTAATATAAGTATATAAATAAACACAATCACTTTATAATAACTATTTAAATTAATAACAGCAATCAGATAATCTTAGAAGCATTAATTAAGGTAGTATACAGTTTATTTGTGGTAGTTAGAGGGAGGTAATAAGGTAGTTAAGGGGGAATGAGACGGGTCGGCGGCGGCCACGTGATCTGTCTCCTGCTGCTGGTGCTGCTGCTGCGTCTGCTGCTGCTGCTGCGTCTGCTGCTGCTGCTGCTTCTGCTGCTGCGTCTGCTGCTGCTCTCACTGGCGGGACGATGGGCAGGCCCAAGGACAGGAAGGTGGAGGAGCAGCGGAGGGCGAGGCTGAGGAAGCCGCTGCAGGAGTCCATGAAGGATCTGGAGAGGAAATACGAGGCGGCGCTGGGGCAATGGCGGAGCCTGGAGGTCAGTTTTAATTATTATTATTATTATTATTATTATTGTTATTATTATTATTATTATTATTATTATTATTATTATTATTATTATTATTATTATTATTATTATTATTATGGACTCTGGGGGTGTTGGGAGGATATCACCATCAACACGAGAGGTAATAAAGTCATTGTAAAGCTCTTTAAGGTACCTCATGTCAACGGGTCTGAATGGTGGGAGACCCGTCACCTGTAGCTACCTGCCACGGGTAATGGTAGCCGCCTGCCACGGGTAATGGTAGCCACCTGCCACGGGTAATGGTAGCCACCTGCCACGGGTAATGGTAGCCACCTGCCACGGGTAATGGTAGCCACCTGCCACGGGTAATGGTAGCCGCCTGCCACGGGTAATGGTAGCCACCTGCCACGGGTAATGGTAGCCACCTGCCACGGGTAATGGTAGCTACCTGTCACGGGTAATGGTAGCCACCTGCCACGGGTAATGGTAGCCACCTGCCACGGGTAACGGTAGCCACCTGCCACGGGTAACGGTAGCCATCTGCCACAGGTAACGGTAGCCACCACCACAGGTAACGGTAGCCACCTGCCACGGGTAATGGTACCCACCTGCCACGGGTAACGGTAGCCACCTGCCACGGGTAACGGTAGCCACCTGCCACGGGTAATGGTAGCCACCTGTCACGGGTAACGGTAGCCACCTGCCACGGGTAACGGTAGCCACCTGCCACGGGAAATGGTAGCCACCTGCCATGGGTAATGGTACCCACCTGTCACGGGTAACGGTAGCCACCTGCCACGGGTAACAGTAGCCACCTGCCACGGGTAATGGTACCCACCTGCCACGGGTAATGGTACCCACCTGCCACGGGTAACGGTAGCCACCTGCCACGGGTAATGGTAGCCACCTGTCACGGGTAACGGTAGCCACCTGCCACGGGTAATGGTAGCCACCTGCCACGGGTAATGGTAGCCACCTGCCACGGGTAACGGTAGCCACCTGTCACGGGTAATGGTAGCCACCTGCCACGGGTAATGGTAGCCACCTGCCACTGGTAACGGTAGCCACCTGCCACAGGTAATGGTAGCCACCTGCCACGGGTAACGGTAGCCATCTGCCACGGGTAACGGTAGCCACCTGTCACGGGTAATGGTAGCCACCTGTCACGGGTAATGGTAGCCACCTGTCACGGGTAATGGTAGCCACCTGTCACGGGTAACGGTAGCCACCAACCACAGGTAACGGTAGCCACCTGCCACAGGTAACGGTAGCCACCACCACAGGTAACGGTAGCCACCTGCCACAGGTAACGGTAGCCACCTACCACAGGTAACGGTAGCCACCTGCCACAGGTAACGGTAGCCACCACCACAGGTAACGGTAGCCACCTGCCACAGGTAACGGTAGCCACCTGCCACAGGTAACGGTAGCCACCTACCACAGGTAACGGTAGCCACCTACCACAGGTAATGGTAGCCACCTGCCACAGGTAACGGTAGCCACCTGCCACAGGTAACGGTAGCCACCTGCCACAGGTAACGGTAGCCACCTGCCACAGCTAACGCTAGCCACCTGCCACAGGTAACGGTAGCCACCTGCCACGGGTAACGGTAGCCACCTGCCACAGGTAACGGTAGCCACCTGCCTCAGGTAACGGTAGCCACCTACCACAGGTAACGGTAGCCACCTGCCACAGGTAACGGTAGCCACCGACCACAAGTAACGGTAGCCACCTACCACAGGTAACGGTAGCCACCTGCCACAGGTAACGGTAGCCACCGACCACAAGTAACGGTAGCCACCAACCACAGGTAACGGTAGCCACCTGCCACAGGTAACGGTAGCCACCTGCCACAGGTAACGGTAGCCACCTACCACAGGTAACGGTAGCCACCTACCACAGGTAACGGTAGCCACCTACCACAGGTAACGGTAGCCACCTACCACAGGTAACGGTAGCCACCTGCCACAGGTAACGGTAGCCACCTACCACAGGTAACGGTAGCCACCTGCCACAGGTAACGGTAGCCACCTACCACAGGTAACGGTAGCCACCTACCACAGGTAACGGTAGCCACCTGCCACAGGTAACGGTAGCCACCTACCACAGGTAACGGTAGCCACCTACCACAGGTAACGGTAGCCACCTACCACAGGTAACGGTAGCCACCTACCACAGGTAACGGTAGCCACCTGCCACAGGTAACGGTAGCCACCTGCCACAGGTAACGGTAGCCACCTACCACAGGTAACGGTAGCCACCTGCCACAGGTAACGGTAGCCACCTACCACAGGTAACGGTAGCCACCTACCACAGGTAACGGTAGCCACCTGCCACAGGTAACGGTAGCCACCTGCCACAGGTAACGGTAGCCACCTACCACAGGTAACGGTAGCCACCTGCCACAGGTAACGGTAGCCACCTACCACAGGTAACGGTAGCCACCTACCACAGGTAACGGTAGCCACCTACCACAGGTAACGGTAGCCACCTACCACAGGTAACGGTAGCCCAACCTGGCAACCACTGCTGGTGTTTTCAGGTCATTGGGAGTCAGTAATTTATCTCCTATATTATGAGTCTTCTTCTATTGTCACCATTCTTATATTATTAGTCATGTTCCATTGTCATCCTTTGTGTATTATCATCCTTTGTGTATTATCAGCATAGTTGTATTATTAGTCTTGTTCTATTGTCCTCCTTGTATTATCAGTGTATTATCAGCCTTCTTGAGAGTGTTTTATTGGCGTTGTATTATGAGCGTAATTGTATTATTGGCCTTGTATTACGAGAGTTGTATTATTGGCCTTGTATTACGAAGGTAGAAATATGGGCGTTGTTGTATTATTGGTCTTGTATTATGAGCGTAGTTGTATTCCGAGCCTGGTATTATGAGCGCAGTTGTATTATGGGCGTTGTATTACGAGGGTTGTTGTATTACGAGGGTTGTTGTATTACGAGGGTTGTTGTATTATGAGCATAGTTGTATTATTATGTGTTGTAATATGATCCTTATTATATTATCAGCCTTCTACTATTAAAGGCAGAGTTGTATTATGAGCGTTGTATTATTAGCGTAGTATTATGAGCATAGTTGTATTAGGAGCGTTGTTGTATTATTAGCGTAGTATTATGAGCATAGAAGCCGGTCGGCCGAGCTGACAGCACGCTGGACTTGTGATCCTGTGGTCCTGGGTTCGATCTCAGGCGCCGGCGAGAAACAATGGGCAGAGTTTCTTTCACCCTATGCCCCTGTTACCTAGCAGTAAAATAGGTACCTGGGTGTTAGTCAGCTGTCACGGGCTGTTTCCTGGGGGTGGAGGCCTGGTCGAGGACCGGGCCGCGGGGACACTAAAAAGCCCCGAAATCATCTCAAGATAACCTCAAGATAGTTGTATTATGAGCATAGTTGTATTATGAGCGTTGTTGTATTATTAGCGTAGTATTATGAGCATAGTTGTATTAGGAGCGTTGTTGTAATGTGAACTTTGTCGTATTTTGACCGTTTTTGTCGTGTAATTAACGTTTTTTGGTCATATGGATATTGCATTTGAACCTGGTATTTATTTATGAAGTTTGCCCGTCAAATTGCAAGATTTATCGTGCATTTCGCATGAAAAAAGTCTGGTTGTAGGATTTTATTAGCTTCGTGTTGGTGGTGGTGGTGGTGGTGGTGGTGGTGGTGGCCATGTACGAATACTGCTAGTCTTATTTGAGAGGACGTGAAGCCTACTCCAAGTGTGAGAGGCTGCTGTTGCCCTGGCAAGATGAACCCATTATTATTAACATCTTTATTGACCAAATTTAATTACAATTTTGCCCAATCTGAGGATTTCAATAAAGTGTTATTAAAATGAGGATAATGCTGGTATTCCCTGTCACACAGGACAGAGGGTCATACACAAGACAATATAGGTCTAAATGTGACGACTTATATTGAATGTTGTAACTAGCTCATCAAGATTGTAACTTGCTTAGCTAAATGAATTGTGGGGTTCAGTCCCTGAGCCCATTATGTGCCTCTGTAACCCTTTCCACTACCGCCCACAAGATGGGTATGGGGTGCATAATAAATGAACTAAACTAACTAACTGTAGATACAGTACATTGGGCTCATCTATTGTTGTCCTTAATGCCCAACATTAACAACCTGTCATTAGTAAGGAAGGTCTTATAAATATTGATATACAATAGTTCCCGTTGTTTATGGACAATAAATTTGACATGAAGGTTTGCCCATATTACTCGCCAGTTAAAGAGTGGATATGCCTCCTCTACTCTAGGAACTATATGTGGGAGCAGAACATCATACACGTGTTTACTGTTCATCATTAACAAACCTTCAACATTACAAATCTGATTGAGTTCAAGTAGGTATATTGAGAAAATGAAGTACATTTCAAAGGGATAGAGTAGCTTAGGCTATTTCTACCTTCTTCTATATAAGGTCCCTCAAGGGGCTCACAAACCCATACAGTACACAATTATTAAATATATTCTATATTTCACATTCCAATAGTAATCACATGGTCAGTAAGCAAGGTCAGTATACTCTGGCATATGTATCAAGTAGCTAAAACGTTTATTTTACAAAAATAATGTCCTTAAATAATGTTACACTATTCCTTTGCATTATTTCCTTTCTAAAGGTAACACATAAGATAGCCAATGACTTATAGTACACATTCAGTCTCCCTATTCCACCGTCTTTCTTACCTTTACATTGTGTAGTCCGTTTAACTAGTTGGTATCTACCATACCATACATAGCTAAAAGTAGTTTGTCAATCTCCATAGCACTTTCTTATCAATTGGAAAACTGTGAGACAAATACCACACTTTAGACAAAATTTACAATTGATTATTACAGCCTTCTGAACCAGGGTTAATTTCCTGTTTGACAACATATTCGTAGCTACTATTATATTTCTACATAGTACTTGCCAATTTGACACTAGCAAATATATGGTATATGGTAGTATATAGCGGTATATGGATGCACATGGTATTATATGGTAATATATGGTATTATATGGTAATATATGGTATTATATGGTAAGATATGGTATTATATGGTAGTATATGGCTTTATATAGTAGTATATGGCGGTATATGGTATATGGGTTTACATAGTATTATATGGTAATATATGGTAGTATATGGCAGTACAGTATAGGAGACCAGGTAGACTTGTATCACTCAGCCCTAATGCTCAAACTGGCCCATGTTGATTTTGTTTACTTATTTTTTGACTAGTTTTAGAGGTCAGTTTCCTCCGTGTGGTGTCTGTAGCTGGAGGTTAACATAAACATTTATCTTACAGGAGCAGGTGCAGATCACGGAGATGAGTCGCATGACTTTATGAAGAATGCTGTCTCTCTTCCCAAGCGCCTGCCCAAAACGGTGAGTCTTGTCAGCATCTGTTGCTCCAGCACTGTTGGCTGTTATGCTTCGCGGAGCCACTACTTCCATTTGTTGTTTACGTCCCAACTGTTGTGAAGGCCCGGTGAACTCCCTCCTTAAACAAAAGTTCGTATTCACTAAATTCCAATTGGCCAGTTGAACCATCCATTCCAACTTCTGACTAAAAATTCGATTCACATGTCACAGGAAATAAGAACCGCTTCCATCTATTAATGTGTGGGAGTTGCCGGGTGAGGTGGTTCAAGTTCAAGTTAGTTTATTGAGAAAAGGAAATACATCTAAAAGGGATAGGGTAGCTAAGGCTGTTTCTACCCTCGTCTATATAAGGTCCCTCAAGGGGCTCACAAAAAAAAAAAAAGTTCACGGGAGACATCTCCTGTCCACGAGGCTCACTAGCCCGTGCTTCTTGCCCCGCTCCTGTGCCAGGTAAGTTACGGGCTCACCATAGCCCGTGCTACTTGGAACTTGTTCCAAGTAGCTGAATCTATAACAACAACAACAACAACGGCTCACAAACCCATACAGTACACAATTATTAATCATATTCTACACTTCACACTCCAATAGTAATCACAAGACATACTGTGAGATCTCTTATTGATTATGCTGCCCCTGTCTTGTATTGTTTTGGAAAAGGATTCCAACACCTTGGTCCCGTGTGGCGTCGATCACTATAGTCTCCATGCCACACGCGACCACTGTCTTTGAAAGGACAAAACAAAGATCAACAGGAAGAAGATGACCGAAGTCATTTTGGTATTATCTAATTTAAGATTATACTCAATTGCCTGCGTCTTGCCAAGCACTGATTAAGCAGATTAGCTCATCCTAATGAGTTTGAGGTTAAAAAGACACAATTTTTATCTTTATCATCCATGTTTTTCTTTTCAAATTTAATTTTGTAATTTTTCAGCATGATGTATGTGAAGGTGAGAAAAGTACTTGTGATGAAGCCAGCAGATGTAACAAGAGTGACGAGCTGTCATTGTCGCAGGAGAGATTGACAGCCCTCAAGCAACTGGGTGCGGAGAAGGCAGAGGTAGAGGCCTTGAAGAGCGTCTTGGAGGAGAGGAAGAAGGAGCTTGTAATCACTAAGGAGAGGAAGGTTCAGCTGCAGCAGCAGTTGGCTGAGCTCCTACAGAGGAAGGAGAACGCCAGGATGTGTGCCTTGGAGGTCAAGGAAACATCTCAGAGACTCAAACCCATTCTGGAAACTGTTCAAAAGTGAGCGCGCACCACTTGTCTTCTCACTGGCACTTATTGAAGGCATTCATATCGCTTGTAGTTATTAAGTTCATCAGAGAGCACCCGTTTTGTAAATATATAGTAGTCTTAGACCTCGTAGCCTCAGAACTCGTAGCCTCAGATCCCATAGGTTCATATCGTGTAGCCTTAGACCCGTAAGGGTGAGAGAAGAGAAGGAAAAGTCTTGATGAACACTCTCCTCGTTCAGTATATACCCGTTGTGCAAAGGCCGGGGAAATAAGCAGTGTCTGCAGCACTCTGCTCTCCCATCTCGCCACCTGCTACCCCCCTCCCCACCTGCTAACACCCCCCCCCCCACACACACACGCTTGTCAGCTTAAGGCATTACCAAAAAGGCATTACCAAAACGAGGCCACTGGAAGCACTGTATTCACTTTAGTTGTATTTTACGGGGGTTGAGCTTTGCTCTTCGGCCCGCCTCTCAACTGTCAATCAACTGTTTACTAACTACACTAACTACTTTTTTTTCCACACCACACACACACACACACCCCAGGAAGCAGCCCGTGACAGCTGACTAACTCCCAGTTACCTATTTACTGCTAGGTAACAGGGGCATTCAGGGTGAAAGAAACTTTGCCCATTTGTTTCTGCCGGGTGCGGGAATCGAACCCGCGCCACAGAATTACGAGTCCTGCACGCTATCCACCAGGCTACCAGGCCCCTAACTGTGTAGCACCGTCACTGCACAGTGTTAGTATTCACCTATATGTACGTTGGTTTGGTTATCTTGAGATGATTTCGAGGCTTAGCGTCCCCGCGGCCCGGTCTTCGACCAGGGCCTCCTTTTTGTTACATCCCTCCCCCCCCCACGAAGCAGCCCGTAGCAGCTGTCTAACGCCCAGGTGCCTATTTACTGCTAAGTGAACAGGTACATCACGGTGAAAGAATTGCCTATTTGCTTCCATCTCCACCGGGGATCGAACCCTGAATCTCAGGACTGCGAATCTCAAGCACTATCCACTCAGCTGTAAGGCCTCACTGACAGTTCCTTCTTGTTCTCAATGTTCCACTTGATTCTTTCATGGTAATCGTACACACTTAACCAGCACGCCATTACCCATTATTTCCACAAGACTAAACATTCTGAGTTTGGAATTCTCTGTTGCATTGTTCATAGTTGTCTCTTGCCTTTTATTATTATTTTGACGGCTTAAAATATTACCTGCACTCATATTAGACTCATAAATAAGAGTCAATAGTATTGAAATATTCCAAAATATGGGAATAAAAATTTAAGAGTCAAATATAAGTATAAATGAGCTATTTTCACATATAAAAGGTTAAATGTTTATCTATATTTGTAATTTCATTTGTGACATACAATACAGTGTGATGTCCTGTAGATTATCAATCTGTAGAACTGTAGCGTGTAGAAAGATTAATATTCTAACAATTTCAGTTTGTGGTTAGAACTCCACCTTCCCCCGAAACCCTGTTTCGTTAGGGTTAAATGTTAGGGTTTCTCCCGAAACCCTAACATTTCACCCTAATTGAGAAACTGTGTTATTTGAGGAAAACGAAAATTGGTTTCTGATTGAGAAACCAACGACTTATCCGCCCCAGGATGAACCTATAGCAGTTGTCTAATTCGCGCGCTTAAATGATCGTGAAGTCACTGCCGCTAAGGAGGCTGGCTGCACTTATCTTTTTTCCAATAAAGGCATTCCTTATCCCAACTTCTACCCAGTCATTCATTTTCTCAATCCACGACCGCTGGCAGAGTCGCTGGTCTGAGGTCACAGGTAACAAACTGTACACTCTCAAAGGTAGCCCATCCTCTTGGCCCCTCCTCCTACCACCGTAATAGATGGTGGGAAACGGCTGTGGCTAGGTTATGTATGGGTCATACACGTTTAACTCGCGGACACCTAATGGAGCGCCTCCCTGCTCCTTACTGTTCAAACTGCATTGTCTCCCTTACAGTCGTGCATATCCTCGTGGAATATCCCAATTTTTAGGAACATGTGTAAATCCCTGAAACTGTCCCTGAACAAGTTTCAGGGAAAGTATGTTTTGCTTTCCTAATGTCACACCCGGTTTGTAAATTTTCCTAATTTGGCCCTCGGCAAAATCCTTGGCGAATCTGATACATTTGATATCACTCATTATAAGTGTTTTTGTTCTCATATTGGCATCCTCGGTGATATTTAGTGCCTTTTGAATATCCAGCAACACTGATGGTACTACATAATGGCCCCAGCTTTGTGCCTTCTTTTTCATAGTAAATTGTGTTGCTAGGTGAACAGCTGCATCAGGTGTAAGGAAACGTGTCCAAACGTCTCACCTTCCGTCATATTCTCTTACTGTATCTCTATTCATTTTCCCCACAGAACACTGGGTGCGAATGAAGAGTTACTGGAGAAACTCAACCAAAAGACTGTAGAACTACGGGAGGTTGCTGGCCACATCCAGCTGGCTGATCTGCAGAAGAACGACCTTATCCAAAGGCTCCAGACAGTGAATAACAGCATCAAACATCTAGAAAATAGGAAGGCTAAAGCATTGGAGAAGTGGAGGAAGCTCCAGGAGAGGGAAATGAAAGCTGAGACAAAATGCAAATCTCTCTGGGAAAAAGTGAGTTTACCTTATAAGTTTTCCTGAGTTTACCTGTGGCCACCATCTCTAGCGGCCTCGGTGAGGACAGGAAGCCAGACTGTTGTCGCATATAGTAATGATAATAGTAATAAGGTTTATGTAGGCAAGCGTATATAAATGCGATACATGAAGAGTAGAGGCATGACAAGTAACAAAAACACAGCGCCTAAATTACATAACAATTAGGAAAACAGTATTAAGCATAATGGGGTAATTCTTAAAACTACACGAGACAATGTAACATTTATGAGTTGATGGAGAGAATTAGGAAATGATTGACAGTTACCACATGATATTGGGAACTGTAAACTTTGCAGCAGTTACCACATGATATTTGGGAACTGTAAACTTTGCAGCAGTTACCACATGATATTTGGGAACTGTAAACTTTGCAGCAGTTCATAGCAAGTGATTTTAAACTGAAGAAGACATTAAACAGGTGATATACAATGTTTGTATTAACTTTTGGCATGGCAGTTATTAATAGTAGTACAGGTTTAGTTATCAATAATCGCAATAACAGCAAACACAGGAGGATTTTGGAAGTGAAGAGGATGTACGGTTGGTTACATACAGTTAACTAGGTAAATAAAGTTCGAGTCTCGAAGTAGACATTTATATGAATGAGATTGGGTGGTTATAAATTGGAGCTGCAGAAGGCCTATATGGGCCGATAGGCCTTCTGCAGTTACCTTCATTCTTACGTTCTTATGTTCTCCTAGAGCACAGGTCAATGGAATGGGAAAGTTAATTGGGTAGTTTTAAGGTTCTCCCTTTTTAGTTTTTTGACTTGTTGAGAGAAGAACATTGTTTAAGGATTCATATGTTGTCTCAAGACAGCTATGACACAGTTTTGCTGGGAGATGATGGGTTTGTGGGGATTTTTTATTGTTGCCGCCAGAGGCGGCTAGTTTATTGTGCACCCATACTCATCCTGTGAGCGGTAGCGCACAAAGCATTACAAAGGGCACAAAAGGTCTTTTATCAGACCTCAACTTAGATTATTATATAAACAATTTCATCTTTCCTTCACACCTTATAATTACAATGTCAGCTAGTTTTGTGGTGGTCGACCTCCATCCTCAGATACCATAAGTTAGATACGGATAAATGAGTGAGTTATATAGCTTGAGAAGAGCAAAGGTGGGGAACATAGTATCTAATTTTGTATAATATTCCAATTGTTTTGAATTTGTGTTTTGGCGATGTGTTGTATGTGCTAGTTGAAGTTAAATCTTTTGTCATTTGTATAAGCCTTGGAATCTTCCTCCACTTTAATTATTAATTTTTATATTGTTAATTTGAAAGTCAAGTGGTTTAAATGAACTTTTCTAAATAAAATGTGGTAGTATGTTTTTTCAGTGTTTAGCGTGAGGTTGTTGATAGACATCCAGGGTGGACTTTTAGTAATTCATTGTTTGCTATACTATTTGGTTCCATGGGAGAGTGGGAGAAGTTCTGTTACCTATCACATGCTGTTGAGTTCAGCGCTGTTGTTAATTATATTTGGTACTATGTGGGAAGGGTCTTTGAGTGCTATGCTGTAGGTCATGAAAACAAAGTAGCTTTTCGTATAAGCAGTACGAAGTTACCTAAAGATATGGTGTAAGCGTTAAGTTAACCTCAACTTTACAAAATTTCATTTATAGTGAAATAGTTTTGTTTTTTCTGGCATTTAATAAATATACTTTCAAATTGCAGCTTTATGCAGACAGGAAGTCACAAGTGGTGGAGTTCGACGACATGTATAAAACACTCTGGGCACATGTAGAGGATTGCGTCGGGTTTGTGACAAAATTTTAGAGATCACCAAGGCCCGAAAACTGAGACTTTTCAACTGAACACTGTGCCCGCTGCTGATGTTGGCGAACCCACAACTGGGGCCCAGGCATCAACCTGACACCTTCATACAGTAACGTAGTGGGCATGACAGAGCTTCCCCTCCTTTCTAAAGGGTTTAATGTCTGGCTTCCTGACAACACCGTCTCTTCTCCAGCGGGTACTAGCAACAAAGGCCTTCTACCAAATGCTGGTCATAAAGATTATCATCC
>WNGS01164437.1:31079541-31090381 GCA_020271785.1 Procambarus virginalis
TGAGGGCAGCAATTATCCCAGGAGCATCAACTAAATTTCGGAACTTGAGGCAAAGTAAAATTCACACCAGTTACTCCATCTATCATCATTCTATTATGCAGGAAGTACCGCGTCTATGGGTCATCCTATAAGGTTAGCAGACTTCTAGATGTTACCACTGCTAGGCTTAGGTTCGGCTACAAGTACCTCTGGGATTTCTAACATCTGCTGATGTTGATTTGACTAAATGTAAACTCTGTCAGCAGAACTATTCGCCATACTTTGCGTCAAGTATGCGTCACATTCCATTATTATATAAGGAATGTGAAAAAATCGCGGAATTTAGAGATAACCCCATCAATAGTGTCCAAGAAATGTGTAAGTACTTCATTACATAATTGAATGTGCTGCCCGAAATCTTAGCGAAGAATCCAAAAATTTGCTTACTGTAGGTAATGCATGGACATCATGTAAAGCTGCGCCAGTTGGGTGGGTGTGGAGCACATGACTGTAAAGCTGCCGCCCAGTGGGGTGGGTGTGGAGCAGACTAGTAACTGTGTGACTCACCATAGATGTAAGTGCCCTGTATAGTGCTGTTGTGAGCCTCTTGTTGATCACTTGTGACACAAGAGATTATTGATGTGTGTATTTGTGTGGGTGATTAATATGTATGTATATATGTATACGTGAACATATATATATATATATATATATATATATATATATATATATATATATAGATATTATATATATATATATATATATATATGTGCATGTATGTATGAGAATGTGTACATGTTAACAATAATTTTGTAACTAGCGTTAACAATTGTTATTTGCTTAGCTAAACGAACTAGAGGGTTCAGTACCTGAACCGATATGATTGGGCTCTGTAATCCTTTACACCACCGCCCACGGGATGGGTATGGGTGGCATAATAAAGAAAGAAATTGAATTGCTTGTGAGAGCCACTTACCAATCAGGGAAGGTCATCAAGTTTCTGTGGATCCCCTCCCAGGTTGGGATATGTGGGAATGAACGAGCAGATGTGCTGGCTGCTGAAGGCGCTGAAGGAGACATATTGAATACTTCATACCCAAGACTTCTACAAATTAAAGGTATTGTCAGGCAACATCACCGTGACAAGGTAACTGATGGCAGAAGGAGGCATAGAAGCACAAACCAGTGAATCTGTACGATGTTACATACAATGTTGCAGCTGGCAATCCCAATCATTATGGCCGAAGAGGAGGAGGACGGGGAGAGAATCAGTAATAGCGAGAATCCGTCATGGGATACAAATATCCATGGATATTAGGAATGGAAACAACAGTTGAACAGCGAAGTTGCAGAATCAGTGATGAGAGTGATGGACACCTAGCCTGACCACTACCTGTAGGGAATGTGAAGCATCTGAGAGACATAGAAATAGCGTAGAATAATAAATCTACACGTTGTTTGAGTTAGGAAAACACTATTTGCAAATATTGATACTGTTTCTTAAAGATTTCCCCATTTTGCACCAGCATGATAACATAAGATTTTAAGAGTTGACAGATAGTTAATCTTGCTGTATGAGGAGCTGTTCACTTGAGCCGTTAAGCAAGTCCCAGCTGTGTCTGGGTACAAGTGACGGCATGAACAACCCAGCGGGTTTTCATCCTATTGGGGAGTGTTTGTACATGCTGCTATGGTGGTGTGTCCACTCACCAGGATGAGTGGCGGTCTCAATACTGTCACTATAGTGGTATGTCCACTCACAGGAGTAGTGGCGCTGCCCAATACTGTCACTATGGCGGTGTGTCCACTCACAGGATGAGTGGCGCTGCCCCAATACTGTCACTATGGCGGTGTGTCCACTCACAGGATGAATGGCGCTGTCCAGTACTGTCACTATGGCGGTGTCTCCACTCACACAGGATGAGTGGCGCTGCCCAATTACTGTCACTATGGCCGTATATCCACTCACAGGCTGAGTAGTGCTGCAGCTGCAATCTATCCCTATGGCGGTGTGTCACTCACAGGATGTAGTGACGTCACATACGGTGCCACTATAGAGACGGATATGCACTGACATGGGGTGGCCCAGAGAGTGGACAAAATCATGTCAAGTGGCGGTGTGTCCACTCACAGGATGAGTGGCGCTGCCCAAATACTGTCACTATGGCGGTGTGTCCACTCACAGGATGAGTGGCGCCTCCCAAAACTGTCAAGTATGGTCAGGCGGTGTCCACTCACAGGATGAGTGGGCGCTGCCCAATACTGTCGTATGGCGGTGTGTCCACTCACCAGGGGCATGAGTGGCGCTGCCCAATACTGTCACTATGCGGTGTGGTCCACTCACAGGATGAGTGGGCCGGCTGCCCCAATAGCTGGTCAGTATGCCGGTGTGTCCTCTCGCAGGATGAGTGGCAGGCTTGTTAGCCCAATACTGTCACTATGTGAGTGTGTCCACTCACAGGAGATGTGGCCAGTGCCCAAGATAATAAACTCGCCCCTCGGGCAAAATATTAAAAAAAAATAGGGACCTTATGGCCCTCCAGTATTGTCCACGTTAGGATTTGCGCCCAACAAGATCCTCCCCGGCCAGGATACGAACCCAGGGCAACGGGATTGCGAAACGCCAGACGAGCATCTTAACCACTACACCACAGAGACACACACAAGAGATCACGAAGATCCTTGGACCATCGGGAATTCGAGGCGGCCGACCTCTGTGAAAGTCCAGGTCGGTGCTGTAGTGACACATCCGTAAGTGGATGGAACTCCACAATGCATATCGCTAGTTCTCTAGCTCTGTGGGGGGGGGGGGCACTGTCTACTCAGCTCGCGGCTGAGTAGACAAGGTGCCCCGGGGTCGTTCGCGAGGTCGCTGGATTTCGATCCCCGGGCGAGGCAGAGATCACCTATCAGTGAGGCCTGCGTTTCCTTTCATTAACCAGAGTACCTCGTTTGATTTACGACATGCGACTACGGGCTGCTCTCCGTAGGAACCAGCAGGCTATGTATTTTTTCCTAAGTTTGCATAAGGGACAATATTATTGCACTAAACATAAGAGGAAAAATAGACTGGTTAGAAAGGCGTGGAGTCCAAGAGCTGATAGCTTGACCCTGGCAGACACAAATAGTAATACAGCCATACACAAGCCGCGGGGCGCAGCAGGCAGCCGCGTGAGTCTCATAATCTCAAGGTCGTGAGTTCGATCCTCACTCGGGCAGATGGTTTTCATGAAAATTGCTGATGTTACAGGGGTGCTGTTGATACCATGCGGGTTGATGTGGGGGGCCTCGGGAAGTGCTTCTACGTCCCCAAGCCTGGCCGCGACAAAGCCCAGCCCGACGTGCCAATAGGCTGTGACTGGTCCTGGGTGGAGCGGCTGCTCAACGGCAGTCCAAGTTGGTAATCAATTCCCTCTTTACGAGCAAAAGTCTTGCCAACTCATCAGTTCTATCATGCATTCGGAGACCAATATGGGAAGGATCCACAGGAGACAAGCTCTGACTCCTTCATTGATTATTTCATTATATCTGTGTCTAGCTTCAGAGATAAGCACGTCACAGTTATGCCTTGGGGAGCTGAGGGCAGTCAAGGATGACAAGGAGTCACTTACAATTAGCGTGTCAACTTTGGATTCATATACGCGCTCTAGTGCAAGGATTATCTCAACCAATTCTGTTTGAAGAGTGGAGGCCCAGTTACTTAGTCTCGCTCCACACTCATGGGAGAAGGAACCATCTCTCCCTGTCACAACACTGCACTTCCAGCTGCACCATGGGACTGATGCAAGGATCCATCAGTGTAAATAATCTGGGAAAGGAGCGCTCTCTGACTAAAGCATCAATTGGCTTAAGGCATTGTACTTTGCTTCTTGTCGAAGCAAGGACTGTTCTTTAATCACTTCTTGGGTGGGAAAGGGGGAACAGTAATTTGGAAAGGAGTGATCTCCCATGGGGCAGAAAGTGTTGTTGTGTCGCTCTTGGTGGGGGTGATGAAAGTTATACATTCTGAGCACATTGGCAGTTACGGTAATCCATTTGGAGGGATGCTGACCTTCAAGGAAGAAGGCTTGGAGGCTTCAGTACAGGGGTTAGGGTGGTTAGCCTAAGCATCTTGATACCAATTAAAGCATTAATTTTAGTGATACGATCACTTACACATGAAATATTCAGTTCCTTCCTCATGTTTTAGTAATTTAGTTGTACGGGGCATCCGAGGATAATCCTCATGGCTTCGTTTTGCATCTTTTCCAGCCCTCCAAGCATTCTCTCAGGCACTAGAGCAAGCATGGGTGCAGCATAATCAATCAGAGACCTAATATATGAGAGATACATCATTTTGACAATTCTCACATTTGCACCATAGCTTGGATGGTAGCCTGCCACAGCCTTGAGAGCACGGAGCCTCTCTCTACATTGGCGACCCAGTCTGGCTACAACATTGCGGTACAGTGGAACTTCAAGACCAAGGTATTTGTATCTGGTTACATAGTCGAGCAGAGAGCCATCATGCAACTGCATTTTGCGAACGGCCATCAGAGGTCCACGGTTGTTCAACATCCTCCAGCGAGCATAAAAATATTGCCGGAACAACCGTGGACATCTTCAGAGGAAACTAGATTGTTTTCTCCAAGGAGTGCCGGACCAACCGGGCTGTGGTGGATATGTGGGCCTGCGGGCCGCTGCATGCAACAGCCTGGTGGATCAAACGCTCACAAGTCAAGCCTGGCCTCGGGCTGGGCTTGTCGAGGCAGCTTGGGGAGTAGAGAACTCCCAGAGCCCCATCAAGCAGGCATCAAGCAGTGTAACATCAGCAATTTTCATGAAAACATCTGCCCCGAGTGAGGATCGAACTCACGACCTTGAGATTATGAGACTCACTCGCTGCCTGCTGCGCCATCGAGGCTTATGGGTACAAGTATATTAATATTTGTATTTACTATTTGTTCTGTAGAATCGAGCTATCAGCTCTTGGACCCCGCCTTTCTTACCCATCTATTTTTCCTCTTATATGTCCATTACATATATTTTTTCCTTACAAATTAGGGAAAATCCGTAGACTGTTGTTCCCTACGGAGAGCAGCCCGTAGCAGCTGTCTAACTCCCAGGTACCTGGTTACTGCTAGGTGAACAGAGGCATCAGGGTGAAATAAACTGTGAAGAGTACCGCCTCTACCAGTATTGACAGACCGTCCCCTGGTCTTCCCACGAATGATTTCGTTATCATCAGCTAAATCATTATACTCATCTTCATTACTCATCCCTAAATAATGGTCATCGTCTTGATCTTAATGGCTTATCTCTAAATCATTACTCATCTTCATGACTTACAACCCAAGTTTAATTATTCATCACCCAAATCATTACTCTTAACCCAAATCTTCATAACTCATCACGTAAATATTAATTACTTATCACCTACTAATCACCAAATTTTCCATGACTCGCCTAAATCTTTATTCCTCATCACAACAATCTTCGGAACTCATTACCTAATTCTTCATTAATTCCTCCTCCCCCCCCCCCACTTCATCACCTCCGATGGCACGCTCCCAGCGACCAATCATCACCCTCCACAACTTGTTGTAATTAGGTTGTCAGCGGGTGCCACAAAGCTGGCACTTGTGGCACTCAGACTTGGGGGGGAGGGGAGTGAAGCTAAGTGCTTGTTTGTTGGCACTCCTCCGTGCCAATTTGGATTTGGACCTGGTCGTATAAGACCACACATGGACCTGGTCGTATAAGACCACACTTGGACCTGGTCGTATAAGACCACACTTGGACCTGGTCGTATAAGACCACACTTGGACCTGGTCGTATAAGACCACACTTGGACCTGGTCGTATAAGACCACACTTGGACCTGGTCGTATAAGACCACACTTGGACCTGGTCGTATAAGACCACACTTGGACCTGGTCGTATAAGACCACACTTGGACCTGATCGAGGAAACATTGGACATTGAGGAAATTAGAGCCGTAATGAGGATTCGAACCTATGCTCTGGATACTCCCAAGCACACGCCTTAGACCACAAGGCTACGACATGGTCAAAAACCATTGCAGCCTGAGACTCTACTGAATTTGTTCAATAAACCCTTGAAATATATGTTTAACACATCTCTAACCCTGTCCACGGAGGACAGAAGAAAATGTATATATGCTGGTTAGCATTGTAAATGTGTGGCCACGTCTGTGGTAGAAAATAATAATAATAAAAAAAAAACTACTGAATCCATGAGTGCTTGTGAGGCTTCCACTGAAACCGAATCAGAGTTTCACACACACCTACTACCCTTATGTTCTCTGGCTCTGTCGTCCAGTTCTTGATGTTCTTGTATGGTACAATATTGGTTCTTGATGTTCTTGTATGGTACAATATTGGTTCTTGGTGTTCTTGTATGGTACAATATTGGTTCTTGGTGTTCTTGTATGGTACAATATTGGTTCTTGGTGTTCTTGTATGGTACAATATTGGTTCTTGGTGTTCTTGTATGGTACAATATTGGTTCTTGATGTTCTTGTATGGTACAATATTGGTTTTTGGTGTTCTTGTATGGTACAATATTGGTTCTTGGTGTTCTTGTATGGTACAATATTGGTTCTTGATGTTCTTGTATGGTACAATATTGGTTCTTGGTGTTCTTGTATGGTACAATATTGGTTCTTGGTGTTCTTGTATGGTACAATATTGGTTCTTGGTGTTCTTGTATGGTACAATATTGGTTCTTGATGTTCTTGTATGGTACAATATTGGTTCTTGATGTTCTTGTATGGTACAATATTGGTTCTTGATGTTCTCGCATGGTACAATATTGGTTCTTGATGTTCTTGTATGGTACAATATTGGTTCTTGATGTTCTTGTATGGTACAATATTGGTTCTTGATGTTCTTGTATGGTACAATATTGGTTCTTGATGTTCTTGTATGGTACAATATTGGTTCTTGATGTTCTTGTATGGTACAATATTGGTTCTTGATGTTCTCGTATGGTACAATATTGGTTCTTGATGTTCTTGTATGGTACAATATTGGTTCTTGATGTTCTTGTATGGTACAATATTGGTTCTTGATGTTCTCGTATGGTACAATATTGGTTCTTGGTGTTCTTGTATGGTACAATATTGGTTCTTGATGTTCTCGTATGGTACAATATTGGTTCTTGATGTTCTCGTATGGTACAATATTGGTTCTTGATGTTCTCGTATGGTACAATATTGGTTCTTGGTGTTCTTGTATGGTACAATATTGGTTCTTGATATGTGGCACATATTCACCAAGGATGGTGTGTTTCACCAGTGTGACGCCAGTCATCATAGTGGAGTGGAACATGAACTCCGACGTTGTAATTACTTTTCTCTAATGTTCCATCCCTTTTGAAATATAAATCAAATATATTTTTTTTTTTGAGATATATACAAGAGTTGTTACATTCTTGTAGAGCCACTAGTACGTAGCGTTTCGGGCAGGTCCCTGGAATACGATCCCCGCCGCGAAGAATCGTTTTTTCATCCAAGTACACATTTTACTGTTGAGTTAAACAGAGGCTACAGTTAAGGATTTGCGCCCAGTAAATCCTCCCCGGCCAGGATACGAACCCATGACATAGCGCTCGCGGAACGCCAGGCGAGTGTCTTACCACTACACCACGGAGACTATAGGAATCTAATAATCTAATAATTCCCTATAGTATATATAATCAAATGTTAAATCAAACAATAGTTTACGTGAGGATTCTAAATCATTTTAATTACAATGTCAGAATTTAAAAGCATTATAATTTCAGAGATAGACTGAGAAAATATTAGTATCCCTGGAAACACAAACCGTAACTGACCCTATTTTCCGCTTGTTACAACTTGTAATGAAGTTGTTACATCTTGGCTTCACGTGTTTATGACGCATTAGAACGTTGTTACAACTTGTTATATTGGTTCTTATAACTTGTTAGGTGTTATATCTTGTTCGAACGTTGTAGCAACGTCGTAGTTTCGCTGTGTGTTTGGCGGGATAGTAGTCAAATTTGTGTATGTTAGAGTCTACCCAAGAACAATGTGCGTTTTCTGTTTTATATTTCAGCTTCGCTGCTAGAACTAGAGACCATAACATGAGTGGCGCTGCCCAATAAACTCGCCCCTCGGGGCAAAATTTTAAATAATTTACTAATGATTACGCGTAGTTTGTGATATTCAATATGATAAGATATTATAATATTACTCCGGAATGTTTAAATGTTGAATAAAGCGTAGTAATGAGCTTTATACTGAGCTGGGAGTTTTTCCAGCTTCATACGTGGTACAAGACTTGATGCTTCGGTCCAGAAAGGTATGTGTTGACTTATTGGGAGGGGGAGCAGGCATCAGGAGTGAGTGTTGCTTGATGAGGAGTTGTTGCTCGACAATGTACTCGTGGATCTCAGTCTCTCCTACAAAACAACGTCGCTTTTCGCCCGTATGCGTTACATAAGGCCAAAAATTGTCGTGCTAGAAAACGGAAGCGGCTGGCGAATGTGACGCACTGTCCCGTTTTCTGTACTACTGCTGCTCGGCTTACACTCGGTTACAAGTATCTCTGGGAATTGTCATTATCTGCTGATGTAGACCTGACCAAATGTAAACTGTGTCAACAAAACTGTTTTGCCCGAAACGCATTGCGTAATAGTGGCTTTAGGCATTGTATGTACTAGCTCTATCTATAAATCGATCCACTTATGTAAATCTCTCTATGTATGTACCTTTCCTGAATAAACATATTTATTTATTTATTATTAAAATTATTCGCACGCCCTCCGTCACTATGTGATGGAGTGCGAAAAGTTAAGTGAATTAAGAGACAATTAAGAGACAAAGTGCTTTGTCTTGGGTTCGTATCCTGGCCGGGGAGGATTGACTGGGCACCAATCCGTAACAGTAGCCTCTGTTTACTCAACAGTAAAATGGGTACCTGGTTGTTAAACAATTACCGGTCGTAATCCAGGGAACATAGGATTAAGCACTTGCCCGAAACACTACTCGTGCTGCTGGTTGTACAAGAATGTACAACTCTTGTGTGTGTACTCACCTAATTGTGCTCGCGGGGTTGAGCTCTGGCTCTTTGGTCCCGCCTCTCAACCGTCAATCAACAGGTGTACAGGTTCCTGAGCCTATTGGCTCTATCATATCTACACTTGAAACTGTGTATGGAGTCAGCCTCCGCCACATCACTGCCTAATGCATTCCATTTGTCAACCACTCTGACACTAAAAAAGTTCTTTCTAATATCTCTGTGGCTCATTTGGGCACTCAGTTTCCACCTGTGTCCCCTATGCGTGTGCCCCTTGTGTTAAACAGCCTGTCTTTATCTACCCTATCAATTCTCTGAGAATCTTGAATGCGGTGATCATGTCCCCCTAACTCTCTGTCTTCCAGCAAAGTGAGGTTTAATTCCCGTAGTCTCTCCTTGTAGCTCATACCTCTCAGCTCGGGTACTAGTCTGGTGGCAAACCTTGAACCTTTTCCAATTGGTCTTATCCTTGACTAGATATGGACTCCATGCTGGGCTGCATACTCCAGGATTGGCCTGACATATGTGGTATACAAAGTTCTGAATGATTCCTTACACAAGTGTCTGAATGCCGTTCTTATGTTGGCCAGCCTGGCATATGCCGCTGATGTTATCCTCTTAATATGGGCTGCAGGGACAGTGTCTGGCGTGATGTCAACCCCCAGGTCTTTTTCTCTCTCTGACTCATGAAGAATTTCATCTCCCAGATGATACCTTGTATCTGGCCTCCTGCTCTCTACGCCTATCTTCATTACATTACATTTTGCTTGGGTTAAACTCTAACAACCATTGTGTTCGACCATTCCTTCAGCTTGTCCAGGTCTTCTTGAAGCCTTAAGCAGTCCTCCTCTGTCTTAATCCTTCTCATAATTTTGGCGTCGTCAGCAAACATTGAGAGAAATGAATCTATACCCTCCGGGAGATCATTTACATATATCAGAAACAAGATAGGACTGGGTACAGAGCCCTGTGGGACTCCACTGGTGACTTCACGCCAATCTGAGGTCTCACCCCTCACCGTAACTCTCTGCTTCCTATTGCTTAGGTACTCCCTTATCCACTGGAGCACCTTACCAGCTACACCTGCCTGTCTCTCCAGCTTATATACCAGCCTCTTATGCGGTACGTGTCAAAGGCTTTCCGACAGTCCAAGAAAATGCAGTCCGCCCAGCCTTCTCTTTCTTGCTTAATCTTTGTCACCTGGTCGTAGAATTCTTTATGCCAGTCAGGCAAGATTTACCCTCCCTGAATCCCATGTTGGCGATTTGTCACGAAGTCCCTTCTCTCCAGATGTGTTACTAGTTTTTTTCTCACGATCTTCTCCATCATCTTGCATGGTATACAAATCAAGGACACTGCCTGTAGTTCAGGGCCTCTTGCCTGTCGCCCTTTTTGTATATTGGGACCACATTCGCCGTCTTCCATATTTCTGGTAGGTCTCCCGTCTCCAATGACCTACTATACACTATGTAGTGTGGCAAGCAAAGTGCCTCTGCACACTCATTCAGTACATAGGTGAGATCCCGTCTGGACCAACAGCCTTTCTAACATCCAGATCCAGCAGGTGTCTCTTGACCTCCTCACTCGTAATTTCGAACCCTTCCAAGGCCGCCTGGTTTACTTCCCTTTCTCCTAGCACAGTGACTAGGTGACTAGTGTGTGTGTGTGTGTCAATATATATATATATATATATATATATATATATATATATATAAAATATAATATAATATAATATATACATAACTGAAAACTCACACCCCAGAAGTGACTCGAACCCATACTGCCAGGAGCACTCTGCTGGCGTACAGGATCCCCTGACCA
>WNGS01164437.1:31120280-31131728 GCA_020271785.1 Procambarus virginalis
AAAGTAGCGGTTTCACACAGGCGCATTTTCTACGCGTAAATTGGTTAGGTTGGGTGGGTGGGTTGGGTGTCTGCATTTTCAACAGGTATTATTAGACAGGTGCCATGAGGGTGGGGCGCCTGACAGCTGAGTGGACAGCGCTTCGGATTCGTAGTCCTGAGGTTCCGGGTTCGATCCCCGGTGGAGGCGGTGACAAATGGACAAAATGTTTCTTTCACCCTGATGCTCCTGTTACTTAGCAGTAAATAGGTACCTGACAACTCTACTTTTGTACCTGCGTCTGGCTCCATACAGTGTACCTGCGTGTGGCTCCCTACAGTGTACCAGCGTCTGGCTCCCTACAGTGTACCTGCGTGTGGCTCCCTACAGTGTACCTGCGTCTGGCTCCCTACAGTGTACCTGCGTGTGGCTCCCTACAGTGTACCAGCGTCTGGCTCCATACAGTGTACCTGCGTGTGGCTCCTACAATGTACCTGCGTCAGGCTCCCTACAGTGTACCTGCGTGTGGCTCCCTACAGTGTACCAGCGTCTGGCTCCATACAGTGTACCTGCGTGTGGCTCCCTACAGTGTACCTGCGTCTGGCTCCATACAGTGTACCTGCGTGTGGCTCCCTACAGTGTACCAGCGTCTGGCTCCCTACAATGTACCTGCGTCAGGCTCCCTACAGTGTACCTGCGTCTGGCTCCCTACAATGTACCTGCGGCAGGCTCCCTACAGTGTACCTGCATGTGGCTCCCTACAGTGTACCAGCGTGTGGCTCCCTACAGTGTACCTGCGTGTGGCTCCCTACAGTGTATCTGCGTGTGGCTCCCTACAGTGTACCAGCGTGTGGCTCCCTACAGTGTACCAGCGTGTGGCTCCCTACAGTGTACCTGCGTGTGGCTCCCTACAGTGTACCTGCATGTGGCTCCCTACAGTGTACCTGCATGTGGCTCCCTACAGTGTACCTGCGTCAGGCTCCCTACAGTGTACCAGCGTCAGGCTCCCTACAGTGTACCTGCGTCAGGCTTCCTACAGTGTACCTGCGTCAGGCTCCCTACAGTGTACCCGCGTCAGGCTCCCTACAGTGTACCTGCATCAGGCTCCCCTACAGTGTACCTGCGTCAGGCTTCCTACAGTGTACCTGCGTCAGGCTCCCTACAGTATACCCGCGTCAGGCTCCCTACAGTGTACCAGCGTCAGGCTCCCTACAGTGTACCAGCGTCAGGGTCCCTACAGTGTACCTGCGTGTGGCTCCCTACAGTGTACCTGCGTCTGGCTCCCTACAGTGTACCTGCGTCTGGCTCCCTACAGTGTACCTGCGTCTGGCTCCCTACAGTGTACCTGCGTCTGGCTCCCTACAGTGTACCTGCGTCTGGCTCCCTACAGTGTACCTGCGTCTGGCTCCCTACAGTGTACCTGCGTCTGGCTCCCTACAGTGTACCAGCGTCAGGCTCCCTACAGTGTACCAGCGTCAGGGTCCCTACAGTGTACCTGCGTGTGGCTCCCTACAGTGTACCTGCGTCTGGCTCCCTACAGTGTACCAGCGTCAGGCTCCCTACAGTGTACCAGCGTCAGGCTCCCTACAGTGTACCTGCGTGTGGCTCCCTACAGTGTACCAGCGTCTGGCTCCCTACAGTGTACCTGCGTCAGGCTCCCTACAGTGTACCTGCGTCAGGCTCCCTACAGTGTACCTGCGTCAGGCTCCCTACAGTGTACCAGCGTCAGGCTCCCTACAGTGTACCTGCGTGTGGCTCCCTACAGTGTACCTGCGTCTGGCTCCCTACAGTGTACCTGCGTCTGGCTCCCTACAGTGTATCTGCGTGTGGCTCCCTACAGTGTACCTGCGTGTGGCTCCCTACAGTGTACCAGCGTCTGGCTCCCTACAGTGTACCTGCGTCAGGTTCCCTACAGTGTACCTGCGTCAGGCTCCCTACAGTGTACCTGCGTCTGGCTCCCTACAGTGAACCAGCGTGTGGCTCCCTACAGTGTACCTGCGTGTGGCTCCCTACAGTGTACCTGCGTGTAGCTCCCTACAGTGTACCTGCGTCAGGCTCAATACAGTGTACCAGCGTGTGGCTCCCTACAGTGTACCTGCGTGTGGCTCCCTACAGTGTACCAGCGTGTGGCTCCCTACAGTGTACCTGCGTCTGGCTCCCTACAGTGTACCCGCGTCAGGCTCCCTACAGTGTACCTGCGTCTGGCTCCCTACAGTGTACCTGCGTCAGGCTCCCTACAGTGTACCAGCGTCAGGCTCCCTACAGTGTACCTGCGTCTGGCTCCCTACAGTGTACCTGCGTCAGGGTCCCTACAGTGTACCAGCGTCAGGCTCCCTACAGTGTACCTGCGTCTGGCTCCCTACAGTGTACCTGCGTCAGGCTCCCTACAGTGTACCTGCGTCAGGCTCAATACAGTGTACCAGTGTGTGGCTCCCTACAGTGTACCTGCGTGTGGCTCCCTACAGTGTACCAGCGTGTGGCTCCCTACAGTGTACCTGCGTCAGGCTCCCTACAGTGTACCTGCGTGTGGCTCCCTACAGTGTACCTGCGTATGGCTCCCTACAGTGTACCAGCGTCAGGCTCCCTACAGTGTACCTGCGTGTGGCTCCCTACAGTGTACCTGCGTCAGGCTCCCTACAGTGTACCTGCGTCTGGCTCCCTACAGTGTACCTGCGTGTGGCTCCCTACAGTGTACCAGCGTCAGGCTCCCTACAGTGTACCTGCGTCTGGCTCCCTACAGTGTACCTGCGTCAGGCTCCCTACAGTGTACCAGCGTCAGGCTCCCTACAGTGTACCTGCGTCAGGCTCCCTACAGTGTACCTGCGTCAGGCTCCCTACAGTGTACCAGCGTAAGGCAGCAAACAGCTGGGTAGCCTAGCCATGTGGGCAGCAAACAGCTGGGTAGTCTAGCCATGTGGGCAACCAACAGCTGGGTAACCTAGCCATGTGGCAGCAACAGCTGGGTACCTAGCCATGTGGGCAACCACAGGTGGGTAACCTAGTTAAGACGAAGAACAAGTTATTGAAAATTCGGGGAATATTTGAGCGCGACAACCTTTGGAACATTTAAACTCGTCCTTAACAACCTCATTTGTTGTGTAAATTTGTAATTTTTCTGGTGTGTGTGTGTGTGTTGGTGTGTGTGTGGTGTGTGTGTGTGTGTTGTGGTGGTGTGTGTGTGTGTGTGTGTGTGTGTACTCAACCCCCTTACAATATGGTTTGGTGTTGGCCTTAAGGCCTATCATTTATGGATGTAGTGATAATTTTATACTTGCGGAGCTCTGGCAGGCCTGACAAAAGCCTGTCATTTCTATCCTGTTCTATATATGTCACACGATTACGTATTTCATGTTTGTACTCACTAATTATCATAAAATATAATTTATCAAACATCGTACATTCATCAATTAAGAAGGTAAAACACCCAGTGCTCATAAAATACAACTAGTGAGAATTTTAACAATAGTGTCCACGAAGGGTCAGGTGTGAGGTGTTTCAGGTGGTGTGTGAAGCACCTCTTATCCTGGAGTTGTTTGTTGTACCTTAGCCATGATATGGCTCAGGATCTGTGGTACCTTAGCCATGATATATGGCTCAGGATCTGTGGTACTTTAACCATGATATATGGCTCAGGATCTGTGGTACTTTAACCATGATATATGGCTCAGGATCTGTGGTACCTTAACCATGATATATGGCTCAGGATCTGTGCTACCTCAGCCATGATATATGGCTCAGGATCTGTGCTACCTTAACCATGATATATGGCTCAGGATCCGTGCTACCTCAGCCATGATATATGGCTCAGGATCTGTGGTACCTTAACCATGATATATGGCTCATGATCGGTGGTACCTTAACCATGATATATGGCTCATGATCTGTGGTACCTTAACCATGATATATGACTCAGGATCTGTGGTACCTTATCCATGATATATGGCTCAGGATCTGTGGTACCTTAGCCATGATGTATGGCTCAGGATCTGTGGTACCTCAGCCATGATATATGGCTCAAGAGTCCACAAACTAGAGGAGGTAACAAACATAAGTGTTGATACATGATTTATGAGAACTCTTGAGTGTGTTGTTGTTATTATCAGGTTCATGTGAGTGAATCCCCTCACACTCAGCAGTACTAATTAGGAATAACTTGTAAACAGCTCAGTAATGGGTGTAAATCTTGGGGTGGGGGGGGGGGGAGGCGACGTCTTTAATTCCCAATATAGTCTCTTAAAGTCATTTAGTGCAGAGAAGAAAGCTTAACCTCGTAAATATTTTAGCTTCTCCGTAATTACGTGGTATTTCATTAGGCTAGTTGTCTTTTTCAAGGATACACATTTCACTTAGATTTATACAGTGAGGGTGAGAAGTTTGAGAGCCTTCTCACCCTCAATTGTTCACAAGACTAGTAAGAAACTGTTGATAATTAATGGAGACAATTTTCTTGATGCTTGTTATGGTAATTCCTCCAAACTTCCTCTTTTCAATTGCCTCTTGTGCTTCTAAAGTTCTATAGTGCCAAGTTTCTCATTTAGTCCAGGCAATGACCTTATGTTCGTTGAATCAGTTTATCATCATGCACAATGGAAGTAGTAAGTTTCTGTAGACACTCTTGACTGTAGACCAAGTTCATGCAACGTGTCATACATTACAGCTAAATCCAACAGCAACTGTTCTGGTGTTAGCTTTTTTCAACAGACCTTCATAGGTTTTTCTATCACTTCCAAATCATATTTCAACTTTCACTGATTTTTCAAAAATGAAAACAAAGTGCTTCATAATTTTCCCACACTGCTGAAACTGTTCGCAACGTTCTGGCCACCCACCAGGTGCTTCCCAGCACGGACTATTTGGCAAATCTGCACCAGTCTCCGTGGTGTAGTGGTAAGACACTCGCTTGGCGTTCCGCGAGCGCTATGTCATGGGTTCGTATCCTGGCCGGGGAGGATTTACTGGGCGCAATTCCTTAACTGTAGCCTCTGTTTAACTCAACAGTAAAATGTGTACTTGGTTGTAACAACGATTCTTCGCGGCGGGGATCGTATTCCAGGGACCTGCCCGAAACGCTTCGCGTACTAGTGGCTGTACAAGAATGTAACAACTCTTGTATATATCTCAAAAAAAAAAAATCTGTTGTTCAAGTAGAGAGGCACATTCAGATAGTAGAGGTGATCTACTGTAAACTGAGTATAATTTGTCCATAAATGCTTGAAAATGATTAATTCCATGAACTTCTCTCAATGAATCACCTCCTGTAAGTTCTAATTGTGATTAAGACAGTGCCAGATTATTATATCAGGGTAATGTTCTTTGAGACTTGTTGCAACGCCAGATTTGACACCAAGCATGCCACTTGCCCCATCTCTAGCAAGGTTCTGTTTCAAATATAAGTCGTCAAACCCATGATAATTGAGACAGCTCAATAGATGCCTAGCAATAGTTGCTGCTTTGTGATCAGGTAGTTCAATTTAGATCTAAGAACATGAAATGTGGTTTACTTTCCTTATCACTTTCACATTTCAAGTAAACTATCAAGGTTGATTTAATGCTCAGGCTGGTTGATTCATCAATGAGAACAGAAATTTTGTCATTTATCTGCTTGATATGCTGGCAAATGTTATTTTTCATATTAATGGTTGTGATTAATTATCTCTGTGGCTCTCGTAGGGGATTGTTGTCCCATCCAATGTCAACACCATTTTGCTTTTGTAGTTGCAGTAAGCCTAAGTGAACAGAGTATGGTCTGTCAGTCTGAGCTAAATAATATACTGAACACAATATTGAACAAGTTGCCTTTAGATGCGATGCATTCATGGCATCGCACAACTTTCCAAGACCATCTTCACCACCTACATGTTCAACACGTAAAGCAGCAGTGTACTCAGCTTTCCATAGTTTATGATCAACAATTTTTTTTCTGAGAGACTTGAAGCGTGCACTAGGGCACTAGGATCTGCTCCATAATGGGATACTTAGTACATCTACCACTCATTTGATAGTCTTGAACCTTTAGAAGTGAACAGTATTACATTGCTTATGTTTGCACACACTTTACACCCAAGTTTATCATCCCTGAAGTCTAACCATGGAGAGGCTTCCTTTTTGTTTCTCCACATTTCTTCAGTCCAAACACCTGAGCAGGGAACAAGTTAGTGTTCAAACCACCATTACTTTCTGAATTGCACATGGATCCAGTTTGAAAATTTCAATTTGAATCAGTTGAAACACAACTTTTGCCACTTTCACTGTTATCATTATCAGCCTCCTGTACGTTATTCTTCTTGCACTCCTCATTTGGTTTACGTAAGAAGTCAACATTGTTTGCTTAGAAGCCATGATGGGGTTGTTTGTGAGAAAAAATGCTTCTGTATTAGAGAGACTTCCAGGGACCACCAGCCACTACTTTACTACTGCCACTGAAACACACAAGCAGTTGTTAACTCAGCATTTCCCACGACGCTACAACCATCCCAGAAAATACTAAATTATGTAAAGTTGTGTGTGGCAGTTTTGTCGTTGTTCCGGCATAGTATTTAATACGAAAATATACGATTATAAATTTTATACTACTAATATATATACTATGTTAATAAATATAAATTTATACTAATATATACTAATATAAATTTATTAAGTATGAATAAAGAATATTTGTCTAATGAACTACTACTAAATTCAATTTCTTTCTTTATTATGCACCCCATACCCATCCCGTGGGCGGTGGTGTAAAGGATTACAGAGGCACATAATCGGTTCAGGAACTGAACCCTCTAGTTCGTTTAGCTAAGCAAATAACAATCTTTTGACGCTAGTTACAAAATTATTGTTATATTTACATGTACACATACTCATACATGCATGTACATATACATACGTTTACATAGGGGCCTCGTAGCCTGGTGGATAGCGCGCAGGACTCGTAATTCTATGGCGCGGGTTCGATTCCCGCACCAGGCAGAAACAAATGGGCAAAGTTTCATCCGCCCTGAATGCCCCTGTTACCTAGCAGTAAATAGGTACCTGGGAGTTAGTCAGCTGTCACGGGCTGCTTCCTGGGATGTGTGTGTGTGTGTGGTGTGGGAAAAAAGTAGTTAGTTGCAGTTGATTGACAGTTGAGAGGCGGGCCGAAAGAGCAAAGCTCAACCCCCGCAAACACAACTAGGTGAATTCAACTAGGTGAATACATATATACTTACATACATATTTAATCACCACACAAATACACAGATCAATAATCTATTATATCACAAATGATTCAACAAGAGGCTCACAACAGTCACTATACAAGGCACTTTACATCTATGGTGAGTCACACAGTTACTTGTCTTGCTCCACACCCGCCCAACTGGGCGGCAGCTTTACAGTCATGTGTTCCACACCCACCCAACTGGGCGGCAGCTTTACAGTCATGTGCTCCACACCCACCCAACTGGGCGGCAGCTTTACAGTCATGTGCTCCACACCCACCTAACTGGGCGGCAGCTTTAGTCATGTGCTCCACACCCACCCAACTGGGCGGCAGCTTTACAGTCATGTGCTCCACACCCGCCCAACTGTGCGGAAGCTTTACAGTGATGTGATATATACTTTGCAGTATATATCAGTCGCATATAGTCCTGGGGACTATTCAGGCTTGTTCACATATAAATATATATATATATATATATATATATATATATATATATATATATATATATATATATATATGCATATATATATATATATATATATATATATAATATATATATATATATATATATGCATATATATATATATAATATATATATATATATATATATATATATATATATATATATGTGTGTGTGTGTGTGTGTGTACATATATATATAACATTAATAATTGTGTAACTAGCGTCAAAAGATTGTCACTTGCTTAGCTAAACAAACTCTGGGGTCCAGTTCCTGAACCCATTATGTGCCTGGACAAACCGGAAAACGATTTTCTCTATGTTTCAAAGACAAACTAAATAAACCTAACCTAATCTCCCTAGGCCTCATACACGGTACATGAAGCCTAATGTAGTATATATCTGTGCTATACTGTGCCTGGGAATATTCAAGTTTTTTTTTTTTTTGTTTTAGTTTTTCTGACTATAAAGTTAATAGTACAAATTATAATATCTAATTGCTTAATACGTCATTGTTTGTGCTTTGGTGCAAATACTTACAAAAAGTACTATGTAGATAGGACTAGGATGGATTGGCAAGTGTTTGCTTCTCGTATGGCTAGCCTATCCACCTGTTCGCTGCCTGGATGGCGAGGCTTGGAAGGAAACTGTCGCCATTCAGTTATGACCTCTGGGAAAATCTGATTGGCAATAACGAGATTATACTTTTTCTTAAGTATTCCCAGTATACATTATACTTCCCTCGGTGTTAATTTGACATGCTCTCAAGCGATGTAACTCATCCACGGGGAGATATGATATGTTGGACTTTACAATCAACTAACCCATAGGCTTTTAAACCCATGGAACCGCCTACCCGCCGAAGTCGTACGGAGTCTGAGTCAGCCGTACGGAACTGATTGATGTCAAAACATCAATCAGTTCAAAATTCAGTTAACAAAATCCCCAGTAATAATAGGGAAGGAGTTGGAAGAGGTGACGTTTGATCAGCCGATGGCTTCCTGTCCCCCATCCAGGATAGTAGCCTTCGGGTAAATTCTGGTAAATTTGTCGGGGAGTGTTAGACTCAACTCACAAAAAGGGATATAATTTGTTGGGACCGTTAATATATAAATAATATTAATATTAAGTGTAGTGTAATATATTACATAATGTTTCTCATCAAATAGCCAGAATAATTAAATATTTACGCGGCAAATAATGAGAAATATTTAACTCTTGGTGCGCTGGACAGGAATAAAAATAGACCTCACACACATTGTATATTAATAAAGCCGCCATGCTCTAGTGCCAAGCGCAATTAATAAATTATTAAAGTCTCCCTACTAAATTGCATGCAATATTGGGGTAGAGGAAATTATGAGAGGATACCGTTACAAAGGTCAATGTCTCCAGCGGTCTGGTTAAAGCTTGACATTCCTCAACTCAAAACTTGTGCTGTTTGTCCGTATTTCCCGGGAAAATCACGTCAGTTTTCTGCTGCTGGGTTTCTTGCACTGGCCTCGCTGATGCTTTCTCACCGCCATTGGGTTCCTTGGAAGGTTACCCGGCTGCTCCCGGGTCTCTACCTCTTCCGTCCTTCCCTACCCATCCTCCTCTTCCTCCCCTAGCTTCCCTTTCTCTCAGAAAATGTATTATTACGATACATTGAGAATATAAAGGAACTGAATGGGAACACAACCAATAGTTCAGACTTCACTGTGAAAGTTGCTGAGGGGTTGTCTATTAGTGCCAATTTTTCTTAAAGCATTTCACCTGGGGCCGACCCCGGACTGTCCTGTAACTACCCAACATGTTTCACCTGTGAGAGTTGCATGAGACTAGCCGTAGGTGTCTGGCCTCCAACCTCGGACAGACATTTCTCTTTATAGAGAACCCCCATCCCCCCCCTTCAGAATAATGGGCGCTACCTTCGACAAGCCGCCGGCTTCCTGTCACCGTTAAAGGCCACTAAAGGGCGGTGTCCCCCATGGTAAATTCAGACAAATATGAAACTCTGGTATGTGACAAGGATTAAATATGTGGACAGTTTGGCAGATTACTATGAAAAGTACCCAGTATCACGTATCACCGTATTCTATGCATGGGTAGGTTAGGTTAGGTAGGTTGCTTGGGTTCGTACTTTTCTGGCTAGGATAGCACTTTGCATTTTGTACGTTGTGGCCAATCAGGAGAACCTGGCTGAGGTATTGAAGCCTAAGTCGTAATTGGATGGTGAGTTTCAGAAGGATATGGCCATATGTGCCACTCACAGCCGGCAACTCTGGGGATGGCAATTGGCCCCAATATGTATCTACAACCCGTGCTCAGACCAAGTCCATTCCATCCAGCGGTCGACCCCAAAGACGCATTCAGCAATTTTAACATTCAAACAGGAATTTTCTCAAATATAAATAAATATTATTAGATATTAGTTACTGTGCATATTTAGGCATTGGTTAGATTAGGTGTTTAGGTTCTGTTGGCGATTATTTGTATTTGTAGTACGTGGGTGAAGCATTACAGCGTTGTGGTTCGAACACAAGTCGTCAGTGAAGCACTTGTTCCGGAAGTGTTCGACGTCATCAGTTGTGAGTCGTGTGTAAACTGTTTTTCACTCATAAACAGCGGTTTGGCGGGTGGATGGAATGGTCTTTGCCCTTTGTTTACGAGGACGGACTGATCTAACAGACTTTGCCGCGCTTGACTAGCATTGTTGAATGACCTACAGTGGTTGACTCAAATTGCAGAGTTGCTGTTATTATTTTATTTAGGTAATTGATTATGTACCCCATACCCACCCTGTGTGAATGGATATGGAACTCCATACCATTCATATTGAATGGTATTGAGTTCCATACCCATCCTATGAGTGGTATTAGAGCCATACCCATCCTATGAGTGGTATTGGAGCCCATACCCATCCTATGAGTAGTATTGGAGACCATACCCATCCTATGAGTGGGATTGGAGCCGATACGCATCCTATGAGTGGGATTGGAGCCCATACCCTCCTATGAGTGGGATTGGAGCCCATCCCCATCCTATGAGTGGTATTGGAGCCTATACCCATCCAATGAGTGGTATTGGAGCCCATACCCATCCTATGAGTGTATTGGAGACCATACCCATCCTATGAGTGGTATTGGAACCCATACCCATCCTGTGAGTGGTACTGGAGCCCATACCCATCCTGTGAGTGGTATTGGATCCCACATCCATCCTGTGAGTGGTACTGGAGCCTACATCCACCTGTGAGTGGTACTGGAGCCCACATCCACCCCCTGTGAGTGGTACTGGAGCCCACATCCACCCTGTGAGTGGTACTGGAGCCCGTATCCATCCTGTGAGTGGTACTGGAGCTCACATCCACCCGTGGTGGTACTGGAGCTCCACATCCATCCTGTGAGTGGTACGGAGCTCCCACATCCATCCTGTGAGTGTACTGGAGCTCCACATCCACCTGTGAGTGGTTACTGGAGCTCCACATCCATCCTGTGAGTGGTACTGGAGCTCCACATCCACCTGTGAGTGGTACGGGCTCCACATCCTCCTGTGAGTGGTACTGGAGCTCCACATCCACCCTGTGAGTGGTACTTAGCTCCACATCCACCCTGTGAGTGGTACTGGAGCTCCACATCCACCCTGTTGAGTGGTACTGGAGCTCCACATCCACCTGTGATGGTACTGGAGCTCCACATCCACCCTGTGAGTGGTACTGGAGCCCACATCCTCCTGTGAGTGTACTGGAGCCCGTATCCCACCCCTGTGAGTAGTACTTGAGCTCCACATCCACCCTGTGAGTGGTACTGGAGCCCACATCCATCCTGTGAGTGGTA
>WNGS01164437.1:31136172-31154964 GCA_020271785.1 Procambarus virginalis
CATTCTGCCCCAAGAGTGTAACACTTATATGCGGTGCTGCAATGTTCAATGTGCTCTTGTAGCGCAATTGGTCATTTGGTATCACTGGATTTGTGCGCCCCTTGAGGGGATATGAAGTAGAGGAGGGTAGAAATACTTAAGCTATTTCTACCTTTGAGATTGTCTTAGTAGCTTTGGTCCCTTTGAGATGTATTTTGTCCCTTTGAGATGTATTTTGTCCCTTTGTCCCTTTGAGATGTATTTATATTGCTCGATAAACGTACTTGTACTTGAAGCGAATAGTGTTAATGTCACAGATTGTATCATACAGACTGTAATTTATTCAATTCTAATTATTTTCAGTGTGTTGTATTTCATTGATACCTAAATAATCCCCCATAGCTTCTTGTGTATCAGCACAAGATAATGTGTGTAATGAAGGAAGGGCGGAGAGGTAGAACGGCCTATTGACATAGCTCGAGTGCAGGGGGAGTTGTGTAAAACCCTGGCTTGTATCTCGGAGAGGCTGCAGGTTCCAGTAAGTTCTTAGAACTTCGGTTCAACCCTTTTTTAACCATGTCGTTGCTCAGTCAATTATGGCATCGTCTGGGATGCTCACAGATGTAGGTTCGAATCCTCGTCACGGCCCTTGTGGATTTGTTTATCAGCACAAGTTTTTAATTCTGCCTTGCCTTGTGTAAGATAAAACGGGCGCTGTGTAGTCTATCAGGCACCGAACTGTGCTTATGTATAACACCCGCAAGATAGGAACCCCCAACACCTGCACCAGAAAATGCTAGTGTCTTTAGAGTTTAGAGGACGCAGTCGAGCTTTACACAAGGTGTTGATATCGGATGTTTCTTTGCTGTGGCATTCTCCCGTTTTCTGTACGGTGGTGTTCATCCCACTCTCTTTGATCTCCATGTGAACTCTGTACTCGAAGTGGTCATCACTTAGTGGTATATTGTAGTGTTTTCTCTCAATGTCTGCTCCATCCTACGTGGAGATGAGGACAAGCCTAATCTGGTTGTTTGATCTATGTGTGTGTGTGTGTGTGTGTGTGTGTGTGTGTGTGTGTGCGTGCGTGCGTGCGTGCGTGCGTGTGTGTGTGTGTGTGTGTGTGTGTGTGTGTGTGTGTGTGTGTGCGTGCGTGCGTGTGTGTGTGGTGTGTGTGTGTGTGTGTGTGTGTGTGTGTGTGTGTGTGTGTGTGTGTGTGTGTGTGTGTGTGTGTGTGTGTGTGTGTGTGTGTGTGTGCGCGCGTGTGTGTGTGTGTGTGTGTGTGTGTGTGTGTGTGTGTGTGTGTGTGTGTGTGTGTGTGTGTGTGTGTGTGTGTGTGTACTATTTGTGCCTGCAGGATCGAGCTGGTAGCTCTTGGACCTCGCCTTTCTAACCGATTTATTTTATTATGTCTACTACTTACATTTCTCTCTTAACACGCACGCGCACACATCCTCAGGAAGCAGCCCGTGGCAGCTGTCTAATTCCCAGGTACCTATTTACTGCTATGCGAACAGAGCATCAGGGTGAAAGAAAATCTGCCCTATTGTTTCTGCCTCGGCCGGGAATCAAACCCGGGCCCTGAGAACTACGAACCCCGAGTGCTGTTCGCTCATCCGCGAGGCCCTGGATATATATATATATATATATATATATATATATATATATATATATATATATATTATATATATATATATATATGTGTGTGTGTGTGTGTGTATGTGCTCACCTAGATGTATTTGCAGAGGATGAACCTCAGCTCTTGGGTACCACCGCTTCCATCTCAACTGTTGGTGTATAGGTCCCAGAGGCTGTTGTTCTCTGTTATATCTACATTGATTGCTGGGTATGGAGTCTGCCTCAACCTTGGTGCCTTCCATTTATTCAGTATTCTAACACTGAAAAAATTCTTTGTAATGTGTGTGACTCGTTTAGGTGCCTAGATTCCATCTATGTTACCTTGTTCATGTACTACACCTGTTAAATTATATCATTGTCTGCCCTGTCTATTTCCCTGAGTATTTTGTATGTGGTAATCATGTCTCCCTTGTCTTTTCTTCCAGTGACGTGAAGTTTAACGTGTGTAGTCTTTTCTAATAGTTTCGTTTTGTGTTTAACGAGATAATGACTGGACGCTGGCGCCGTTTATTGTAGAAGTGATTAGACACAATATGGAAGATTATGGCGGACATTTTGTTCAGATTCCTAAAGGCACTTCATATTTTGACTATATTACTTTTTCTTGACTACTATTACTGGATACCTGGTTGATGGGGTTCTGGGAGTTCTTCTACTGCCCAAGCCCGGCCCGAGGCCAGGCTTGATTTGTGAGAGTTTGGTCCACCAGGCTGTTGCTTGGAGCAGCCCGCAGGCCCACATACCCACCACGGCCCGGTTGGTCCGGCTCGTCTTGAAGGAATCACTCCAGTTTTCTCTTGAAGATGTCCACGGTTGTTCCGGCAATATTACAAGCTACGTCATCAAATAATATATAATTGACGTCTTGTACACGCCAATCAAAATCTAAAATAGCTACCAGAGCGTTGAGTACTCCCTGAGTACAGTACATACCCCTGAGTGCAGTACCTACCGCTGAGTACAGTACTGGAGTTGTCTGTACTGGGTGCTGGTGGTGGTGGTCCCAGAATAGTGATGTCTTTGGTGGTGGTGAGACAAATAGTACTGCTGAGGCAGTTATTGACTCTCGCGGATCTCATCAAATTCATAGAAAAAGTGATATATAGGTTGTTTAATGGTTAAGCAACGACGGCGCTGGAACCAATCGTATTGGCGTTTGTCTTTCCATTGCAGACTTTCGGCGCCGTGGAAAGGGGGGGATCTGCTGCTTGGGTAACAGCTTCTCCCCCCGTATCAACCTACCCTGGCTTTGCGCCCTGGAGAGGAAACTCCAGACCGATAACCAGAGCGCAACTCCATAGTCTCCTGAGACTGACGGATGCCTACTATTGATTAAGTTCAAGGAGCGATTATATTGTCTTTATAACACTTTACGAGTAGCAGTTATCTCCGAGTAGCGTGAGGAAAACACAGGGTAACACTTGGCTTAGTTTAAGGAATAGACTTACTAATGTAGGGGACGCTTGAGTTAACTGTAGCCTCTGTTTAACGCAACAGTAAAATGTGTACTTGGATGAAAAAACGATTCTTCGCGGCCAAGAACCTGCCCGAAACGCTACGCGTACTAGTGGCTCTACAAGAATGTAACAACTCTTGTATATATATAAAAAAAAAAGGTGGGGATTGGTGTCGGTCAAATGGAATGGAATTATTAAGGGAAAGCACCAGGTTATTATGATTATATAGCACGGGGTCAGGATAGCGATTTGGGATGGGACGGGGAGAAGGAATGGTACCCGACCACTTGGACGGTCGGGGATTGAACACCGACCTGCTACATCATGTTAGAGAGATATGGAACGTCTAAGTGATAAAGGTTCCTGTAGGAACAACCTCAGTTAACACAGGGAACAACCAGCAGTAGTTAACTCTGCTCATCCATTACTGGCAGTTCTCAGCTGGGACACTGAGAGCTTACTGACACTTGGGTAATCATGATACATGCGCCATGTATCTTAATACCTCATCAAACACCAACTCTCTTGCACAATTATCACACAATCAGTGGTGAGCTAAGTGTGTGTGTGTGTATCACTCAGACAATGACAAGAGTAATCAGGGACTTCCACTAAGGCTTAGTTACGTGTTAACTGTCATTAGTCTCTCTTTAGTCTGTCACCACCTCCTGTCCAGGTGTTGGGTAGACGGAAAACATTGGTGGTTCACTATGGCTTTGGTCTCTGTGGTCACCTGTCCAGGTGTTGGGTAGACAGGACACATTGGTGGTTCACTATGGCTTTGGTCTCTGTGGTCACCTATCCAGGTGTTGGGTAGACAGGACACATTGGTGGTTCACTATGGCTTTGGTCTCTGTGGTCACCTATCCAGGTGTTGGGTAGACAGGACACATTGGTGGTTCACTATGGCTTTGGTCTCTATGGTCACCTGTCCAGGTGTTGGGTAGACGGGAAACATTGGTACACCTCAGAAAGATAAGAAACTTATCTTTCTATAAAAGAAACTATGAACCTCAGAAAGATAATCTCTCAATAAAATGTTTGGTGATAAACTCCTCTCGTCAACACTCAAGACGCTTCCTTCACACACTCTCATCTGCACCTTCTGTCGTTGGCGGCAGCACTTTCTTGGTGAGCCACGGTGGCATTAGCACCGCGGTCCTTGAAGAATGAACGGAACACTCGTGTAGCCACACCTGGCGTGGACCCGTTCTCGTATAAAGTAATGGCTACATAGAGAATCGAAAGTCCATTACAGGCGAAAGTCAAAGGGACATTTGAGGCACGGAAAATAGTTTATGAAATACCGGAAGTTGCAAAGTTGCTTCGCTTGGCCGGCTAGATGCTCTTTCTCTCCCAAACTATGCGGGATCTTGTGACGGGAACTACTGATTTTCCGCCAACATAGTTCGGCCACTCATTAAAGTAATGAGGTTCAACAAACCTCATTGGGTGTGAAATTTCTTGAAATATTGTGTAATTTACCCCACTAATTTGCTTAGATTGTAAGACAAATATGACGAAGGCGGCGGCAGAAGGTGCATTAAACGATTGAAAATTTGACGGGGTTCTGTCTTGCAGATCTTCTTGGTACAGGTGATGAAGAAAAAGGGGCACCTCTGCTTAGGAAGGGGCCGGGCTGCCTGTCCCCCCGCCTCTGTCATATGAGCGAGGTCGCTGACCCTTTGTAAAATGGTCGAGTGAGAGGAAGGAGGAATTATCAGGGGAAAGCGCCAAGCCATTACCACTATATAGCACTGGGAAGGGGTCAGGATAAGGATTCGGGATGGGACGGGTGGGAAAGAATGGTGCCCAACCACTTATTGTGGGTTGTGGTTTTTAATTTTTTTTTTAATAATACTGTTACTCTCGCACACAGAAGACTGTCCCTCGACCCATGTTCCTGACACAACTGAGGCGAACAAAATAGCCGCAGAGAACATTGGTGGCGGTAACGTGACAAAATAACCCAACACTCGTGTGTGAAAGGAAAATGATGACGTTTCGGCCCGCTCTTGGACAGACAACATTTGGACTTGAGAACTGTCCAGGACGGACCGAAACGTCGTCACTCTCTCATATTTGTGAGTTCGGTTTTCTAGCACAAATTAGATTGTTCTCAACCACTTGGGCTAGACGGTAGAACGACGGTCTCGCTTCATGCAGGTCGGTGTTCAATCTCCGACCTGAATTTTAAAACCGACCTGGAATGGATCACCAAGGCAAATGCGGAGGCATTTGCCGTGATGATCCATTCATAAACAGTATTGGCGTTTACGGCTTCGGCGGGTAGGCGGTTCCATGGGTTAATAACCTTGTGGGTGAGAAAGCATCTGGTGTTCTCAGTCCCACATGGTGACTTGTTGAGTTTGAACCCGTTGCTCCTAGTTTGTGTTACATCTGTCGTTTTAAAGTAATGGTCTGGATCAACATCCTCCAAATTGTTCAGTATTTTAAAAGTTTCAGGGAGATCCGCCCTGTCATGTCTGGTTTGCGGTGTTGGTAGCCCTGTGGCCCTCAACCATTCCTGATACGGGAGATGACTTAGCGCTGGAGAGTGTCTGGTGTAGACTTAGCTCTGGAGAGTGCCTGGTGTAGACTTAGCTCTGGAGAGTGTCTGGTGTAGACTTAGCTCTGGAGAGTGTCTGGTGTAGACTTATCTCTGGAGAGTGTCTGGTGTAGACTTAGCTCTGGAGAGTGTCTGGTGTAGACTTAGCGCTGGAGAGTGTCTGGTGTAGACTTAGCTCTGGAGAGTGTCTGGTGTAGACTTAGCGCTGGAGAGTGTCTGGTGTAGACTTAGCGCTGGAGAGTGTCTGGTGTTACACTTTCTCCAGAATAGCTAGGTCCTTCTGAAGATGAGGTCTCCCTCCATGCTTGGATACAGCAGTCCAGGTGGGGGCTCCAGAGATTTATACAGTTGAATCACTACCTTCCTTTCCTTAAAGTCAAAGGTACGCTTACCTGGTTGATGGGGTTCTGGGAGTTGTTCTGCTCCCCAAGCCCCATCAAGTCAAGCCCTCCCCAAGCAGGCTTGACTTGTGAGAGCTTGGTCCACCAGGCTGTTGGTTGGAGTGGCCCGCAGGCCCACATACCCCCACAGCCCGGTTGGTCCGGCACTCCTTGGAGAAAATGATCTAGTTTTCTCTTGAAGATGCCCATTGGTTCTGCTTGATCATGTGAGAAAAACGTACCAAGTGTTTGGTTGGCTTTTCTGACTGCTGCTCCAACTTGCTGACCAACTGTTAGTGAGTGGTGGATTTTGACTCAAGGTTCTTTTCATCGTCAATCTATCCTTTTTCGTATCCTGGCCGGGAGGATTGACTGGGCACCAATCCGTAACAGTAGCCTCTGTTTACCCAACAGTAAAATGGGTACGGGTTGTTAAACGATTTACCGGGTCGTATTCCAGGGAACATGGGATTAAGGACTTGCTTAATGCGTGCTAGTGGCTCTACAAAAATGTAAGAACTCTCTCTCTCTCTCTCCTCTCTCTCTCTCTCCTCTCTCTCTCTCTCTCTCTCTCTCTCTCTCTCTCTATATATATATATATATATATATATATATATATAGATATATTATATATATATATATATTATTATATAAATGTGCTATAATGTAACAGCATTGATTTGGTAGTTGTGGTGGCGGACGGGAAATTGGTCTCCTGCTTTGCAATGTTTGTGGTAAGGTTGCCAGGTATGCAACAGGTTGTAACCAATATGAATTTTAAAAAAATCATGGAGGTAATAAGGGCGTAAAATACTAGTGATATGTGAAGTAACAGGTGTGTGCCACAGTCGTTAACAATTGACAGGTGTGTATATAGCAGGGAGGTATAGCACTAGTAACTGAGGCCTTGTGACCGGTAGAGCAGGGAGGTATAGCACAGTAACCCAGGCCTGGTGACTGGTAGAGCAGGGAGGTATAGCACCAGTAACCCAGGCCTGGTGACTGGTAGTGCAGGGAGGTATAGCACCAGTAACCCAGGCCTGGTGACTGGTAGTGCAGGGAGGTATAGCACCAGTAACCCAGGCCTGGTGACTGGTAGTGCAGGGAGGTATAGCACAGTAACCCAGGCCTGGTGACTGGTAGTCCAGGGAGGTATAGCACCAGTAACCCAGGCCTGGTTGACTGTAGTGCAGGGAGGTATAGCACCAGTAACCCAGGCCTGGTGACTGGTAGAGCAGGGAGGTATAGCACCAGTAACCAGGCCTGGTGACTGGTAGTCCAGGGAGGTATAGCACCAGTAACCAGGCCTGGTGACTGGTAGTCCAGGGAGGTATAGCACCAGTAACCCAGGCCTGGTGACGGTAGAGCAGGAGGGTATAGCACCAGTAACCCAGGCCTGGTGACTGGTAGTCCAGGGAGGTATAGCACCAGTAACCCAGGCCTGGTGACTGGTAGTGCAGGGAGGTATAGCACCAGTAAACCCAGGCCTGGTGACTGGTAGAGCAGGGAGGTATAGCACCAGTAACACCAGGCCTGGTGACTGGTAGTCCAGGGAGGTTATAGCACCAGTAACCCAGGCCTGGTGACTGGTAGTCCAGGGAGGTATAGCACCAGTACCCAGGCCTGGTGACTGGTCGAGCAGGGAGGTATAGCACCAGTAACCCAGGCCTGGTGACTGGTCGAGCAGGGAGGCATCACACCACCGTCCCAGGCTGGAACTATCAACAGGTGACTGGTACGCTCCTGCGCCTATCCTCCATCCCCTCTCTCTCTCTCTGCTCCAGCGGAGACGTAATCAACCTCAACCTCCAACCTTGTGTATATATCATGCGGGACTTACCATTGAAAGGAGGAAGAGCGGGATTAGAAAGAGTTGGAAATAGACACATAAGATGTTATGGGTGAGTGCGCGCGCCGGCCTGGTCTGGGGAGGACCTCTGGCAGCTGGTGGCGCCTCGACCCAATGCCTCATCAGGTTATAGGATGGCGCCAGTGTGTATCTTATCGCAGTGACGGACACACTATACCTGTCTCGGACAGGTTCCTGGCGCGCTGCTCCTCCTGCTGCTGCCCGTCCACCCCCCCGACCCGTCTGCTTGTACGCCACAAGCCACCCACGCCTCTAATGGCCTTGTTTGATCACCGGTAAGACGGCCAAGTACTCTTCTTGTACAAGGATGATCTGGTGATTGGTTTTTGGGGGGGTATGGTTCCCCCCCGAGGCCTGGGGGGGTGGGTATGTTGCCCCAACTGATCATACCGTATGGATGAGACGTCAAGCCTGTCCTCTCACTTAATATCACATCTTTGGTGTTAGAGAAACGCCCGTCAGGGTTATTGTTTTAGCACCGTAAAATTGACGAATATCCATTGTTTAAGATTCAGCTACTAGGATCAAAAAGTTCCAAGTAGCACGGGCTATGGTGAGCCCGCATTAGACTTACATGCACATGAGCGGGGCTGTAACTGAGCGACTGGGGACGAATACCGAGCATCGGCCTCGGCACAGATTGGGTGCTCGGTAGGCTCGAGTGTTTATGGTCAGGAGAAAAACCGTTCACTTTTTTNGGCTTGTTGAGAATGCAGACTGTGCTGAAATGATTCAAACTTTTTAGTGCGTTCTGCTCCTGTGATGTGAGAATAACTTGAGCCATGTTTAGATTCATAGTGCCGACGAATATTGTATTCCTTCAGAACAGCAACACTGTCTCTACATATGAGGCATAAAGCTTTATCATTTGCTATCACAAAAAAGTACTTTATCTTCCATTCGTCATTAACTGACGGCACTCACTGTCCACTTTTCTTTTCTTTATCTTTTCCATATCTGAAAACATAAGGGTAAAATAAATAAATAAATTCTACAGGAAAAAAACAGCTTGTATGTGGTGTTAAAAAGCATAGCATATTATTATAAAGTGGTAAATATTATGGCAACAGCTTTCGTTGATAAACTTAATGGTTACCATTTTAACTATTTTAAACATGCAATATTTTTGGCTACAATAGTATTATTGCTATTTTGTATAACTAAGATAAAGGTATTGTCAAAGTACAGAGAAAAGAATATTGTACAGTGTTTGTGCTCCCTGAAACAGAAGCAGCGAAGCCCCACTCGCCCTCCATCCCCACAATATACAGTTATACACAACTGATTGGTTGTAATGCACAACACATACCTACCAGTACTAGTATCTGTGCGTCACACTATCGAGAGAGAGGAAAACTGACTCGGGCTGAGCGCCACCAGTCAGCAGCCCCAGCTTTGAATAATTCTGCGATGCCATTTGTACGATAATTATTTTTTCAAGGCCACCACACAGGGATTTGTTTGGCGGGCCGGATGAAATTATGTGGCGGGCCGGATGTGGCCCGCGGGCCATAGTTTGGAGACCCCTGGTCTAAACCATTTCCATGGGTTCCACCAGCCAGCCTCACCATGTGTGTATATAAAGATATCCTGGTGGTGATGGTATGACACAATCTAGGTTCACTAGCTGGGATATGAGGACAAGGACCTGAGATATGAGGACAAGGACCTGAGATATGAGGACAAGGACCTGAGATATGAGGACAAGGACCTGAGATATGAGGACAAGGACCTGAGATATGAGGACAAGGGGCCGAGACATAAGAACAGTGTGAAGGAACAGTGTCCAAACTCCCTTGGACCATCGGGAATCGAGGGCCGACTCTGTGAAAGTCCAGATCGTTGTTGTATTGACCAATCTAAGTGGCTGGAACTGACAATGCATCGGTAGTTACAATGCATTATCATTGCACAATACATTATCATCGTCACGTGTTGATAACGTCGTCGTTTTTCCATCTTGTGACGTGTTGTTTGGTCTTTATATCTTCAACCCCGTTATTGTGACTCGTCGTCTGCTTGCTCTGTCATTCTCGTATTGCTTCTCTTATTATTAACACTTTTATATATTTATTTATATACCAAAAGGTACATTGGGTTTGTGAGAGTACATAACATTGGTGTTCTTATATTCTTGCAAAGCCACTAACACGCAGAGCGTTTCCGGCATTTTCGTTCCACTCTCTCTTACAATTTTTATCGGTTCTCTTCTGTGCTCAGCTAGTTGAGCTTGCGGGGGCTGAGCTCTGGCTCTTTGGTCCCGCCTCTCAACTGTCAATCAACAGGTGTACAAATTCCTGAGCCTACTGGGCTCTATCATATCTACATTGTAAATTGTGTATGGAGTCAGCCTCCACCACATCACTGCCTAATGCATTCCACCTGTTAACTACTCTGACACTGAAAAAGTTCTTTCTAACTTCCCTGTGGCTCACTTGGGTACTGTTCTTCCTGCAGGACCTTGTAATTGTGCTTTCCCTTTGCGCCTCAAGGCACTCTGGTGCTGTGGGGCCTTGTTCATTACCGTGAGAGAGTGCCATGATTTGTTGGAAGATCGGACATCTTAACTTCTCTCATGGGCCTTCGAGTCATATCTGCATCGTTAACATCCTCGTCTTTTGACGCTTGCACTGCTATTCCATAAGAATGTACTATAAATGTAAATTTACTATAAAACCAAGAAAACTGCCAACCTACTCATGAGAAACTCTCCAGACACAAAGCAGAACGCTTTGAAAGAGACCAATGTCGTCTATGTCTTCAAATGCCCACTTGGGGACTGAAAGCCTCAAAGAACTCAGTATATAGGCAAGACAACAACATCTCTTTCCAGGCGATTAACGATGCATAAGCAACAGGGCTCTGTTAAGGAACATATAATCTCTTCCCACAACCAAACCATCACCAGAGAAGTCTAAAAAAAAACACGGAAATCATCGATAGATACAGCGATAGCAGGCGGCTTGATATCTGCGAGGCACTACACATTAAGAAATCAACAGCAAATTAATACACAACTATATTCTACCCACTTCAAGACTCCGCACCAATATAGAAGCATCAAGAAATATGGGCCAATAGGCCTTCTGCAGTTACTTCCATTCTTCCCCTTTAACTTTACCCAAAATATTACCCCATATTTCGTGTTCTATCCTGTGTTGAAAGTTTTGTTTTCACCTCATCCAAAACTGTTGTAACATATCACCTCACTCAAATGCAGGTATATAAAATGAAAAGCCGTTTGAATTATAGCATAGTAAGGAATCTGTTTGCAGGTTATAGTTGTGTGTGTGTAAACTAAAGTCTTTGAAAATGTAATAAGTTATTACGAAACGCGTTCAAGTGTCGCGTCAGACTAGAAATAAAAATGAATTTTGGAGAACTGATTTTTCAATTACCATCAACAGTGAAAAGAAACATAAGAAATATAGAGAAAATTCGTGTTAGAATTATTAATCTTACTTTTTCGGTCATATTTAATAATATATATATATATATATATATATATATATATATATATATATATAATATATATATAATATATATACACACACACACGTTTATGACCAGATACAAAGACTTAAGTTGCAATAGACATTCAGACAATTCAACAGTAAGTTACAATCTTGGTAGAAAATTTGTATATCTCTCCAGAATATCATCAAACTGTCAGTTGTGACACATCCAGGCTATTCATTCAGGAACAGTTGTTATCTCGGTGTTTCTATATACTTTAATCAGCTGGTAATCAACAACATAATGGGTGAGGGACCTTAACATACCATATAGTTCACACTTCGTGTCATTATCATTAATATCTGTACCATATTCCCAGTAATATTTGTACCCAAGCCTGAGCCGCATGTATAGAGTCACTACAAGCATTTCTCCTTTTACCATAAGTGAGATGTTGGTGTTTTGACTCGCACACACCTGTAGTGTTGAAGGGTGTTACTTCCCTCATACATTATACCTCTCCTCGCCATTTTTGTCTGTTCTTGAATATTTCTGATTTTGCTTCTGATTTGTCTCATGGTTAAAACACATTCAATGTCAACTTGTGGTCTGTATGTGGCGTGTTTGGTCAGGTCATCCGCCACCGCGTTGAGCACTAGTCCAACATGAGATGGAATCCACATGACTTTCACTTTGTGACCTTTCAACTGTATCTCATTTATCCTTTTCTTACAATCCCCAACTATGGACATGGAGACTGGATTTCGACTGTTTAAGGAATCAAGCGCTCCTCGGCTATCGACAAATACAAAAACATCTTTGTCGTTTGGTGTACTTCCTCCAAACCAGCCAGAATGGTCTGCAATTCAGCTAGTGTGGGGGACATATAATTACTAAGTCGAAGTTCAATTTTCCTGTCTATTCCCCTTATTAGGACACCACACTCTGCCCTGCCATCCTCCGCCACCGACCCGTCCCAATATACATGTGAACTATTGCCTCTTGGTAACCCGGATACCATGCTTCCATACAAACACCGCAACTGTCCCGGTTTATGCTGAAGGTTTTTCACCTTGTGGGGTACAGTTTCTACTTCTACCTTCTATGCTTTCCAGGGAGCAGACCTATTACGCTGTCGAGTGTTTGTAGTGGTCAGGTACATCGTTTTTCCTGAGGTCATGAGCTAATGCTGTCGTGTAGCATGTTTCTCTCCGTGTCCTGGAAGTGTGTGTCTCCGTGTCCTGGAAGTGTGTGTCTCCGTGTCCTGGAAGTGTGTGTCTCCGTGTCCTGGAAGTGTGTGTCTCCGTGTCCTGGAAGTGTGTGTCTCTGTGTCCTGGAAGTGTGTGTCTCCGTGTCCTGGAAGTGTGTCTCCGTGTCCTGGAAGTGTGTCTCCGTGTCCTGGAAGTGTGTCTCCGTGTCCTGGAAGTGTGTGTCTCCGTGTCCTGGAAGTGTGTCTCCGTGTCCTGGAAGTGTGTCTCCGTGTCCTGGAAGTGTGTGTCTCCGTGTCCTGGAAGTGTGTCTCCGTGTCCTGGAAGTGTGTCTCCGTGTCCTGGAAGTGTGTCTCCGTGTCCTGGAAGTGTGTGTCTCCGTGTCCTGGAAGTGTGTCTCCGTGTCCTGGAAGTGTGTCTCCGTGTCCTGGAAGTGTGTGTCTCTGTGTCCTGGAAGTGTGTCTCCGTGTCCTGGAAGTGTGTCTCTCCGTGTCCTGGAAGTGTGTCTCCGTGTCCTGGAAGTGTGTCTCCGTGTCCTGGAAGTGTGTCTCTCCGTGTCCTGGAAGTGTGTCTCCGTGTCCTGGAAGTGTGTCTCCGTGTCCTGGAAGTGTGTCTCTCCGTGTCCTGGAAGTGTGTCTCCGTGTCCTGGAAGTGTGTGTCTCCGTGTCCTGGAAGTGTGTGTCTCTGTGTCCTGGAAGTGTGTCTCCGTGTCCTGGAAGTGTGTCTCTCCGTGTCCTGGAAGTGTGTCTCTCCGTGTCCTGGAAGTGTCTCTCCGTGTCCTGGAAGTGTGTCTCTCCGTGTCCTGGAAGTGTCTCTCCGTGTCCTGGAAGTGTGTGTCTCCGTGTCCTGGAAGTGTGTCTCTCCGTGTCCTGGAAGTGTCTCTCCGTGTCCTGGAAGTGGAGTCGTGTCCTGGAAGTGTGTCTCCGTGTCCTGGAAGTGTGTCTCCGTGTCCTGGAAGTGGAGTCGTGTCCTGGAAGTGTCTCTCCGTGTCCTGGAAGTGTGTCTCCGTGTCCTGGAGGTGTGTGTCTCCGTGTCCTGGAAGTGTGTCTCCGTGTTCTGGAAGTGGAGTCGTGTCCTGGAAGTGTGTCTCCGTGTCCTGGAAGTGTGTCTCCGTGTCCTGGAAGTGTGTGTCTCCGTGTCCTGGAAGTGTCTCTCCGTGTCCTGGAAGTGTGTCTCTCCGTGTCCTGGAAGTGTGTCTCTCCGTGTCCTGGAAGTGTGTCTCTCCGTGTCCTGGAAGTGTGTCTCCGTGTCCTGGAAGTGTGTCTCTCCGTGTCCTGGAAGTGTGTGTCTCCGTGTCCTGGAAGTGTGTCTCTCCGTGTCCTGGAAGTGTGTCTCTCCGTGTCCTGGAAGTGTGTCTCCGTGTCCTGGAAGTGTCTCTCCGTGTCCTGGAAGTGTGTCTCCGTGTCCTGGAAGTGTGTCTCTCCGTGTCCTGGAAGTGTGTGTCTCCGTGTCCTGGAAGTGTGTCTCTCCGTGTCCTGGAAGTGTGTCTCTCCGTGTCCTGGAAGTGTGTGTCTCCGTGTCCTGGAAGTGTGTCTCTCCGTGTCCTGGAAGTGTGTCTCTCCGTGTCCTGGAAGTGTGTCTCCGTGTCCTGGAAGTGTGTCTCTCCGTGTCCTGGAAGTGTGTGTCTCCGTGTCCTGGAAGTGTGTCTCCGTGTCCTGGAAGTGTGTCTCTCCGTGTCCTGGAAGTGTGTCTTCGTGTCCTGGAAGTGTGTCTCTCCGTGTCCTGGAAGTGTGTCTCCGTGTCCTAGAAGTGTGTCTCTCCGTGTCCTGGAAGTGTCTCTCCGTGTCCTGGAAGTGTGTCTCCGTGTCCTGGAAGTGTCTCTCCGTGTCCTGGAAGTGGAGTCGTGTCCTGGAAGTGTGTCTCCGTGTCCTGGAAGTGTGTCTCCGTGTCCTGGAAGTGGAGTCGTGTCCTGGAAGTGTGTCTCTCCGTGTCCTGGAAGTGTGTCTCCGTGTCCTGGAAGTGTGTGTCTCCGTGTCCTGGAAGTGTGTCTCTCTGTGTCCTGGAAGTGTGTCTCTCTGTGTCCTGGAAGTGTCTCTCCGTGTCCTGGAAGTGTGTCTCTCCGTGTCCTGGAAGTGTCTCTCCGTGTCCTGGAAGTGTGTGTCTCCGTGTCCTGGAAGTGTGTCTCTCCGTGTCCTGGAAGTGGAGTCGTGTCCTGGAAGTGTGTCTCCGTGTCCTGGAAGTGTGTCTCCGTGTCCTGGAAGTGGAGTCGTGTCCTGGAAGTGTCTCTCCGTGTCCTGGAAGTGTGTCTCCGTGTCCTGGAAGTGGAGTCGTGTCCTGGAAGTGTGTCTCCGTGTCCTGGAAGTGTGTCTCCGTGTCCTGGAAGTGTCTCTCCGTGTCCTGGAAGTGTGTCTCTCCGTGTCCTGGAAGTGTGTCTCTCCGTGTCCTGGAAGTGTGTGTCTCCGTGTCCTGGAAGTGTGTGTCTCCGTGTCCTGGAAGTGTGTCTCCGTGTCCTGGAAGTGTGTCTCCGTGTCCTGGAAGTGTGTCTCCGTGTCCTGGAAGTGTGTCTCCGTGTCCTGGAAGTGTGTCTCTCCGTGTCCTGGAAGTGTGTCTCTCCGTGTCCTGGAAGTGTGTCTCTCCGTGTCCTGGAAGTGTGTCTCCGTGTCCTGGAAGTGTGTCTCCGTGTCCTGGAAGTGTGTCTCCGTGTCCTGGAAGTGTGTCTCCGTGTCCTGGAAGTGTGTCTCTCCGTGTCCTGGAAGTGTGTCTCTCCGTGTCCTGGAAGTGTGTCTCTCTGTGTCCTGGAAGTGTGTCTCCGTGTCCTGGAAGTGTGTCTCCGTGTCCTGGAAGTGTGTCTCCGTGTCCTGGAAGTGTGTCTCCGTGTCCTGGAAGTGTGTCTCCGTGTCCTGGAAGTGTGTCTCCGTGTCCTGGAAGTGTGTCTCACCGTGTCCTGGAAGTGTGTCTCTCCGTGTCCTGGAAGTGTGTCTCTCCGTGTCCTGGAAGTGTGTCTCTCCGTGTCCTGGAAGTGTGTTTCTCCGTGTCCTGGAAGTGTGTCTCCGCGTGTCCTGGAAGTGTGTCTCCGTGTCCTGGAAGTGTGTCTCCGTGTCCTGGAAGTGTGTCTCCGTGTCCTGGAAGTGTGTCTCTCCGTGTCCTGGAAGTGTCTCTACGAATCCTGGAAGTGTGTCTCTCCGTGTCCTGGAAGTGTGTCTCTCCGTGTCCTGGAAGTGTGTCTCCGTGTCCTGGAGGTGTCTCTCCGTGTCCTGGAAGTGTGTCTCCGTGTCCTGGAAGTGTCTCTCCGTGTCCTGGAAGTGTGTCTCCGTGTTCTGGAAGTGTGTGTCTCCGTGTCCTGGAAGTGTGTGTCTCCGTGTCCTGGAAGTGTGTGTCTCCGTGTCCTGGAAGTGTGTCTCTCCGTGTCCTGGAAGTGTGTCTCTCCGTGTCCTGGAAGTGTGTCTCCCGTGTCCTGGAAGTGTGTCTCTCCGTGTCCTGGAAGTGTGTCTCTCCGTGTCCTGGAAGTGTGTCTCTCCGTGTCCTGGAAGTGTGTCTCCCCGTGTCCTGGAAGTGTGTCTCTCCGTGTCCTGGAAGTGTGTACGTCACTCAAGCAAGTCTGAACGCTTTGAAGGATCTATTATCCCCTCCTCGTCATGGAGCACATAGAGCTACAAGCATTCTGCCCCAAGAGTGTAACACTTATATGCGGTGCTGCAATGTTAAATGTGAGTCTTGTACTGCAATTGGTCGATTTGTACTCACTGGATTTGTGCGCCCCTTGAGGGGATATGAAGTACAGGAGGGTAGAAATAGCCTTAGCTATTTCTACCTTTGAGATGTATTTTGTCCCTTTGAAATGTATTTTGTCCCTTTGAGATGTATTTTGTCCCTTTGTCCCTTTGAGATGTATTTTATTGTCTCGATAAACGTACTTGTACTTGAAGCGAATAGTGTTAATGTCACAGATTGTATCATACAGACTGTAAATTTAATTCAATTCTAATTATTTCAGTTGTTGTATTTCATTGATACCTAAGAATAATCCCCCATAGCTTCTTGTGTATCAGCACAAGATAATGTGTGTAATGAAAGAAGGGCCGAGAGGTAGAACGGCCTATTGACATAGCTCGAGTGCAGGGAGGAGTTGTGTAAAACCCTGGCTTGTATCTCGGAGAGGCTGCAGGATCCAGTAAGTTCAGTAGAACTTCGGTTTCAACCCCTTTTTTAACCATGTCGTTGCTCAGTCAATTATGGCATCGTCTGGGATGCTCACAGATGTAGGTTCGAATCCTCGTCACGGCCCTTGTGGATTTGTTTATCAGCACAAGTTTTTAATTCTGCCTTGCCTTGTGTAAGATAAAACGGGCGCTGTGTAGTCTATCAGGCACCGAACTGTGCTTATGTATAACACCCGCAAGATAGGAACCCCCAACACCTGCACCAGAAAATGCTAGTGTCTTTAGAGTTTAGAGGACGCAGTCGAGCTTTACACAAGGTGTTGATATCGGATGTTTCTTTGCTGTGGCATTCTCCCGTTTTCTGTGCGGTGGTGTTCATCCCACTCTCTTTGATCTCCATGTGAACTGTACTCGAAGTGGTCATCACTTAGTGGTATATTGTAGTGTTTTCTCTCAATGTCTGCTCCATCCTACGTGGAGATGAGGACAAGCCTAATCTGCTTGTTTGGTCTATGTGTGTGTGTGTGTGTGTACTCACCTATTTGTACTCACCTATTTGTGCTTGCGGGGGTTGAGCTTTGGCTCTTTGGTCCCGCCTCTCAACTGTCAATCAACTGGTGTACAGATTCCCGAGCCTACTGGGCTCTATCATATCTACCCTTGAAACTGTGTATGGAGTCAGCCTCCACCACATCACTGCCTAAAGCATTCCATCCGTTAACTACTCTGACACTGAAAAAGTTCCTTCTAACGTCTCTGTGGCTCATGTGGGTACTCAGTTTCCACCTGTGTCCCCTTGTTCGCGTCCCCCCAGTGTTGAATAGTTTGTCCTTGTCTACCCGGTCGATTCCTCTGAGGATTTTGTAGGTTGTGATCATATCTCCCCTTACTCTTCTGTCTTCCAGTGTCGTAAGGTGCATTTCCCGCAGCCTTTCCTCGTAACTCATGCCTCTTAGTTCTGGGACTAGTCTAGTGGCATACCTTTGGACTTTTTCCAGCTTCGACTTGTGCTTGACAAGGTACGGGCTCCATGCTGGGGCTGCATACTCCAGGATTGGTCTTACATATGTGGTGTACAAGATTCTGAATGATTCCTTACACAGGTTCCTGAACGCTGTTCTGATGTTAGCCAGCCTCGCATATGCCGCAGATGTTATCCTTTTTATGTGGGCTTCAGGAGACAGGTTTGGTGTGATATCAACTCCTAGATCTTTCTCTCTATCCGTTTCATTAAGTACTTCATCTCCTATACTGTATCCTGTGTCTGGCCTCCTGTTTCCACTGCCTAGTTTCATTACTTTGCATTTACTCGGGTTGAACTTCAACAGCCATTTGTTGGACCATTCACTCAGTCTGTCTAGGTCGTCTTGTAGCCTTCTACTATCGTCCTCAGTTTCAATCCTCCTCATAATTTTTGCATCATCGGCAAACATTGAGAGAAACGATTCTATACCCTCTGGGAGATCATTTACATATATCAGAAACAGTATAGGTCCAAGGACTGACCCCTGCGGGACTCCACTCGTAACGTCTCGCCAATCTGAGACCTCACCCCTCACACTGACTCTTTGTCTCCTGTTGCTTAGGTACTCCTGTATCCAACGGAGTACCTTCCCTTTCACTCCAGCCTGCATCTCCAGCTTTTGACTAGTTTCTTGTGTGGCACTGTATCAAAGGCTTTCTGACAATCCAAAAATATGCAGTCTGCCCACCCTTCTCTTTCTTGCCTTATTTTTGTTGCCTGGTCGTAGAATTCAAGTGTGTGTGTGTGTGTGTGTGTGTGTGTGTGTGTGTGTGTGTGTGTGTGTGTGTGTGTGTGTGTGTGTGTGTGTGTGTGTACTATTTGTGCCTGCAGGATCGAGCTGGTAGCTCTTGGACCTCGCCTTTCTAACCGATTTATTTTATTATGTCTACTACTTACATTTCTCTCTTAACACGCACGCGCACACATCCTCAGGAAGCAGCCCGTGGCAGCTGTCTAATTCCCAGGTACCTATTTACTGCTATGCGAACAGAGCATCAGGGTGAAAGAAAATCTGCCCTATTGTTTCTGCCTCGGCCGGGAATCAAACCCGGGCCCTGAGAACTACGAACTCCGAGTGCTGTTCGCTCATCCGCGAGGCCCTGGATATATATAT
>WNGS01164437.1:31156810-31170340 GCA_020271785.1 Procambarus virginalis
TACATACAGTGGCCGGCTGTTGGGAAGGTCACACTACATACAGTGGCCGGCTGTTGGGAAGGTCACACTACATACAGTGGCCGGCTGTTGGGAAGGTCACACTACATACAGTGGCCGGCTGTGGGGAAGGTCACACTACATACAGTGGCCGGCTGTGGGAAGGTCACACTACATACAGTGGCCGGCTGTTGGGAGGGTCACACTACATACAGTGGCCGGCTGTTGGGGAAGGTCACACTACATACAGTGGCCGGCTGTTGGGAAGGTCACACTACATACAGTGGCCGGCTGTTTGGACAAGGTCACACTACATACAGTGGCCGGCTGTTGGAAGGTCACACTACATACAGTGGCCGGCTGTTGGGAGGGTCACACTACATACAGTGGCCGGCTGTTGGGAAGGTCACACTACATACAGTGGGCGGCTGTGGGAGGTCACACTACATACAGTGGCCGGCTGTTGGGAAGGTCACACTACATACAGTGGCCGGCTGTTGGGAAGGTCACACACTGTCGCGCGATGCACACTTCTCTCCTCTCTGAAGAGGAGAGAAGTGCTCTACCCTCTACCCTACCCTCTGAGGGTAGAGCAAATGCACAATTCAAACACTCACTTGTATAGGGGCCTGATTAAGGCAGCGTCTGGGATGCTCTCGGACGTAGGTTCGAATCCTCGTCACGGCCCTCGTGGATTTGTTCACTCAGGTTTTGAATTGTAGTTCAAGGTAGTTCAAACACTCAGGTATTCATGTAGTCTAAGGCGCCACGATGGGTAGGGGTGGGTGCATAATAAATGAACTACACTATATTGTATTCTGGTATTCCTGTGTGAGACATTTTTGAATTTGTGTGTAAAAATTGCCGTATTTTTTCGTCCTTACATTTACTAATTCGTCTATTTGAAAATTGACATTGATGGCGCATATTTATATATTCTTTGTCATCGTTAACAAATAATTGTGGTTTGTATTGCTACGCTTCGCTGAGTGTCTGTGTATTCACCTAGCTGTATTCACCTAGTTGTGCTTGCGGGGGTTGAGCTCTGCTCTTTCGGCCCGCCTCTCAACTGTCAATCAACTACTAATTTTTTTTCCACACACACTCCCGTTCCTACCCCTAGCAAACAGCCCGTAGCAGCTGTCTAACTCCCAAGTACCTATTTACTGCTAGGTGAATAGATTTATCAGGGTGAAAGAAACTGCCCATTTTTGTTTCCGCTGGGACCGGGAATCGAACCCCGGACCTCAGGATTACGTATCCATCGTGCTGTCCACTCAGCCACCAGCGCCTTTAAAACATCTGCCCCGAGTGAGGATCGAACTCACGACCTTGAGATTATGAGACTCACGCGCTGCCTACTGCGCCATCGAGGCTTGTATGTGTGTGTGTGTGTGTGTGTGTGCATGCCTGTCAGTAAGAACACACACATACACAGCTATATGGGTCTGATAGCTGAGTGCACAGCGCTCTGTACTCGTAATCCTAGGGTCCTGGTTCGATCTCGTCGCCGGCAGAGCTCTACAAATGGGCAGAGTTTCTTTCACCCTGATGTCCCTGTTACCTAACAGTAAGTAGGTACCTGCGAGTTAGACAGCTGCTACGGGCTGCTTCCTGGGGGGGGGGGGATGAATTGATTGACAGTTGAGAGGCAGGCCGAAAGAGCAGAGCTCAACCACCGCAAGCACAACTAGGTGAATACACTCAGGGAAGCCTCGCGGCTGAGTGGACACCGCTCGGGGGGGGAGGGGGTTGTAGTCCCAAGGGCCTGGGTTCGATTCCCAGACGAGGCGGAAACAAATGGGCATAGTTTTTTACCCCGATGCCGCTGTTCACCTAGCAGTAAATAGATACCTGGGAGTTAGACAATAGCTGCTACGGGCTTCTTCCTAGTGTTGTGTGTGTGTATTATTCACCTAGTTGTGCTTGCGGGGTTGAGCTTTGCTCTTTCGGCCCGTTAGTAGTTACTAACTACTATTCCCCCCCCCCACACACACGTGTGTGTGTGTGTGTGAGGGAAAAATATATGTAATACACATAGAGGAAAGAGAAACTGGTTAAAATGGCGGGGTCCAAGAGCTAATAGCTCGATTCTACAGAAACAAATAGTAAATACAAACAGTAATATACTTATACACACAAGCCTCGATGGCGCAGTAGGCAGCGCGTGAGTCTCATAATCTCAAGGTCGTGAGTTCGATCCTCACTCGGGGCAGATGTTTTCATGAAAATTGCTGATGTTACACTGCTTGATACCTGCTTGATGGGGCTCTGGGAGTTCTTCTACTCCCCAAGCCTGGCCTCGACCAAGCCCAGCCCGAGGCCAGGCTTGACATGTGAGAGTTTGGTCCACCAGGCTGTTGCTTGGAGCGGTCCGCAGGCCCACATACCCACCTGGTTGGTCCGGCACTCCTTGGAGGAAACAATCTAGTTTCCTCTTGAAGATGTCCACGGTTGTTCCGGCAATATTTCTTATGCTCGCTGGGAGGACGTTGAACAACCGCGGACCTCTGATGTTTATACAGTGTTCTCTGATTGTGCCTATGGCACCTCTGCTCTTCACTGGATCAATCTTGCATTTTCTTCCATATCGTTCACTCCAGTTCGTTGTTATTTTACTGTGTAGATTAGGGACTTGGACCTCCAGTATTGTCCACGTGTATATTACTTGAGATACTGAGATACACTGAAGGTCTAAACCAGGGGTCTCCAAACTTTTCAATGTAAGAGCCACATTATATATTTCCCATATTTATGCGGGCCGAAGGAATAAAAAATGAAAAAAAAACAAAAACAAATCAGTGCCAGTAATTTAATTTTCTCAAATATTAAAGTATAAACATGGAAAAATTAAAACATATCTTTTTGGAAAAAATTAGGGTAAACTAGATTCCTGCCTTTAGTTTTATGCAACCAAATTAGTGTGACGAATGATACTGTCGTTTGACTTCAAAATTTCATTAAAATCAGGTTCCAGATTAGATGAGCCAATTGTAAGAATTGATTTCAAGTGATCATCAGACAAATTTGCTCGATAGTTAGATTTCACATACTTCATTTTGGAAAATGTTTGTTCACACAAGTATGTTGAACCAAAAATGGACACAAAACTACAAGCAAACTTTATCAAATTTGGAAACTGATCTGGCTGCAGGCATTTATAAAACTCAATCAGATTTCCTTCTCTATACTTATCTTTCAGTCTGTCATCTGCCTGGAGATCAATAATTTCCATTTGAAATTGAGTTGGAAGATTTTCAGCATTGCAGTCAAATGGATTATGAAAGAGCCTGATTTCATTTGCTTTGGCATCAAGGTCAGCAAATCGCTTCTGAAACTGTTTTTTCAAATCTGAAATTATTTCATTTGCAAATGAAAAAGGAAATTCAACTTTACTTTCTGCATGAAATTTTTCACAACATGGAAAATGAGCAAAATTCTTAACCTTACCTGGCCTTCAAGTAGCGCAAGTTTTGCTCTGAATGCCTTGACATGAACAAAGTAGTCACTGATCAAAGTTGTTTTGCCTTGCAATTTCAGATTCAAGTTATTCATATGACCTGTCATATCTGCAAAAAATGCCAATTTCCAAATCCATTCACATTCTGATAATAATGGCTGAGGTTTATTTTTCTCTGTGAGAAATAAATCAATTTCTAATCTGAGCTCAAAGAAATGCAGCAAAACCTTTCCACAACTAAGCCATCTAACTGCTGTATAATAAGGCAAGTCAACAAACTCCGCATCAATTTCTTTCAAGAAATCACGGAACTGGCGATGGTTGAGTGCATGAGATCTAATGAAATTAACCACAGAAACAACAGGTTTCATGACACAAGACATATCAACATATTTTAGGCACAATGCTTGTTGATGGATAAGGCAATGCAAAAAAATGGGTTTTGAGAATCCTCCAACCTCACAAGCTGTTGTAATTTGCCCAACCAAACCCTTCTTTGTCCCAGACATATTTTCCTCCATCAATTGTCACACACTGCACTTGTTTCCATTCCAGGTTATATTCTGTCATAGTTTTACTTACTTCATTGAAAATGTCCTCTCCAGTTGTTGTGGTGTGCATGCTGTGAACTGATGCTAATTCTTGGGTCACATTAAATTCACTATCAACACCACGAATGAATACTAAGAGCTGAGAAGTATCACACACATCAGTTGATTCATCCAACGCAAGAGAATACCAACAAAATCTTTTGTTTTTCCTTTATTTGCCGAATTATGTCGCCTCCTAAATCTTCAATTCTACGAGCAACAGTATTTGACCCAAGACTTATCATTTTGAAGAGGTTTACTTTTTCTGGACATACCTCTCCTGCTGCTTCCACTATACACTCTTTTATGATACTACCATCAGTGAAAGGTTTTCCTTTTTTGGCCAACACATAGGCAACTTTGTAACTGGCTCTAGTTGAAGTTTCATTTTCAGATTTTTTCTTACTGAAAACAGCTTGTTGAGAATGCAGACTGTGCTGAAATGATTCAAACTTTTTAGTGCGTTCTGCTCCTGTGATGTGAGAATAACTTGAGCCATGTTTAGATTCATAGTGCCGACGAATATTGTATTCCTTCAGAACAGCAACACTGTCTCTACATATGAGGCATAAAGCTTTATCATTTGCTATCACAAAAAAGTACTTTATCTTCCATTCGTCATTGAACTGACGGCACTCACTGTCCACTTTTCTTTTCTTTATCTTTTCCATATCTGAAAACATAAGGGTAAAATAAATGAAATAAATTCTACAGGAAAAAAAACAGCTTGTATGTGGTGTTAAAAAGCATAGCATATTATTATAAAGTGGTAAATATTATGGCAACAGCTTTCGTTGATAAACTTAATGGTTACCATTTTAACTATTTTAAACATGCAATATTTTTGGCTACAATAGTATTATTGCTATTTTGTATAACTAAGATAAAGGTATTGTCAAAGTACAGAGAAAAGAATATTGTACAGTGTTTGTGCTCCCTGAAACAGAAGCAGCGAAGCCCCACTCGCCCTCCATCCCCACAATATACAGTTATACACAACTGATTGGTTGTAATGCACAACACATACCTACCAGTACTAGTATCTGTGCGTCACACTATCGAGAGAGAGGAAAACTGACTCGGGCTGAGCGCCACCAGTCAGCAGCCCCAGCTTTGAATAATTCTGCGATGCCATTTGTACGATAATTATTTTTCAAGGCCACCACACAGGGATTTGTTTGGCGGGCCGGATGAAATATGTGGCGGGCCGGATGTGGCCCGCGGGCCATAGTTTGGAGACCCCTGGTCTAAACCATTGCCTTGGGTTCCACCAGCCAGCCTCACCATGTGTGTATATAAAGATATCCTGGTGGTGATGGTATGACACAATCTAGGTTCACTAGCTGGATATGAGGACAAGGACCTGAGATATGAGGACAAGGACCTGAGATATGAGGACAAGGACCTGAGATATGAGGACAAGGACCTGAGATATGAGGACAAGGACCTGAGATATGAGGACAAGGGGCCGAGACATAAGAACAGTGTGAAGGAACAGTGTCCAAACTCCCTTGGACCATCGGGAATCGAGGGCCGACTCTGTGAAAGTCCAGATCGTTGTTGTATTGACCAATCTAAGTGGCTGGAACTGACAATGCATCGGTAGTTACAATGCATTATCATTGCACAATACATTATCATCGTCACGTGTTGATAACGTCGTCGTTTTTCCATCTTGTGACGTGTTGTTTGGTCTTTATATCTTCAACCCCGTTATTGTGACTCGTCGTCTGCTTGCTCTGTCATTCTCGTATTGCTTCTCTTATTATAAACACTTTTATATATTTATTTATATACAAAAGGTACATTGGTTTGTGAGAGTACATAACATTGGTGTTCTTATATTCTTGCAAAGCCACTAACACGCAGAGCGTTNCGGAAGTGTTCGGACGTCATCAGTTGTGAGTCTTGTGTAAATCGCTTTTCATTCACTCATTAACAGGGTTTGGTGGCTGCATTAACGAGCTTGGATATTTGTATGCGAGGACGGGCTGTATGAGGAGGATGTAAACCTCAAGGAGTGCCCAGGGATCATAGGTTCGAATCCTCATGGCTCGCTGATTATCTCAGTAATTGGATAGTTACAGACTTAGTCATATTGCTTCGATAACAATTTGGTGTTTTTTTTAGCTTGATGTAATATTTAATACAAAATTTAATATATATATATTCCCTCGCATATATCTTAAAACTAGAGGGAATTATGAGCTTGAGGAAGGAACGACGCAATGAGCGCCTTGCGACGACAGCGCCGCCGCCAGTGTGTGCCGGACACTTGAGGACGACCGTCCCGCCCTCGCCTTGGTGCTGGAGACGGGATTTCTGTTTTTTTCGGGTGTTCTTGTGCTAAGTGGTGACTTTCCGGGTGTTCTTGTGCTAAGTGGTGACTTTCCGGGTGCTCGCCGAGCTTCCAGCGAGACAGGACACTTACGGACAGGCGAGTGACCACGTCAAACCTGTCCCGGAACACAAATGTTAAAGGCGGGAATACAACTTTGCTATTTACACCTCCAAGATCCGAGTGACGCATGACGTCGTCCCCGTCGGCCTCTGGTACACCGTCAGTGCCCCTGCCTCCCCTGTTCTCACCGCTTCTCATAGCCACTCATGGACGTATAGTGAGGAGGATGGTGAGGACCCAGCCATCACCATCACAGGTAAGGCTGTCACAATCATTCTCACAGGAGACCACATCCTCCATTATATCTTCGTGTGGGCCCAAACCACTCTGCTAAGAGTAGCATTACGATTAAGGCAGCGTCTGGGATGCTCTCGGACGCAGGTTCGAATCCCCGTCACGGCCCTTGTGGATTTGTTTACTCTGCTACGAGGTTACAGCGGCCTGTAACCACTCTTGCTACTCTACTGCTCTTGGCCTACTGCTACTTGCTTGTAGCCACTCTTGTAGGTGTCTACAACTCAAATCATTTATATATATATATATATATATATATATATATATATATATATATATATATATATATATATATTTTACCTCTAGCAAACGTATTCAAACGTACAAAAAGTGACTGTTGTACCTGGAAAATACTCCAGAGGGTATGCTTAAGAATTGAGTAGTACTGGACAACCTAACCTATCCTAGGACTAATCATGGATTCTTAGGCCTAATATATGGCATCTTAGTCCTAATTTAGTACATATGTGCTTACTAGGCCTAGAAAAGTCCCCAGGTGGTCCCCAGGTGGTCCCCAGGTGGAGTGCCAGGTGGTCCCCAGGTGGAGTGCCCGGTGGTCCCCAGGTGGAGTGCCCGGTGGTCCCCAGGTGGGGTACCAGGTGGTCCCCAGGTGGAGTGCCCGGTGGTCCCCAGGTGGAGTGCCCGGTGGTCCCCAGGTGGGGTACCAGGTGGTCCCCAGGTGGAGTGCCCGGTGGTCCCCAGGTGGAGTGCCCGGTGGTCCCCAGGTGGAGTACCAGGTGGGGTGCCCGGTGGTCCCCAGGTGGAGTGCCCGGTGGTCCCCAGGTGGGGTACCAGGTGGTCCCCAGGTGGAGTGCCCGGTGGTCCCCAGGTGGGGTGCCCGGTGGTCCCCAGGTGGGGTACCAGGTGGTCCCAGGTGGAGTGCCGGTGGTCCCCAGGTGGGGTACCAGGTGGTCCCCAGGTGGGGTACCAGGTGGTCCCCAGGTGGGGTACCAGGTGGTCCCCAGGTGGGGTGCCCGGTGGTCCCCAGGTGGAGTGCCCGGTGGTCCCCAGGTGGGGTACCAGGTGGTCCCCAGGTGGAGTGCCCGGTGGTCCCCAGGTGGAGTGCCCGGTGGTCCCCAGGTGGGGTACCAGGTGGTCCCCAGGTGGAGTGCCCGGTGGTCCCCAGGTGGAGTGCCCGGTGGTCCCCAGGTGGGGTACCAGGTGGTCCCCAGGTGGAGTGCCCGGTGGTCCCCAGGTGGAGTGCCCGGTGGTCCCCAGGTGGAGTACCAGGTGGTCCCCAGGTGGGGTGCCCGGTGGTCCCCAGGTGGAGTGCCCGGTGGTCCCCAGGTGGGGTACCAGGTGGTCCCCAGGTGGAGTGCCCGGTGGTCCCCAGGTGGAGTGCCCGGTGGTCCCCAGGTGGGGTACCAGGTGGTCCCCAGGTGGGGTACCAGGTGGTCCCCAGGTGGAGTGCCCGGTGGTCCCCAGGTGGAGTGCCCGGTGGTCCCCAGGTGGGGTACCAGGTGGTCCCCAGGTGGGGTACCAGGTGGTCCCCAGGTGGGGTACCAGGTGGTCCCCAGGTGGGGTACCAGGTGGTCCCCAGGTGGGGTACCAGGTGGTCCCCAGGTGGGGTACCAGGTGGTCCCCAGGTGGGGTACCAGGTGGTCCCCAGGTGGGGTACCAGGTGGTCCCCAGGTGGGGTACCAGGTGGTCCCCAGGTGGGGTACCAGGTGGTCCCAGACCAGCACTAACTACCATACGTGAGTAGTGGTGTTTACACTAACATAATTGCACTGAGGGCATTCTTCACTTCCCATTGGATATATTTTGCACTTCGTATCATCATTGTGTTCTGTAAAGTCTTCTGACATTATTTATCCAATTCTTGTTGTTGCTCCTTTCTAAAAAGAAATTTGTATCATGTATCCTGTGTCCTTGTAATTGTTATGTATCCACCATCAAAGTCATTTTCATACCCGATAAGACTTCAATGATTTTCTTAAGAACAAGATATCTTGCTAAGGTGTTGCATAGGCTTTTTTTTATTACAAATTATTTTCCTGCGGTCTTAGTGGTTGGGAAGTTAAGGAAGTTTACGTAAACAGTGCATTTAGCAATTGAAATCTGATTTAAAGCCTATCACCAAATGATGGGTAAAAACTATAATTGTCTTCTCAGGTCGTGATGTAATCCTGAAAGCCATTATTGTCTTATTGACAAATGACGTATTAATGATACTTAAAAAATGAATATTTACCTTCTATTCAATATTAAAAAAATTCTTGAATAAATCGTCAATGATGTAATGCCAGAAATATTAGCGAAGTATCCAAAATTTGCTTACTGTAGGTAATGCATGCTCATGACTGTAAAGCTGCCGCCCAGTTGGGCGGATGTGGAGCACATGACTGTAAAGCTGCCGCCCAGTTGGGTGGATGTGGAGCCGATGACTGTAAAGCTGCCGCCCAGTTGGGCGGATGTGGAGCACATGACTGTAAAGCTGCCGCCCAGTTGGGTGGGTGTGGAGCAAATGACTGTATAGCTGCCGCCCAGTTGGGAGGGTGTGGAGCAAGACTAGTAACTGTGTGACTCACCATAGATGTAAAGTGCCTTGTATAGTGACTGTTGTGAGCCTCTTGTTGAATCACTTGTGATATAAAAAGATTACTAATATGTATTTTTGTACATGGATGTATATATATGTACATGTAACATTAACGATTGTGTAGCTAGCTTCGAAAGATTGTCACTTAGCTAAACAAACTCTGGGGGTTCAGAGTTCCTGAACCCATTATGTGCCTCTAACCCTTTCCACCATCGCCCACGGCATGGGTGTATGGGGGTGCATAATAAAGAAAGAAAGAAAGAAAGAAAGAAAGAAGTTATCATTTTCACGGTTGTATACTGTAAGTAATGAGAGTGCGTATTAACATAGGCTACTGGTAACATAAAACATTTGTTTACACTTATCAGCTGCACAGTAACAGGCTACTGGTAACATAAAACATTTGTTTACACTTATCAGCTGCGCATTAACAGGCTACTGGTAACATACAACATTTGTTTACACTTATCAGCTGCACAGTAACAGGCTACTGGTAACATACAACATTTGTTTACACTTATCAGCTGCACAGTAACAGGCTACTGGTAACATACAACATTTGTTTACACTCATCAGCTGCGCATTAACAGGCTACTGGTAACATACAATATTTGTTTACACTTATCAGCTGCGCATTAACAGGCTACTGGTAACATACAACACTTGTTTACACTTATCAGCTGCACATTAACAGGCTACTGGTAACATACAATATTTGTTTACACTTATCAGCTGCGCATTAACAGGCTACTGGTAACATACAATATTTGTTTACACTTATCAGCTGCGCATTAACAGGCTACTGGTAACATACAACACTTGTTTACACTTATCAGCTGCACAGTAACAGGCTACTGGTAACATACAACATTTGTTTACACTTATCAGCTGACTGATCCGAGTCATGCCACACAGCATAAGTATTACTTGATGATTTATTAAATTCAATTTCTTTATTATACACCCCATACTCATGCCGTAGGCTTTGTTGGATAGGGTTACAGAAGCACATAATCGGATCAGGAACTGAACCCCATAGTTCGTTCAGCTAAGCAAGTGACACTGTCTTGAAGCTAGTTACACAATTGTTACTGTTACATACACATGTACATATATATATACATCCATGTACACAAATACATATAATAATATTTTATATCACAAATTAGTCAACAAGAGGCTCACAACAGTCACTATACAAGGCACTTTACATCTATGGTGAGTCACAGCGATGAGGTCAAAAGGTCTGCTGGAGCTGGATGTGACAAAGGCTGTGGGCCTGACAGAATCTCACCATGGATACTAAAGGAAGGTGCAGAAGCACTAAGTGTGCCACTCTCTATGGTGTATAACAGGTCACTGGAAACAGGAGACTTACCAGAAAGTTGGAAGACAGCTAACGTGGTCCCAATATACAAAAAGGGTGACAGGCAAGAGGCACTGAATTACAGGCCAGTTTCCTTAACTTGTATACCATGCAGGTAATGGGGAGAAGATCGTGAGGAAAAGGCTCGTAGAGCATCTAGAGGGAAATAACTTTGTAACGCACCACCAACATGGGTTCAGGGATGGTAAATCGTGCCTCACAGGTTTAATAGAATTTTATGACCAAGCAACAAAAATTAGGCAGGAAAGAGAAGGGTGGGCCGACTGCATTTTCCTGGATTGCCAAAAAGCCTTTGACACAGTACCGCACAAAAGGCTGTTAAAAAAGTTGGAGCAACAGGCAGGAGTAAAAGGGAAGGTGCTCCAGTGGATAAGGGAGTACTTAAGCAACAGGAAACAGCGAGTAACGGTGAGGGGGGAGACATCAGAGTGGCGAGATGTCACCAGCGGAGTCCCACAGGGCTCAGTACTTGGACCCATCCTGTTTCTAATATATGTGAACGATCTTCCGGAGGGTATAGACTCATTCCTCTCAATGTTTGCTGATGATGCAAAAATTATGAGAAGAATCAAGACGGATGAAGATAGACAGAGACTACAGGATGACCTGGATAAACTGGAGGAATGGTCTAGAAAATGGCTGCTAAAGTTCAACTCGGGAAAGTGTAAGGTGATGAAATTAGGAGAAGGGAGCAGGAGGCTGAACACAAGGTATCATTTGGGAGGGGAAATCCTGCAAGAGTCAAATAGAGAGAAAGATCTGGGGGTTGATATCACACCGAACCTGTCCCCAGAAGCCCACATCAAAAGAATATCATCAGCGGCATATGCTAGACTGGCCAACATAAGAACTGCCTTTAGAAATTTGTGTAAGGAATCTTTCAGAACCCTGTATACCATTATGTAAGACCAATCCTGGAGTATGCAGCTCCAGCCTGGAGTCCATACCTAGTTAAACACAAGACAAAGTTAGAAGATTCAGCGGTATGCCACCAGGCTCGTCCCGGAACTGAGAGGATTGAGCTACGAGGAAAGGCTAAAGGAGCTGAACCTCACATCCTGGAAAACAGAAGAGTAAGGGGAGACATGATAACCACCTACAAAATTCTCAGGGGAATTGACAGGGTGGACAAAGACAAACTCTTCACCACGGGTGGGACACGAACAAGGGGACACAGGTGGAAACTTAGTACCCAGATGAGCCACAGAGACGTTAGAAAGAATTTTTTCAGTGTCAGAGTAGTTAATAAATGGAATGCACTAGGAAGTGATGTGGTGGAGGCTGACTCCATACACAGTTTCAATGTAGATATGATAGAGCCCAGTAGGCTCAGGAATCTGTACACCTGTTGATTGACAGTTGAGAGGCGGGACCAAAGAGCCAAAGCTCAACCCCGCAAGCACAATTAGGGAGTACAATTAGGTGAGTACAGTACAAGTCTTGCTCCACAACACACCCAACTGGGCAGCAGCTCTTGCAGTCATACAGTGCTTCCACACCACCCAACTGGTCGGCAGCTTTACAGTCATGTGCTCCACACCCACCCAACTGGTCGGCAGCTTTACAGTCATGTGCAGGCTGCACCTACAGTAAGCAAACTCTGGATACTTGTCTAAGATTTTGGGAGTACATCATTATGAATAAAATACTTACACATTTCGTGGACTCCATTGATGGTGTTATCACTAAATTCCGCGTTTTCTTCACCATTATATAATGACGGAAAGTACTAGTATGCGAATAGTTCTGCTGACAAACTCCGAGAGGTACTTGTAGCCAAGCCTAACAAGACTTGAAAATGATCCAGGACGGACCGAAACGTCGCCGTTTCTCCTCCGTCTGATGTGTGGTTTGGTCACCGTGTTTCGTGTTACTGCTATTATACCGTTTTCTGTCAGTTTTCTAAAGCTTTGCAATAGTGGCTTTAGGCATTGTAGTACTAGCTCTATCTATAAATCCATCAAATTTTGTATCTTACCTTGTATGTATGTACTTACCTGAATAAATATATATTTTTATTAGTAGTACAGTATTCATGGATTGTGGTGATGATCACGTATGGTTATACAAAGCTAAGTATTTTTTATGTGACACAATCTCTGAGCCAGAATTGAGAAACGGATTTCTTGAAATGGGAATCGTTAATATAAGATGGGAAGAGAATTAATGAGTATGGGACAAAAACTTATAGTTAGGGATCAAGAGTGTTCAACTTTTAATTGTTTGGCCCGGTGCTCGACTCATTTTGGTGTGGGTATTAGTTCATATGCTACTTTAGCTCGTGTTCAGACTTGCTCTTAAACTTTTGCTACAAACTGCCCCAGTGCAAGCTTACATTAGCTGCCAACACCCACACATCGTGTCAGCAAGGCGGACAGCCCGCCGGCCATAACCCACACTATATTTCCCATTTCTAAATTCCTTCACCTGTGATTTTCCATCCTCTTTACTCTCTCATCCCAAATAAAAATACAAACAGTCCAGCCTTACCTTCGTGCCTCGCTTGATAAGTAGTTGTGGTTCTTGAGTCATGAAGAGTTAACTTGAGCAGGAGTGTGACACTCTGCCTGGCTGGGGACCCAGACATTGAAACAGCGAATTACTCGACGTGAGCTTTGTTGCAGTGCAATTGTTTCTTATCAAGTTGGTGTTTAACTTGGCTGTGTTCAGTCATTTGAATGTTCGCGCTTGCTTGCTCGCTCGCGCTGTCCGCTCTTTATCTCTCTTTCTTCTGTCCTCTTCATCTCTCCTCTCCCCTTTTTCTTCCCCTACTCTCCTCTCTACTCTCTCGTCTCTCCTCTTTTCTCTCACCTCTCTCCTCTCTTTTCTCTCTTTTGTCTCCTCTCACTTGTCTCTCTC
>WNGS01164437.1:31171340-31182388 GCA_020271785.1 Procambarus virginalis
TTGGTTTGGGTGTTGGGTTACCACCCTGTTGGCGCCTCAACCTTCCTGATATCTGGAGAGAATGACTTATCTCGGTGTAGATGTGGTCTGGTGTGAGACTGTATCTCTGGAGAGTGCCTGGTGTAGACTTATCTCTGGAGAGTGGCTGGTGTATGACTTATCTCTGGAGAGTGTCTGGTGTAGACTTATCTCTGGAGAGTGCCTGGTGTAGACTTATCTCTGGAGAGTGTCTGGTGTAGACTTAGCTCTGGAGAGTGCCTGGTGTAGACTTATCTCTGGAGAGTGCCTGGTGTAGACTTAGCTCTGGAGAGTGTCTGGTGTAGACTTAGCTCTGGAGAGTGTCTGGTGTAGACTTATCTCTGGAGAGTGACTGGTGTAGACTTATCTCTGGAGAGTGTCTGGTGTAGAGCCTTCTTAGTCTCTGGAGAGTGCCTGGTGTAGACTTATCTCTGGAGAGTGTCTGGTGTAGACTTAGCTCTGGAGAGTGTCTGGGGTAGACTTATCTCTGGGGATGGAGTGTCTGTTGTAGACTTATCTCTGGAGAGTGTCTGGTGTAGACTTATCTCTGGAGAGTGTCTGGTGTAGACTTAGCGTCTGGAGAGTGCCTGGTGTAGACTAGCGCTGGAGAGTGTGGGTGTAGACTTATTCTGGAGAGTGATGGTGTAGACTTAGCGCTGGAGAGTGTTCTGGTGTAGACTTATCTCTGGGAGAGTGCCTGGTGTAGACTTAGCGTGGAGAGTGTCTGGTGTAGACTTATCTCTGGAGAGTGCCGGTGTAGACTTAGCTCTGGAGAGAGTGTCTGGTGTAACTTAGCGCTGGAGAGTGTCTGGGTTACACTTTCTCAGAATAGCTAGGTCCTTCTGAAGAATGAGGTCTCCATGCTTGGATACACCAGTCCAGGTGGGGGCTCCATAGATTGATACAGTGAATCACTACCTTCCTTTCCTTAAAGTCAAGGTACGCTTACCTGGTTGATGGGGTTCTGGGAGTTGTTTACTCCCCAAGCCCGGCCCGAGGGCGGGCTTGACTTGTGAGAGCTTGGTCCACCAGGCTGTTGCTTGGAGCGGCCGCAGGCCCACATATCCACCACAGCCCGGCTGGTCCGGCACTCCCTGAAGAAAATGATCTAGTTTTCTCTTGAAGATGCCCAGGGTTCTGCTTGATCATGTGAGGAAAACGTACCAAGTGTTTGGTTGGCTTTTCTGACTGCTGCTCCAACTTGCTGACCAACTGTTAGTGAGTGGTGGATTTTGACTCAAGGTTCTTTTCATCGTCAATCTATCCTTTTCGTATCCTGGCCGGGGAGGATGACGGGCACCAATCCGTAACAGTAGCCTCTGTTTACCCAACAGTAAAATGGGTACCGGGTTGTTAAACGATTTAACGGGTCGTAGTCCAGGGAACATGGGATTAAGGACTTGCTTAATGCGTGCTGAGTGGCTCTACAAAAAGTAAGAACTCTCTCTCTCTCTCTCTCTCTCTCTCTCTCTCTCTCTCTCTCTCTCTCTCTCTCTCTGCTCTCTCTCTCTCTCTCTCTCTCTGATATATATATATAGTATATATAATAATATATATATATATAATAATAATATAATTATTATATAAAATGTGCTATAATGTAACAGCATTGATTTGGTAGTTGTGGTGGCGGACGGGAAATTGGTCTCCTGCTTTGCAATGTTTTGTGGTAAGGTTGCCAGGTATTCAACAGGTTTGTAACCAAATATGAATTTTAAAAAATCATGGAGGTAATAAGGGCGTAAAATACTAGTGATATGTGAAGTAACAGGTGTGTGCCACAGTCGTTAACAATTGACAGGTGTGTATATAGCAGGGAGGTATAGCACTAGTAACTGAGGCCTGGTGACCGGTAGAGCAGGGAGGTATAGCAATAGTAACTGAGGCCTGTGACGGTAGAGCAGAGGTAGTATAGCACTAGTAACTGAGGCCTGGGACTGGTGAGCAGGAGGTATAGCACTAGTAAACCCAGGCCTGGTGACTGGTAGAGCAGGGAGGTATAGCACCAGTAACCCAGGCCTGGTGGACTGGTCGAGTAGGGAGGCATCACACCACGTCCCAGGCTGGAACTAAAAACAGGGACTGGTACGGCTCTGGCCTATCCCTCCATCCCTCTCTCCTCTCCTGCTCCAGCGGAGACGTAATCAACCTCAACCTTTTCCTTGTGTATATATTCATGCGGGACTTACCATTGAAAGGAGGAAGAAGCGGGATTAGAAAGAGTTGGAAATAGACACATAAGATGTTATGGTGAGGCGCGCGCCGGCCTGGTCTGGGGAGGACCTCTGGCAGCTGGTGGCGCCTCGACCCAATGCCTCATCAGGTTATAGGATGGCGCCAGTGTGTATCTTATCGCAGTGACGACACACTATACCTGTCTCGGACAGGTTCCTGGCGCGCTGCTCCTCCTGCTGCTGCCCGTCCACCCCCCCGACCCGTCTGCTTGTACGCCACAAGCCACCCACGCCTCTAATGGCCTGTTTGATCACCGGTAAGACGGCCAAGTTACTCTTCTTGTACAAGGATGATCTGGTGATTGGTTTTGGGGGGTATGGTTCCCCCCCGAGGCCTGGGGGGTGGGTATGTTGGCCCAACTGATCATACCGTATTGATGAGACGTCAAGCTGTCCTCTCACTTAATACGTCACATCTTTGGTGTATTAGAGAACGCCCGTCGGTTATTGTTTTAGCACCGTAAAATTGACGAATATCAATTGTTTAAGATTCAGCTACTAGGATCAAAAAGTTCCAAGTAGCACGGGCTATGGTGAGCCCGCATTAGACTTACATGCCACATGAGCGGGGCTGTAACTGAGCGACTGGGGACGAATACCGAGCATCGGCCTCGGCACAGATTGGGTGCTCGTAGCTCGAGTGTTTATGGTCAGGAGAAAAACCGTTCACTTTTTTTTACGGTGTGTCAGATGTGAGAAAAGCGACGTGTCACTATTACAGGGATAAGACTTGAGGTTTTACGACTTCGGTTCACGGTTTCAACTCAGTTGCCCAGGGGGGGGGGGGGGGGGTTGACCCCTGACCCGTCTTTTCAACTAATACGTCTCATTTTGTACGCAATGGCTCCCCCCCCAACGTAGAAAATAAGGTACTGTGAAAAGTAGCGTTTTCACACAGGCGCATTTTCTACGCGTAAATTGGTTAGGTTGGGTGGGTGGGTTGGGTGTGTCTGCATTTTCAACAGGTATTATTAGACAGGTGCCATGAGGGTGGGGCCTGACAGCTGAGTGGACAGCGCTTCGGATTCGTAGTCCTGAGTTTCGGGTTCGATCCCCGGGGGAGGCGGTGACAAATGGGCAAAATGTTTCTTCACCCTGATGCTCTGTTACTTAGCAGTAAATAGGTACTGACACACTTACTTTTGTACCTGCGTCTGGCTCCATACAGTGTACCTGCGTGTGGCTCCCTACAGTGTACCAGCGTCGGCTCCCTACAGTGTACCTGCGTCAGGCTCCCTACAGTGTACCTGCGTGTGGCTCCCTACATGTACCTGCGTCTGGCTCCCTACAGTGTACCTGCGTGTGGCTCCCTACAGTGTACCAGCGTCTGGCTCCCTACAATGTACCTGCGTCAGGCTCCCTACAGTGTACCTGCGTGTGGCTCCCTACAGTGTACCAGCGTCTGGCTCCATACAGTGTACCTGCGTGTGGCCCCTACAGTGTACCAGCGTCTGGCTCCCTACAATGTACCTGCGTCAGGCTCCCTACAGTGTACCTGCGTGTGGCTCCCTACAGTGTACCAGCTCTGGCTCCATACAGTGTACCTGCGTGTGGCTCCCTACAGTGTACCTGCGTCTGGCTCCATACAGTGTACCTGGTGTGGCTCCCTACAGTGTACCAGCGTCTGGCTCCCTACAATGTACCTGCGTCAGGCTCCCTACAGTGTACCTGCGTCTGGCTCCCTACAATGTACCTGCGTCAGGCTCCCTACAGTGTACCTGCATGTGGCTCCCTACAGTGTACCAGCGTGTGGCTCCCTACAGTGTACCTGCGTGTGGCTCCCTATAGTGTATCTGCGTGTGGCTCCCTACAGTGTACCAGCGTGTGGCTCCTACAGTGTACCAGCGTGTGGCTCCCTACAGTGTACCTGCGTGTGGCTCCCTACAGTGTACCTGCATGTGGCTCCCTACAGTGTACCTGCATGTGGCTCCTACAGTGTACTGCGTCAGGCTCCCTACAGTGTACCAGCGTCAGGCCCTACAGTGTACCTGCGTCAGGCTTCCTACAGTGTACCTGCGTCAGGCTCCCTACAGTGTACCCGCGTCAGGCTCCCTACAGTGTACCTGCATCAGGCTCCCCCTACAGTGTACCTGCGTCAGGCTTCCTACAGTGTACCTGCGTCAGGCTCCCTACAGTATACCCGCGTCAGGCTCCCTACAGTGTACCAGCGTCAGGCTCCCTACAGTGTACCAGCGTCAGGGTCCCTACAGTGTACCTGCGTGTGGCTCCCTACAGTGTACCTGCGTGTGGCTCCCTACAGTGTACCTGCGTCTGGCTCCCTACAGTGTACCTGCGTCTGGCTCCCTACAGTGTACCTGCGTCTGGCTCCCTACAGTGTACCTGCGTCTGGCTCCCTACAGTGTACCTGCGTCTGGCTCCCTACAGTGTACCAGCGTCAGGCTCCCTACAGTGTACCAGCGTCAGGGTCCTACAGTGTACCTGCGTGTGGCTCCTACAGTGTACCTGCGTCTGGCTCCCTACAGTGTACCAGCGTCAGGCTCCCTACAGTGTACCAGCGTCAGGCTCCCTACAGTGTACCTGCGTGTGGCTCCCTACAGTGTACCAGCGCCTGGCTCCCTACAGTGTACCTGCGTCAGGCTCCCTACAGTGTACCTGCGTCAGGGCTCCCTACAGTGTACCTGCGTCAGGCTCCCTACAGTGTACCAGCGTCAGGCTCCCTACAGTGTACCTGCGTGTGGCTCCCTACAGTGTACCTGCGTCTGGCTCCCTACAGTGTACCTGCGTCTGGCTCCCTACAGTGTATCTGCGTGTGGCTCCCTACAGTGTACCTGCGTGTGGCTCCCTACAGTGTACCAGCGTCTGGCTCCCTACAGTGTACCTGCGTCAGGTTCCCTACAGTGTACCTGCGTCAGGCTCCCTACAGTGTACCTGCGTCTGGCTCCCTACAGTGAACCAGCGTGTGGCTCCCTACAGTGTACCTGCGTCTGGCTCCCTACAGTGTACCTGCGTGTAGCTCCCTACAGTGTACCTGCGTCAGGCTCCCTACAGTGTACCAGCGAGTGGCTCCCTACAGTGTACCAGCGTGTGGCTCCCTACAGTGTACCTGCGTCTGGCTCCCTACAGTGTACCCGCGTGTGGCTCCCTACAGTGTACCTGCGTGTGGCTCCCTACAGTGTACCAGCGTGTGGCTCCCTACAGTGTACCAGCGTGTGGCTCCCTACAGTGTACCTGCGTGTGGCTCCCTACAGTGTACCTGCATGTGGCTCCCTACAGTGTACCTGCATGTGGCTCCCTACAGTGTACCTGCGTCAGGCTCCCTACAGTGTACCAGCGTCAGGCTCCCTACAGTGTACCTGCGTCAGGCTTCCTACAGTGTACCTGCGTCAGGCTCCCTACAGTGTACCCGCGTCAGGCTCCCTACAGTGTACCTGCATCAGGCTCCCCCTACAGTGTACCTGCGTCAGGCTTCCTACAGTGTACCTGCGTCAGGCTCCCTACAGTATACCCGCGTCAGGCTCCCTACAGTGTACCAGCGTCAGGCTCCCTACAGTGTACCAGCGTCAGGGTCCCTACAGTGTACCTGCGTGTGGCTCCCTACAGTGTACCTGCGTCTGGCTCCCTACAGTGTACCTGCGTCTGGCTCCCTACAGTGTACCTGCGTCTGGCTCCCTACAGTGTACCTGCGTCTGGCTCCCTACAGTGTACCTGCGTCTGGCTCCCTACAGTGTACCTGCGTCTGGCTCCCTACAGTGTACCAGCGTCAGGCTCCCTACAGTGTACCAGCGTCAGGGTCCCTACAGTGTACCTGCGTGTGGCTCCCTACAGTGTACCTGCGTCTGGCTCCCTACAGTGTACCAGCGTCAGGCTCCCTACAGTGTACCAGCGTCAGGCTCCCTACAGTGTACCTGCGTGTGGCTCCCTACAGTGTACCAGCGTCTGGCTCCCTACAGTGTACCTGCGTCAGGCTCCCTACAGTGTACCTGCGTCAGGCTCCCTACAGTGTACCTGCGTCAGGCTCCCTACAGTGTACCAGCGTCAGGCTCCCTACAGTGTACCTGCGTGTGGCTCCCTACAGTGTACCTGCGTCTGGCTCCCTACAGTGTACCTGCGTCTGGCTCCCTACAGTGTATCTGCGTGTGGCTCCCTACAGTGTACCTGCGTGTGGCTCCCTACAGTGTACCAGCGTCTGGCTCCCTACAGTGTACCTGCGTCAGGTTCCCTACAGTGTACCTGCGTCAGGCTCCCTACAGTGTACCTGCGTCTGGCTCCCTACAGTGAACCAGCGTGTGGCTCCCTACAGTGTACCTGCGTCTGGCTCCCTACAGTGTACCTGCGTGTAGCTCCCTACAGTGTACCTGCGTCAGGCTCAATACAGTGTACCAGCGTGTGGCTCCCTACAGTGTACCAGCGTGTGGCTCCCTACAGTGTACCTGCGTCTGGCTCCCTACAGTGTACCCGCGTCAGGCTCCCTACAGTGTACCTGCGTCTGGCTCCCTACAGTGTACCTGCGTCAGGCTCCCTACAGTGTACCAGCGTCAGGCTCCCTACAGTGTACCTGCGTCTGGCTCCCTACAGTGTACCTGCGTCAGGGTCCCTACAGTGTACCAGCGTCAGGCTCCCTACAGTGTACCTGCGTCTGGCTCCCTACAGTGTACCTGCGTCAGGCTCCCTACAGTGTACCTGCGTCAGGCTCAATACAGTGTACCAGCGTGTGGCTCCCTACAGTGTACCTGCGTGTGGCTCCCTACAGTGTACCAGCGTGTGGCTCCCTACAGTGTACCTGCGTCAGGCTCCCTACAGTGTACCTGCGTGTGGCTCCCTACAGTGTACCTGCGTATGGCTCCCTACAGTGTACCAGCGTCAGGCTCCCTACAGTGTACCTGCGTGTGGCTCCCTACAGTGTACCTGCGTCAGGCTCCCTACAGTGTACCTGCGTCTGGCTCCCTACAGTGTACCTGCGTGTGGCTCCCTACAGTGTACCAGCGTCAGGCTCCCTACAGTGTACCTGCGTCTGGCTCCCTACAGTGTACCTGCGTCAGGCTCCCTACAGTGTACCAGCGTCAGGCTCCCTACAGTGTACCTGCGTCAGGCTCCCTACAGTGTACCTGCGTCAGGCTCCCTACAGTGTACCTGCGTCAGGCTCCCTACAGTGTACCAGCGTCAGGCTCCCTACAGTGTACCTGCGTCAGGCTCCCTACAGTGTACCTGCGTCAGGCTCCCTACAGTGTACCAGCGTCAGGCTCCCTACAGTGTACCTGCGTCAGGCTCCCTACAGTGTACCTGCGTCAGGCTCCCTACAGTGTACCAGCGTCTGGCTCCCTACAGTGTACCTGCGTCAGGCTCCCTACAGTGTACCAGCGTCAGGCTCCCTACAGTGTACCTGCGTCAGGCTCCCTACAGTGTACCTGCGTGTGGCTCCCTACAGTGTACCTGCGTCAGGCTCCCTACAGTGTACCAGCGTAAGGCAGCAAACAGCTGGGTAACCTAGCCATGTGGGCAGCAAACAGCTGGGTAGCCTAGCCATGTGGGCAGCAAACAGCTGGGTAGCCTAGCCATGTGGGCAACCAACAGGTGGGTAACCTAGCCATGTGGGCAACCAACAGCTGGGTAACCTAGCCATGTGGGCAACCAACAGCTGGGTAGCCTAGCCATGTGGGCAGCAAACAGCTGGGTAGCCTAGCCATGTGGGCAACCAACAGCTGGGTAACCTAGCCATGTGGGCAGCAAACAGCTGGGTAGTCTAGCCATGTGGGCAGCAAACAGCTGGGTAGCCTAGCCATGTGGGCAGCAAACAGCTGGGTAGTCTAGCCATGTGGGCAGCAAACAGCTGGGTAGTCTAGCCATGTGGGCAGCAAACAGCTGGGTAGTCTAGCCATGTGGGCAACCAACAGGTGGGTAACCTAGCCATGTGGGCAGCAAACAGCTGGGTAGCCTAGCCATGTGGGCAACCAACAGGTGGGTAACCTAGCCATGTGGGCAGCAAACAGCTGGGTAGTCTAGCCATGTGGGCAACCAACAGGTGGGTAACCTAGCCATGTGGGCAGCAAACAGCTGGGTAGTCTAGCCATGTGGGCAGCAAACAGCTGGGTAGCCTAGCCATGTGGGCAGCAAACAGCTGGGTAGTTTAGCCATGTGGGCAACCAACAGGTGGGTAGTCTAGCCATGTGGGCAACCAACAGGTGGGTAACCTAGTTAAGACGAAGAACAAGTTATTGAATATTCGGGGAATATTTGAGCGCGACAACCTTTGGAACATTTAAACTCGTCCTTAACAACCTCATTTGTTGTGTAAATTTGTAATTTTTCTTGGTGTGTGTGTGTGTGTGTGTGTGTGTGTGTGTGTGTGTGTGTGTGTGTGTGTGTGTGTGTGTGTGTGTGTGTGTACTCAACCCCTTACAATATGGTTTGGTGTTGGCCTTAAGGCCTATCATTTATGGGATGTAGTGATAATTTTATACTTGCCGGAGCTCTGGCAGGCATGACAAAAGCCTGTCATTTCCTATCCTGTTCTATATATGTCACACGATTACGTATTTCATGTTTGTACTCACTAATTATCATAAAATATAATTTATCAAACATCGTACATTTATCAATTTAAGAAGGTAAAACACCCAGTGCTCATAAAATACAACTAGTGAGAAGTTTAACAATAGTGTCCACGAAGGGTCAGGTGTGAGGTGTTTCAGGTGTGTGTGTGAAGCACCTCTTATCCTGGTGTTGTTTGTTGTACCTTAGCCATGATATATGGCTCAGGATCTGTGGTACCTTAGCCATGATATATGGCTCAGGATCTGTTGTACCTTGGCCATGATATATGGCTCAGGATCTGTGGTACCTTAGCCATGATATATGGCTCAGGATCTGTTGTACCTTGGCCATGATATATGGCTCAGGATCTGTGGTACCTTAGCCATGATGTATGGCTCAGGATCTGTGGTACCTTAACCATAATATATGGCTCAGGATCTGTGCTACCTCAGCCATGATATATGGCTCAGGATCTGTGGTACCTTAACCATGATATATGGCTCAGGATCTGTGGTACCTTAGCCATGATATATGGCTCAGGATCTGTTGTACCTTGGCCATGATATATGGCTCAGGATCTGTGGTACCTTAGCCATGATATATGGCTCAGGATCTGTGGTACCTTAGCCATGATATATGGCTCAGGATCTGTGGTACCTCAGCCATGATATATGGCTCATGATCTGTGGTACCTTAACCATGATATATGGCTCAGGATCTGTGCTACCTCAGCCATGATATATGGCTCAGGATCTGTGGTACCTTAACCATGATATATGGCTCATGATCGGTGGTACCTTAACCATGATATATGGCTCATGATCTGTGGTACCTTAACCATGATATATGACTCAGGATCTGTGGTACCTTATCCATGATATATGGCTCAGGATCTGTGGTACCTTAGCCATGATGTATGGCTCAGGATCTGTGGTACCTCAACCATGATATATGGCTCAAGAGTCCACAAACTAGAGGAGGTAACAAACATAAGTGTTGATACATGATTTATGAGAACTCTTGAGTGTGTTGTTGTTATTATCAGGTTCATGTGAGTGAATCCCCTCTCACACTCACCAGTACTAATTAGGAATAACTTGTAAACAGCTCAGTAATGGGTGTAAATCTTGGGGTGGGGGGGGAGGCGACGTCTATAATTCCCAATATAGTCTCTTAAAGTCATTTAGTGCAGAGAAGAAAGCTTAACCTCGTAAATATTTTAGCTTATCCGTAATTAGGTGGTATTTCATCAGGCCAATTGTCTTTTTCAAGGATACACATTTCACTTAGATTTATACATTGAGGGTGAGAAGTTTGAGAGCCTTCTCACCCTCAATTGTTCACAAGACTAGTAAGAAACTGTTGATAATTAATGGAGACAATTTTCTTGATGCTTGTTATGGTAATTCCTCCAAACTTCCTCTTTTCAATTGCCTCTTGTGCTTCTAAAGTTCTATAGTGCCAAGTTTCTCATTTAGTCCAGGCAATGACCTTATGGTTCGTTGAATCAGTTTATCATCATACACAATGGAAGTAGTAAGTTTCTGTAGACACTCTTGACTGTAAACCAAGTTCATGCAACGTGTCATACATTACAGCTAAATCCAACAGCAACTGTTCTGGTGTTAGCTTTTTTCAACAGACCTTCATAGTTTTTTCTATCACTTCCAAATCGTATTTCAACTTTCACTGATTTTTCAAAAATGAGAACAAAGTGCTTCATAATTTTCCCACACTGCTGAAACTGTTCGCAACGTTCTGGCCACCCACCAGGTGATCCCAACACGGACTATTTGGCAAATCTGCACCAGTCTCCGTGGTGTAGTGGTAAGACACTCGCCTGGCGTTCCGCGAGCGCTTTGTCATGGGTTCGTATCCTGGCCGGGGAGGATTTACTGGGCGCAAATCCTTAACTGTAGCCTCTGCTTAACGCAACAGTAATGTGTACTTGGTTGTAACAACGATTCTTCGGGCGGGGATCGTATTCCAGGGACCTGCCCGAAACGCTACGCGTACTAGTGGCTCTACAAGAATGTAACAACTCTGTATATATCTCAAAAAAAAAAAAATCTGTTGTTCAAGTAGAGAGGCACATTCAGATAGTAGAGGTGATCTACTGTAAACTGAGTATAATTGTGTCCATAAATGCTTGAAAATGATTAATTCCATGAACTTCTCTCAATGAATCACCTCCTGTAAGTTCTAATTGTGATTAAGACAGTGCCAGATTATTATATCAGGGTAATGTTCTTTGAGACTTGTTGCAACGCCATATTTGACACCAAGCATGCCACTTGCCCCATC